>CAUJNA010000648.1:0-178595 GCA_963377175.1 Effrenium voratum | reverse complement strand
CGCGGACGTTGCGCGTTGTGCGCAACACCAACAGAATAGCAGAAACACATAGCCTGCGTTCAGAATTATGTCTGCGAACAGGCTCGCGCTGGGGGGGCTGTTCTCCTAAAAGTTGATGCACGCCGTATATGAAAGTGGCTCTGGAGCAGGGCTATGGGCACCTGCTGATGCGCTTTACTGAGAAGCTGTCCGCTGTGCAGAGCACGAAGGTGTAGCCCCACTCACTCAAACCACAACAATTGTAAGCACTTTTGTTTGTCCGCATGGGGGAGAGCACTGAAACACGCTACTCCGAAATATATAGGCTTATGGAAATGTAGGAATAGAACAACTACTGTAGAAGATCTTGAATGGTTCATGTTTTCACTTTCTGTGTGTTCTGGAAACCTTGGGTTTGCGCACAGTGCTGAAAGCTTTTACTTGCGACACAGCCAAGAAAGCTGCAATCACGGGATGAAGCGCACAGCCTTCGAAGCCAACCGCGGTTCTTTGTGGAGCTGGGAGCAACCATGGTCCCAAGTAAATCAACCGCGCACGTAAATCAAACGATTCATGGGGAGCTCAAGCGAGGCAAGACCATGTCTCAAGTAATACACATTGTTCAGAAACATGTTCCCACTACTCAATGCTAAGAAAATGTTTGGACTCAGGAAAATGCGTTCGAGGCAGCTCACGAAACATACCAGACAAAATACTGAAAAATACTGCTTTTTTTACTAGTTTTGAAATTTACATTTACTACTAAATTTATTTACTAGTAAATTTACTTTACTTGGCCTAGTAAAATGAGATTAGTAAATAGTAAATTTTAGAGTAAATCGCTGCCATACTAAATTTACTACTTTTGCAGACTCAGGGTAACGATAGCCTCGCACATTTCACTTGGATAGAGAGCAGTTGTCGGGGTAACCGATCCCTCAATGCGTGCATGAAGGTATCCCTTCTCGTGCTTGCACTTCCGACCTGACAGCTCATCAATTATCAATGAGCTCCTTGGAGGTCGTCGCAACCTTCCACTGCTTCCTGATCGGCATACCGTCCTTATCCTGCATACCGAAGTCACAGCCGTCAAAATCTACGGTCTCGACATCAGGATCAGCAAGAAACCTCTGCATGAACGGTTGCTTCCACCCAAGACAGTGTCTAGGCCATTCAAATGCAACCTTGCCCCCTCCTCGCCTAACGGCTCGGGAGGCCCGCAGGAATGCTGCAAACATCACCTGAGAGTTTCTTCTTAGATCATTCAGGTGGGAAGCAAATTCAGCGCCGTGGATTGAAAGGTTAACGTACTGCCATGTACTCCACGGTCCACACGGAATTGACGCCCAGAGATCACACCCAGGATTATCCTCGATGATCGCAATGAGCCGACTAACGTCCTTGGCCTTGGTGATGTCAAATGAGCCAATGTGAACGCGAATTGCCTCGCCTCCACACTCCATCATCACTGCGGACAGACGTGAGTCAGGTTCACACGCAAACTCGATGAGGAGCCTACGGCCGGGCGCTGGAGCAGCCGGGTCCCTGTCGGGATGTTCCCGACATCGTTCTTCCCTTAGGGATAACTCCCGTTCGGTTTGAACATATATCTCCCGCGATCGGGCAGACATCTGTCTCCAACTGTCGGCGTCGATTGAGTTAGGCTTTCCTGTGCCGGCGTATGGCCGCTCACGCCTATCGGCAGATTGGCCATAGTCGATCTTGTCTCCGTGCAGCTTGTGACTCTTCTTTGAATCTCCGGCATGCTTCGCTCCTTCTTCCTTTGGCTTGAACCTACCATGGGGAGCGCATCCCTTATCGAAAAGGATGGTCACACCAGTCCAAAAACCACGCGTGAAGCGCCGATGGTTAGGAGCACACGCAAACTCGATGAGGAGCCTACGGCCGGGCGCTGGAGCGGCCGGGTCCCTATCGGGATGTTTTCGGCGTCGTTCTTCCGTTAGGGACAATTCCCGTTCGGTTTGAACATATATCTCCCGCGATCGGGCAGACATCTGTCTCCAACTGTCGGCGTCGATTGAGTTAGGCTTTCCTGTGCCGGCGTATGGCCGCTCACGCCTATCGGCAGATTGGCCATAGTCGATCTTGTCTCCGTGCAGCTTGTGACTCTTCTTTGAATCTCCGGCATGCTTCGCTCCTTCTTCCTTTGGCTTGAACCTACCATGGGGAGCGCATCCCTTATCGAAAAGGATGGTCACACCAGTCCAAAAACCACGCGTGAAGTGCCGATGGTTAGGAGCATCGTGGTGACGATCGTCCCTTATCCAATTTCCAACGGCATCAAGCCCCCGCATGTGAGTGACCCTAACGGTGTCAAGCTCCTCATGCGAAGGACCACCAGGAGGAAGGTCCTCGTTTGTTGCTCCGAAGAACTTCTTCCGCACCTCAACGTGGATACGATACCAGGCACTGTCCTCGTCGTGCCGCTCCCAGTAATCTGAGGCGCATGCGTCACCACCTCCTTGGACAGCCTTGCTCTGATTGGCCCCATCGGATTTGGAAGAGCTATCGCCCCCCTCGTCCTGTCGGTCATCGTCATCATCATCATCAGGATCATCAAATCGACCTTCATCAAAGTCGAATTCATCCCTGATCTTCCTACTCGGCTTAAGGTCGGCCCTTCGGTCAGCTAGCGCCTCCCGAATGGTCCGGGTCCTAGCATCATAGGATGCCAACATCGGGAACACGTAGGGCTCCTCAGGGTTCTTCCAGATGCGCTTGACCTGGTGTATACTTGGCTTCCTGAGACCCCTTTGGATGTGCTCGAGATCAGCAACGAGATAGTCGCCCTTCCACAGCCCCCCTGGTTCTAACCGATAGCCCAGAAATAGGCCTGGCTTGGAAGATGGGGCGAACTTCGGATCCTCCTCTATCTTGATGAAGTCCCGCTCTTTCTTCTCGGCAGGCAGGGCAGTAGTGACGCTTGTCTCTTCAACCTCTACCTCATCAATGGGAACAAAGTCCGGTGCGTCGTTGCATTCGGGTTCATACTCCTCGTTCTCATAGATTTCGGCCTCATCCTCATCGATTCGATCAAAATCACAGTCGAAATGAGTCTCTCCAGTCCATTCGTGGTTACCTCCACGGTCGTTCTCGGCCTGGAGCCAGTTTTCGTCAACAACGAATTCGGTCGATCCGTCAAGATAGTTGAGGACTGTGCTCCGCCTCCTGCCAAGGTCTTTGATCTTGACTGGACAGCTCGTCCCTATCGGGATAAAGAGCTCGGTTCGCGCTTCAACGTGGACGCGGGTGAGAACCTTCTCGTCTTCATTTGCGATCCAGTGGTCTCCTCCCTCATTAACGTCCTCTGAGTCGACCTTTCCAGCGTGTCTGAAGTCGTTTTGGGCGTTTTGAACTCCCCCCCTTTCTATCCCTGCGAATTTTGGGAGCAATGGGGTAGAAGTCGACCAGACAACCAAACGGCAGAATGACTCCGCTGAAGTTCCCGTCACCGTGACGTCGCATCCACGGTGATCCCTCACCGCGATTTTCAATATTCCTTGCCAGGGAGAAATGCCTAACGGCAAATGGCCACCATCGAGGTTCAAATCCGGCTTGACGCAGGAGCACACGTGCCCCATGGAGGACAAGCTTGACCTTATTCTCGATCAGGCCGTTGGTCTTGGGCATGCCCGGCGTGGAAAGTCGGTGCAATGCACCGAGTGTAGTGACAGCATTCTTCAGCTCTGGGGCCTGGTCGCTGTACACTAACTTCAGAGTTTGCCCCCCTGCAAACCTGCGAAATGCCTCCAGCGTATTGCTACGGGATCTGGATTGCACAGGGAGAACCTCGAGGTAATCAGTAGCGAGGTCATAGAACACTATCGCGTCTGCCTCGCCATGAAAGCCTCGATCCTTCAGTCCTCTCAACACCATTGTGTCAGCGGTGGTTAGGTCCCCGAAGCTCACCACGTCATGCG
This sequence comes from Effrenium voratum, assembly GCA_963377175.1. Taxonomy (NCBI): domain Eukaryota; class Dinophyceae; order Suessiales; family Symbiodiniaceae; genus Effrenium; species Effrenium voratum. The sequence goes on along the minus strand of CAUJNA010000648.1, from coordinate 174,675 downwards.
CGGCAGCACCACCTTTGCGGCGAAGCTTGACATTCTCCATTTTCGCTCGCTGACAGTGCGGGCAATAGGGGTTCTTCGGGAGATGCGTGAGCATATGACGGAGCGTCTTAGCATCCGCCCTCCACTCAGCCTCTGTGCGTAGCCCGGAGAGAAAGTTTATCTCGACAATGTCACCATCGTCCCCTTCCCCTGAGCCAGGAAAAGGTGGTGAGTGGCGATCGCCCTCACCCCCCTGTTCTGCCTTTCCGGGAAGAGCAACGGTCTCGCACTTGACCTGAAACCATGTCTCACCCGTCCAAGGAACATCAGCTGCTATCGCATGCTGATCTCTTTCGGACAACTCCCACAGATTGTCGACCAGCACCTCATGGGTAACCCCATTTCGGTGAACGATTGTTTTCCTGTAGTTGTCCAATTGATCGACCCTAACGGGACAATCATCACCAGTCGGCACAAACTTCGCCTTTCGCGGAAGTCGGTGCTCCTTCACAACATGGCCGGATCGCTCCGTGCGCCAGGTGTCCTGTAGTTCACTCTTGACCATTAGTTCAGACTTACATGGCGGAACCTCGCTGACTTCGAGCCCTTGATATGCCGCGCCGGGGGCAGGCATAGCAGGAAGTGGTTCAGCATCATCGAGAGTGGGAGAAACGAACTGAGTGTCACCATGAGGAAGGTACGGCACGTTATTGACGACATCCAATGCCACCGTGCGGCCCGAAGGACATGTGAGAGTAGGCTTGCAACCTGCAGTCCACACAAACGAGTACCCCATGTCCATACAGCGCTTTCCAACGGATATGATGGATGGAGTAGACTCAAGGACGTGTGCCTCAATCACCTCGTCCAGGTTGCCGACGTCAGCATCAACACGACCAGCGGTGCGAGTCGCCCCGTTGGCGGTGTGCAGCGCGTGAGTGTGTCCGCCTTTGGCAATTAGGGCCCTATCGGGTCCTTTCAAATCACCAAGACCTACCAGATCCATTGGGCAACCAGTATCTACCAGCCACCTCACCCCGCCGTAACCAACGGGTGCAGCAACCTTCTGTGTGTATTTCGGCTTTCGAACAACTCGATGTCCCCGCACATCTCCAGGGTTGGTGTCGATGTCTTCGTCGTTGTCTAAGAGCACTTGGGCGTGAACAGCCGCAGCTCTTATCAGAGCACTTTGAACCTCCCTAGCAATTTTCTTGCGAGAAGGGAACTTGATCGCATTGGGATGGCCGTATCCAGCCTCTCGACAGCGATTCACGACTCTGCCCGTATTGTCATTCTCAATTGAGACAACAAACACATCCCAACACGGCCTAACCAGACGCTATTTAATGGCCGGTTAGCTATATGGCCGCAAACAATGGCCGGTTGGCGTTTGACACGTTTTGAGTTGCACAGCCATCATGCATGAAAGACGCCGCAAGATGCCGCAAGCCTTTGTTTTAGATGGCCGGGCGCCAACAACAACCCGGTCCACCGCAAACTCCTGCAGAGAAACCCACGCGTCGCAAAACTTTTAGTGTCAGCGACGCTGGTGATGCCAATGATGATGCTGGGTGGTGATGCCAGGGACGCTGGCTGACGCTTGTTTTGCTGGTTTCGCTTGCCAGGGAAGTTTTGCCTTGAGACGTTTCGTGTAGCTCTTTTGCTTGCTCGCTTGTTCTGTCGGCGCTGCGTCCAAGTCCTTTCTGTTTGGCCGTTCTCGCCCACCGTCGCTCACAGACGAAGTTGGCGGGCAGTTGGTTGCTAGGTCGCTGCTTTCCGTTCTTCCAAGCTTGTTGCGGAGCCCGGCAGGCAAGGCCGCTTTTGGGATTAGGGTTCCCGTTGACCCTGCTAGCTCCACGAGACTTGCTTGCCGGCTTGCCCAACGAGATATCTTTGCAATGATCATTGCGCTGCGCAAAGTGCAGCACCAGTTACATCTTGAACTCTGCCTATCGTTGCCGTGGTCGAAGCGGACATGGCGTGACTGTTGTTTGTAGAGTCTCGCGCCGGTTTGGCTAAACTTCTGCGACTCAACTCTGTCACAGCCCTGCCGTCGTGCGGGGACGCCACGTCATTCAACGTCCCAGCCTCGTCCGAAAGTTAATCGCGCTGCTGCAGACGCTTTGCGGCCAGAAAGCCAAGAAGATAATTAGACGCCAAAAGGCTGAATTTGGGCGCCGCACGGTTTCGCGAAAACGGCTCTGCAGATTTCTTGCAGGAGCCCTTGACCGCACTGTTCAACCCCAATCTTTTCTGGAGCTTACAAAGTTGCAGCTTTAAGGGGAGCCCCAGTGAGTCAAGGTCGCGCTCTGCCACAGGAAGTCTGCGACTTGATAGAAGGGCGAGCCACCCTGAGCATCAGCTATGGGTTTCGGTCTCCCTCTTGGTGTTTCGAATGGAGGTCAGGGGTGGCCAAGGTTTTCACAAACGTCTCCTTGTGCTGTTGATATGTTTGCCATTGAGTCGGAATTATTGATGCGACTGCTCTGGTCGGCCTGAAGCTGTGTAGGTTCGTTGCCCAAAAGCAAATGTGACAGCCTTGCGCTTATGCAAAGCGTTGCCATCAAGGGGGCGCGCTTCCAGCCTGAGCATTGAACAAAGATACCCCATTCCAAGACAACACTTTCACAAAGTAAGCTGCCCCCCCCCCCCCAAGGCCACATCAATGTCCAAGCCGAGTTCCGGCCGTTTGTTCAAGGAGGCAGGCAAGCGAACGAGAAAACAATCAGACCAAGGAAGAAACCAACCAACAGGCCATCGAAGCAAACGTGTAATTACAAACACCCGCAGCCAAACTAACCGACAAAGAAGCAGACGGACTCGCAAACTACTAAACATGCAAACAGTCAAAGCAGGCGTAACACACGCATGAAAAACAGCACCCGCGCAAAACAAAGCAACTAGCATCTACACAAGAACACACACGCAATAGAAACTCAACACGCGCAGAACACCAAGAGCCTGTCAAGTGGACACGTGCCGATTGTTTCAGGTTGTTTTGCCTGGGGGCACCCCCCAAGCAAACCATACTCTTGACTACTTCTACCGGTTCAAGCCGAAAGCCAACTTCAGAAACCCAGCCCGCTTCAGATTACACCTGTCCTAGTTTCTGAATTGCCTGGGTTTGCTTGTTCTGCCGGTGGTGGGGGTGGCTTGCCGAAAGCTGGAAAATCCGGGCCACCAAGAAATAGGCCCCGCCCGTGGACAAGGCTGGCGAGACAATCTGAAAATGTAAAAGTAGACCGCGCACAGTGGCAAGATTCACTGAATATATATATATATATTTATTTTTTTTTATATAGGGAGCAGGAAGGCCCCACGGTAGATCACCAACGGACAAACCCAGGTCGCTACTAAACCCAAGGCTCCAGTCTTTGAGTATCGCAGATGCCTCTTCTGCCTGTTGGTAGGAGGGCAGCAGAATAAGAATTGGACATATAAGCCTTGTCCAATGGGGCAGTTGTTGAACAGCTTGGACACTGCTTTGCCTGGCAAAAAGACGCCGCCAGGCGAAAGGGCAATTCCAAAGCTCAGGCAAAACAAGACTCACGAATCTAGTTGTTTGATCCTCACGAAAATTTGCTGTCTAGCTTGGCTTGAGCCAAGCAAGATCAACCGTGGATCAATCTGATCAATGCATCGAGGTGATCAGTTTTGGTCAGGCTTGTCGGGATTGATTTTGGCTGGCTTGGGCCTGGCCAGCCAACAGCTCATTGTCGATGCCGCGCAGGCAATGGCATCTACCCCGCAATAAGCAGATAACCGGCTGGAACGCCAAACTTTTTTTTTCCTCGACCCGCCCAGCCACTCAAGAACAGGCAGCTTGCCAACAGACAGGGTTATTCTTTAAGCGGCTCGGGTTTTCAGATTGTCTTTACAAGGATTGGGTTTTGAGTTTTCTTTCTGCCACGTGCAGGCAAACACCAAGCTCAAGCCATTCAAAACACTGGGGCCTTGCAAACGCGCACGGTTGGTACTCAAAGTCGCCTGGACCAGGCTTTCTTTATTGCCTCAGATGCCCCTTGCCAAGGCAACTGCGAGCCTGACAAATTGGCACTGCATACTGCTCGTTCCAGCGCGTTCAGCATTTACAGTTGATTGCTTCTTGGTTTTGGCTCGCTGGCGGCGGGGCGCTGCAGGGCCAAACGATCCTTTGAATACCCAAACCTGTCCATTGGCAAGGCTCCAGTTTTGGAAAATGTTTTTTTCAGTACTGGTTGGGGGTTCATTTCTAGGCGGGGAGAAACAAACACATGTTGGGGTAGGCGCCAGGCCGCCGACTCAAACACAAGAACTTGTCTGGCAGCACACGGCGAATAGATAGGCTAGAAGGTGGCGTGCGGCGAGTGGCTGGAAAGCGGCCCCCCAAACAAATGACACAACCAGGTTGTTGAACAACTAATCCCTGTCCATTTGCAAGGCCTCGCAGTGTTTGAATGGCCCGGGTTTGGTTTCGATCCTTCTACATGTTCCTTCTACGCGTGTGCCACGTGAAACATTGGTGACTACAAGGGCCTATAACCAAGAGCAAGGTCATAAGGATTGAGCGCGTGGTGAGAATCAGAAACGCGCAGCCCTCAAAAAGCTATTGGTTTTCCAATTGTTTGCACTTGTTGAAGCCGCCTGTTTTTAGTTAGTTGTGATAATAATTGCTTCTGCTATCTAAGGAGGACCTAATCAACGAAACATACAAAACATGACTCCTTCAGTAGAACAAAGCTCCGACTGATTGCAGTCAATCACCCATGCTCAGGGCACATAGTTTGCGGGTTTGCGGCACTGGCTTTTGCATTGGCGAGCGTTCGGTTTGGCACGGATAGCCAAGGCGCCGGTCGCGCGGGCAAGGGGGAACACTCAACTTGCCGACCGGCTTGCCGACCTCACGGCTTGACACGGTTTGACGCACTTTTGCCAGGGGCATGTCGGCTCCCTCCCCAGGACGGTCTGACACGGTTTTTCATGGAATATAGGGTCCGGTGACACGGTTTGACACGGTTTTGCACAGAAGAAAAAACTCAATTTGCCAACCCGCTCCCCGACACGGTTTGACACGGTTTTTCCTGCAAATAAGGTCCGGTTACACGGTTTGACACGGTTTGACACGCTTTTGCCAAGGCGCGGATTGGAGTAGCAAGCGGGCTTGTCGACTCCCTCCCCGACACGGTTTGACACGGTTTTTCCTGTAAATAGGGTCCGGTGACACGGTTTGACACGGTTTGACACGCTTGTGCCAAGGCGCGGATCGGAGCAGGAAGGAGAAAAGCTCAAGAACTTGAGAAGCGGTGACACGGTTTGACACGCTTTCCAAGGCGCGTGCCAGATGCGGAAGCGGGGGAAGCCCAACCTGCCGACCTTGTCGCGGCCACGTCTGTAAATAGCATCCCGTGACACGGTTTAACACGGTTTAACTTATCCGGATTCGTGAGTTGATTCATTGTGGTTGGCGAAAACGTGTCAAACCGTGTCAAACCGTGTCACCGGACCTTATTTACAGGAAAAACCGTGTCAAACCGTGTTGGGGAGGGAGTCGACAAGTCCGCCTGCTACTCCAATCCGTGCCTTGGCAAAAGCGTGCCAAACCGTGTCAAACCGTGTCGAACCGTGTCAAACCGTGTAAACCGTGGGAAAAACCGTGTCAAACCGTGTCGGGGAGCGGGTTGGCAAATTGAGTTTTTCTTCTTTGCAAAACCGTGTCAAACCGTGTCACCGGACCCTAGATCACACAAGAAGTCCGAGCCACTCCTTGCAAAAAGTGTGTCAAGCCGAGTCAATCCGCGAGGTCGGCAAATTGAGGCCCGTGGCAAAACCATGTCAAACCGAACGCTATTACATGAAAAGACATGTCAGACCGTGTTGGGGCGGGGTCGGGGTCTGCAATGCAGCAGCAAGTGCTGCGAACTATATGCCCTGAGCGTCGGCTATTGGTTGCATCAACAGAAATTGTGTTCTATTGAGGGAGCCCTGGTTTGAATGTTGTTTGTTGAGTTCTTAGCGTTCTTAAATGGCAAATTCAACTGTCGCAATTCGGATTTAAGACAAAGGCTTCAACAAGCGCAGGCGCTCTGATAGCGTTTCTTGTCAATGCCAGCATTAGGTGCTACAAGCCCCCTTTCTCCCAAGTACTGCGTGTTTCTGATTCTCACCAACACACACTCAATCCTTTAGACAAAGAGTCCTTTTTGAAAGTTTGCTTTTGTCATGGGCCCTTTTAGTCACCGGCTTGTCGAGTGGCATAGGAAATTCTGTCTGGAAAGTGGTGCCCCAAACAAACCAATGAAACACCCAGGCTACTCAAATGCTAGGCCCTGTCACGGTTGGGAGTTCATTTCTACCCGAGGGCCATTCAAGCATGATTCTTGTCTCGTGGCAAGGCGCCAGGTTTTGAAATGTTGAACAAGGGGGGGGGAGACAAATGCATGTTGGGGCAGGCGTGCAAAAATCAAAACAGTTCCCTTCCTAAAGCACAAGAACTTGTCTAGCAGCCAAGCGCCGACTGCCATCTCAAGCAGTAAATGCAAAACAAGACCCAGGCGACTTGGAATAACAACCCTGCGCGTTTGCAAGGCTCCAGTTTTCTTGAATGGCTTGAGCTTCGCTTTTGCCCGTACGTACGCTCCCAGGCAGGAGGATTTTTTTATGAAAAACAAGCCGTTTAAAGACAATTTGAAAACCCAAGCCGCTTAAAGACTAGAAATTGTTTGTTGGCAAGCTGCCAGTTTTTGAACGGCTGGGCGGGTTGAGCAAGAATTGGCATTTGTGTTCCAGCCATGGCAGGGTAGTTGGGAAGGCCACGCGCTACACCCTGTCCAGTTGCAAGTTGCCATTGTTTGGTTTTGGCTTCGGCGCCCTACACAGGTCTCTAGTCCTTTAGCGGTTTGGATTTGGAAAAGAAGCTCCAGGCCTCTACGCCACTTCAACCAACGCTTGAGTTTTGGATTGGCTGGTTGTTCCTTGCAAGGCAACCGCAAGCAAAGTGAACAATACCTAGTTGTTTAAGCTTCAAGGTTCAATTTCGAGTGTAGCAAGTTCGTTGGTGCAACGAACGAACTGTTTGCTGGTCAGGCCCCAGCCAACCAAAATGAAACCTGGTCACACCTGATCAAATCTGATCACCTGACCACTTCTGACCAATCCGTGGTGTAAATTTGATTTGATCAGGATTGAGTGGGTTTTGCTTGCAGGGCAGTGCGACAAAGAGATTGACTCGAGCTTTGCAATGCCCGGGCTTTGGGATTGCTCTTTTGTCTTCTTGCAATTTTTGCTGAGCAGACCAATGTCGAAGCTATTCAACAACTGCCACCTGTTTTGCAATAGTATTTCCCTGCTCTCCCGCCAACCGGCAGAAGAAGCATCTATGATGTCCAAAAACTGGAGCCTTGCCTTTGGACAGGGCGCAGTTTCATATTCATTTTGCCTGGCGGCGCCCCCCCTCTCTTGCAAATGAAGCCGCAAAATTGAAAGCGCCGTCCGCTTGGAAACTAGACCGCGCGGGCGGCAGTGGGGGGCCGACGACACAACAATCTGACAATCCAAGCTACTTGAAAGGCCAGTTGCTGAATTGCTTCGAACAGGTGAGGCAAAGCAAAAGGTCAAAAATCAGAACACTCAATGCCAGTAACCGTCTGCCGCAAGCAAAGCCCCGGCCACTCAGAGCCTTGCCCACGGACAGGTTCAGTTTGTCACCCTGGCCGCAGGGGAACAAACCAACCGCTGGAGCGTGGAGAGGGTCTACTGTTAACGCGGGCTAGATCTCCGAGAGAGGACGCCCCGGTGGCAGAAGCAAATTCCAAGCCAACCAGAAACAGGTGCTTTCGCCCAAGCTTCTGAACTTTGTAAGTACAGTTTGTGCCTTCTGGCAAAACACTCTGAACCAACCGGCGCATTGGAGCATCTTTTGCCTATCTATTGCGCGGGCGCGCTTTTGTGTGTTTGTGTGTTTGCGCACGCGTTGGATGTGTTTCTTTGATGGTTTGGTAAGGTTCTTTGTGTGTTGGGTAGTTTGTGCGTCTGTCTGTTTGTTTGGTTGCGGGTGTGTTTGCATCTTCTCTTTCTGCTTGCCGCCTCCTTAATAATAAGCCAGAACTGGGTCTGGACCAGCTTGGATATTCGTGCGCCCTTGGGGAAAGCTTACTTTGCGACAGTGTTTTGTAGAAGTGGCGCCCCTCCCTTTCTCAAGCGCTCGGGCTGGACGGGCGCCCTTTACAGCAAGGCTTACGCAGTTTCAGGCCAAAATGCGCAATCAATTCAATAGCCGAAGTCATAAGTGCAAAGGAATAGCCGAATCACAGTTCAAAACACAAGGGTCACTAGAAAACTTGCCGGCGCTCAAGGGTAACTTAGAAACACCCATGTTATTCAGGAGTGTTGAAAGGGAACGCCAGTCCAAAGTTTGGTGTGTTCGGAAGAAACGGGGGTGGCAACGCCGTGGTAGCAACCCTCCGTCTCGGCAATGCAAAGTTTATAAGTGTGTTGCCCGCCGCTTGCATATACAACAGCAAATGCGTTTGCAACAATCAGGCCTTGAAGTGGTTGCAAATCTTGTCAAAGCTTGCCACATGCGCGCACTTGGCGCTGCAGCAAGCCGACTGAAACATCAAGAGCGCTGCCTGCGCAAGCATCGCTTGCCTGAAAAAGCAGGGACTCAGGCCCCACACCGTCAACAGAAACATGTTTGCGAAACAAATGGCTCAAAGCGGATTCAGATCTCGCAAACGTTTTCGGTTAAGTAAACAATGGCCGGTTCAACGGTAAAGAGTGGCTGGTCGAGTAAACAATGGCCGGTTGTAAAGAGCGTCTGGTTAGGCCGTCTTGGTCAGGGAGATCGGGGATCTGGGTTCCCTATCGGGACCCTTCGGGAAGTACTTGTTCCTCCAGGACAGCACAACCTCCGCATCATCGCAGTACCAAAAAGTCGTCTTGGTATCACTTCGCCTAGGGAGTCTCCTGAACAAGGACTCTCGGCGATCACCGAAGTTCACCCCGATATCCTCGATCACGGTCCCATTTGCGTCAACGGTCCGTCTCCAAATGACTTGGTCCCATTTAGGACCTCCACCAGTAGTACCGGAGAAGAACAACGCGCCTCGCTCGCTTCTCTCCCAACTGCTAACGCAAGGAGGGAGGCAACCCGGTGCAGACCCACCGGTAGCTGGGGCAACAGCCCACATAGCTGGACACGCCACAACAACACGGTCGGCCTCAGGGTAACGGCCCGCCCCGCCTAAAAATCCGTCAATCCTTGAGCGGGGCTGTCGAGACGCCTCGCCTCCCTATCGGGAGGACTGGGCGTAGGCGACCTAGGGGTATCCCCCTCTTCATCCTCAACAACCGGACCAGCAGTAGTACGAGGCGTGATAGGCTTCGTACCGGTGGTGGCTTCTGATGCAGGTACTTGCACGGCTGAGCTGTGCACTTGCCATACATCCAGTCGTAGCAGTATCCGAAGAACATAGGCCTGTCCCTAACGGGCCTATCACCAGTCCTCGGTGTAGAGGGTGCAGCAGGGTTCCTTGGGCTCTTGTCGTGCTCGAACCTGCACTCCCGGCCATACTGGCACTTCCCAGTCTTCGTATACTCCCAGCATACCCGATCAGCAGGCCCAGCGGGGGACTGTCTTCTCGGCGACTTGGGAGACGGTGTGCGCTTGTCCCTCTGACTGCCTCTTTCTGACTGCTTCTTCCGGGCGAAGATGATCTTGGCTTCCCGTCGGGTTTCCCATCCCTTCCGGACCTAACGGACCTTGAAGGGCTCGGGTCGCTTTTCCTCGCGAGTGGGTCGTATCTTCGAACAACCCCAGGAGCTCCAGGATGCCGATCCCTTTCACGAGAGTGCGAGCCCGACCGGGATCTCTGCTCATGAAAGGTCTGATACATCTGAAGCGTGTTCTGTCGCTTCTGCCATCGCTCAACACAGTCCTGACAAGCTTTATAGAGCCATGGAAAAGACCTAACGGTCTCATCGCGATCCCACCTCTCAATGTCAGGCCGCATACGTAGATGGCGAACGTTCTCAATGAACACGGCTAGCAGCACCCCATCATCGATCTTCCTCTTGATCCCATAGATGAGATTATCCCAGGTGCTCAGATAACTCCGGAGCCTAGCCTCGTCATCGGAGTGACCTGTCTGTCGACATTTGAGACTGGTCAACTCGGCAATCTTGAACGTCTGGTCGTCCTCGACTCCAGTCTGCAGATGGTTCAGCAAGAGCTTCAAGATCTGCCTTCCTTGATGCCCTGAGGAGGGGTCATGTTCTGAGCAGCCTCTGTTAAGCGATTCATCTTATCCCTAACGGCCCTCGTCTTGATGCAATCCCTGATAGCACTCGTGAAGTTGGAATCCAAGACCGGATACTTGCAGGGCCCTCCAAGAGCGTCATAGTCGAGCCTTTCAGTCTCTGAAATCCACGCTAACGCGTAATCAGAGTCAAAACTGAAAGCGTTCCTGACCCTCTCCTTAACCTCGGAAATCCATTCCCGAAGCTTATCAGCTGTCGGTTCAGGAGGCAACGTGATAGTGTTGCATTTGTGATGGTACCGATCCTTATCAGCAACGGTTGAAATCAGGGCCCCTATCGGGGTACATGACGTGATCCTGCAGCTCTCACACAGCCTAGCCGGTAACGGACAGCATATTTCACAAGCCCTCATTCCACAACCAACGCATGGGACCAAAGGAGGGCCGGTAACGGGGACCCTGAGGTTACACTTGGTGCACCTGTCTCGCCCGTCGTCTCCTCTGATTGCTTCAGGAAGAAGACCGCCATCCCCCGGCCTATCGGCACCATTTGCGCCATAGCCATGGCACTGACCCGCTCCAGGATTACTGGCATGCCCGATGCTTGCAGGGTAGCCTGGAGCAACATTGGGCTGACTAACGCCAGCACCAACGCCCTGACTGTAGACACCACCCCCAAAGGCTGGACCATAGAAACTCGAACCACACTGGTTGCTCCATGAGAGTCAGCAGCACTACCATAGAACCCGGGTGCCACCAGGGTATCCCCCGGTAGGAGCCCCACCACTCGGGCCTCCAGGAGGTCCAGTGGTGGAAATGGAGCATGTCCATGACCATCACTTCCGCCCCCACCTTGGCCGGATGGTCCGCCTTGCCCACCTCCTCCCCCAGGAGGAGTTCATGCCGAATATTACAGCGCGCACATCGCTCGAGGCCATCACTGCCAAAATGACTGTGATCCTCTCACAGATGTGGTTCCCACACTCCGTGCAGGAATACATAGAGACCTCCTGGGCACTTTTACGACATGCCCAACATTTCATCTTCAAGAAGTGAGAATTGCAACAGTCCCCATCGTCGCCCCGGCAAAGCCTGCAAAACTCACGATTGCACGTAACACACGAGAATTCAGCGTCCGGGTGCCTACGGTCGTTGGGATCATCGAGGGCACAGATCTTTGGCGCACCTGGGCCACCGGTACCGGGAGCTCCTCTTGCGGCCGGTGCCGAGGCCCGTCCACGATCGGATGGAGTTCCAGGGGTCCTCCAGCTATCGCCGGGACTCTGGATATCGGCACGAGCTCTACTCCCAGGAGTCCTCCAGCTATCGCCGGATTACCCCTACCACCTCCTTGATGACGGTCTGGGTTCGGAGAGACGCTCCCGCTATCGCGGATCGGCCTATCCAGGTTCGGAGAAATGCTCCCGCTATCGTGGATTGGCCTTTCCCCCCTCGATTGCCGACTCCGGACCTCAGATCCCCTATCGGGGACGGCAGCAGGCCTCGGGCTCCTATTTCTACCCACATCCCTGTCGGGGGAAACAGAAATGTCCGGACTCCTTGCGCGCGGGGGCCATCCCTCGCAGGCCCTGGCGGTGAATGCACCCTCACTCGCCCCGGCGGGGAATGCGACCTGTCAGGCAGTCCCCGAGCCCTCCTGCTTCTGCTGTCAGCCCTCTCCCTATCGGGATGAATGGGATGCCTGCCTGCATGAGAAGGATCGACCCTACCGGGCACATTTGGCAAAACATGATCAGCCAAATCAACAACCCCGCCCGGTCTCACCGGAAGGCCAGTACCCCGACCGTTACCTTCTCCGGGAGTGGGCGTCGGAGACCTGATTCTATGTCCCTGCCCCGCAAAAGCATTGTATCCAACATTCCGTCTTTCTCTGGGCTGTTGAGGATTCATCTGATTGTCCTGGACACCCTGAATAATGCCAGCAGCCTCATCAACATGACCTTCAATTTCAGAGAGCTGAGCCATGATTCTGTTGTTCACTCCATTAAGAGTACGCATGTTACTCTCGACAGTAGTGATTCTCCGCATTGCGCCTTCAAGCGTGTTCCGAAATGAATCGAGTTCACGCCTAACGGCAGACCGCGCTTGATCACTATTCGCAGGGAGATTACGGATCTGTCTTCTGATGTCATCAAGGACCCGGTTCAGAATTCCCGATCTCGCTTCATACTGCTCAACATGGGATTTCACGGTCTCAAATCTCGCAATGACATCGTCATGATCCCGATGTTGGCGTTGAACTCCGCGAGATAGATCCTGGACCTTTCGATTGACCTCGTCAATTGCTTCATGCCAGTCCTGCGGGGAAACAGGCCCTGATGGTATATCGACCGCCTGGGACCCCTCCCACTTTGCAGCCTCGACATTCGATCAGCAAGAATGATTTGTTCTTCATTAATACCACCAATAGATTCGGAGGCCCACTTAGCAAACTTCTCGTGTTCAAGAAGAACCTTCTCGAGCTTCAGGTTTAACTCCCTGAAACTCGCGTTCGCTCCACTGCTGGTAGCCCTATCGGGCAATTGCGCAGCAGGACTCAAAATCCATTCACCTGCTGGCGTCCGCATCCCAACGGTTTTCTCTACCGAGAACATCCGTCCCTCGAGCTTGTCTAAGTCCTTAAGGATCTCATCCTCGGAAGCAGCATGGCTCCTGCGGGTGGCCTCACGATTCTCTTGAATCATCTGACGAAGCTGATCAGTTGCGATCTCATTGTCCTTAACAGATTCATGAACCTCGTGGGAAAGCAAATTGATCCTCTGATCCACGACTTCAGCCTGTTCATCGATGGCTTGCCTCACAATGGCCCTGCTATCCGGGACGATCTCACTGGCGAACCGCTGAACTATCATTCGCATCCTACCGGCATCAGATTGAGTCGCAATCTCAGTCGCCAAACGATTGACCTTGTCTTTCGTCTGCTGATTCTCGTCGCTCCACTCCTTTCGCATGGAACCCACCTGACCGTTCAGTATCCTGATATGGTCAGCAAAGATGTGGAACGCTTTTGCGACTGAACTAGACACCTCACCCCGCTCGAGCATTTCCTGGATGTGCAGATCAAACACCTCCTTTGCCCTGGCGTCACCTGACTCACCGGGAGAATGGGACCTGTGTGCTGGAGGAGTCGATATCTCGATCCTCTCAGGAGCCCCACTAACTCTAGCAAATCTTCTGGGGTCGCCTACAGGACCTTCACCTATCCTGGATGGCCTGCTAGGGGTAGATCCCCTTCTCCGGCTATCGCCAGATCGGGGATCAATGTTGGATGCACGAGACTCGGGAGTAGAGTGAATGTGAACATCAGCAGGATCAGGCATCTCCTCATCCTGCGGAGTTGAACCCATTGGTGAGGGGCTAGCCCTCCTCGCCTTTGACCTATCGGTCTCAATGGCCAGGGGTGACGGCCTCTTCGCAGAAGCACTACGTTCCCTGGCGGTCGATCCCCATTGAGGGGTGAACTCGTTGCTAGACCTTAGTGTTTCTAGGTCACTGGGATCTCGCCCTAACGGGCTAGCGATCGACGGACGATCCTCGATTCCGAGCGCATCGGCTAGCCGACCATCTTTCACACCTGCCCCAACGGCATCGGCAGCCCGCTCAGCGATTCTCGGTGAACCAGTAACCCGGTTCGAGTTCTCGTCTCTCTGATTCAACGAACCTCCAAATGTAATGTTGGGAAACCTGCAGAACCAGAAGTTGTGTAAAGCGCATGTTCGCACGCTGAAGAGCACGGATGTGGCTTTTTGACACATTCATGGTTTTTGTTGTCGTGCGGGTGAAGCACATCTGACGACACGTCCTATTGTAGAAAACCCAGCTCCGCTACCACATGTGGATTGATGATAGTGATGATAGGGGCAAGGATCGACCCCAAGCAATAACCGTACACGTTGGTTCCTTTGTGGAAGAGAAAGGACTATCATGAACACTTACCCAGGAAATAAGCTCAGGTGATACCTCAAAACCACCCCGGACCACCCCGCAGCCCTTGTCAGAACTGGTGAAACCCTGGCGGAACCATGGTGGAACCTTGGTGGAACCCTGATGGAACCTGGTGGAACCCTGGTGGAACCCTTGTACCTTTCCCCAGACCCGCCTCGGACCACCCCGGAGCCTATCTGGGCTGAGACCCCAAAGCTTTCAGCTGTTGGGGAAAAATGGTTGACGAAAGACCGGCTTGGGGGAAACAGTTTTGCCCTTAAAGATACCCCTTCCCTATCGTTTAACCTTATCTGCTTGAATCCCAATGAAAAATAGGCAAAGTTTGAAGCGACCGAAGCTTGTCGAAGCATCTACCCACGAAGAACGGGTTTGCAAAACCCAAGACAGGGGGGCTTAAAGTTGCACTGTTGAAAGCACTTCCCACGAAAACAATCCATTTGCAGGGGCCAAGATTGGGGCCATCGTTTACCCAAGTCGCAGACGCTGGCAGATCAATCTGAAAGGCTCAAGGCTCGAAGCAAAAGATTGCACAGGTGTTACTTTGCAAAGTCAAAGCCAGTCAGGGCAAAGCAGTGTTGAAATGCACGGGCGGCTGCGCGCTGCATTTGTGGCACGCTGGGCGGGGCTACGGGCCGGGACCCTTAGCTGCAGAACTCCAAAAAGGCTCGGTACCGAAAGAGACAAACCTTGTCCATTGTGGACGGATGACACCGACTGCAAATCTTGGATATGTGTTTCATATAATCCTCTTCCATGTAAAGGTGCTCGTACCTAGGGTTACGCCTTGTGCTGCGCACCGCTAGGCACATGTGAAGCAGGCTGTGAAACTTCGGAACAAGTTTGTACATCTTTCTCGAAGGAAAAGCAGCTCGACCCTCCACTGTTGATTTTTGGTAGAGAAGAAGGAAGGTCCTCCCGAAATAGCAAACCTCCTCGGCTGTCTCAGGGGTGAACCACGGGCCGTTGCAGTCTTGCAGAAACTGGAATTGGGCAAGCGCGAAAGCAGTGTAGGCTCGCAAGCGGGATTGCGGAGTGTCATTCTCTCGCGTGCATTCAAACAAAAATGTGGCAGCCCAATAGATCATGTGTTTCACCATTGCGCCCTTGTAGCAAGAAGCGAGCTCCGGGTAAGTCTGCCAGGATTCCCTTCCAAACTTCACGCATGTAAATGTGCTGCTGCTGCGCGGCAATCTCCGATTGCGGCACCAGTCTTTGTAATGAGAAAAAGCTTCTGTCTGAAGCAGCTGGGAGAGGCCTTCCAAGGTGAGGCCAGGCACAGCGTCCTCATAGTGGTGAGTCACTAAGGAAGCAATCGCAATTGGAGCAACTCCTTGATGAACACAATGAAGCATGTCCTTAGAAATTACCAGGGCTAGCCCAGAAATGACACACACACACAGGCTGCGAACGCAGTTATTTATGCGATAAGTGGTTAAGAAAAACATATGCCACGCGATGAGACTAGGGTCTTCAACGTTGCGATCTTTGTGCCACCCCCTCACCTTGATCCAGGAGCTCTGCTTTGTAGGGGGGTTCAACATCAGGAACTCCCTGTGAGACAGCATGCATTCAAAGTAGGCAGCGTTGTTGCTAAAGTCCCCGTACCCAAAAGCTGGAAGTTTCGAGGCCAAACAATGTTCACAGATTGAGTGCGATGACCAGTTTCGAACATACTTGTGAACCATAACACGTGCTTCGAGGTCCGCTTTGAACGCGGAGAAGGCGAAGCGCCATCCTCCTGCGATTGCTTGGCCAGCACGGGCTGCCCCCTTGCTACTCGGCTCAAAGGGGCGCCCGTCAAAATCCACTGAAGGGAAAACTCCGGATTGCAAAACTCGCATAGCGTAGGCAATGTAATCGGCCACGTCGTCGTGGGTGAACGGCTTGTGCATTTGGGAATCCCGGAAAAGTAAGAACAGCAACTTTGTTTGCAAACTGGGGCCCTTTCGAATACTGCTGGAAAAGGAATACACCCAGGCCTTCTGGGTCTTGTACACTTTTACCCCGTCGACGTGCCAAGAAATTGGTATTGTAGAAGCAGGGTCTGTTAGGCCAAGATCCTCGTAGAAGGGCATGTGGGACAAATTCTCCCAATACTCCTTGATTCTTGAATTTGCTTCTCTTGGGGGATCATGAACCCATTCTGCGAAAGCTTGGTCACCCTTTGATTGCCAGAGCCAATGCAGAATATCCCATGGCCAAATGACACCAATATCATTCTTGCCGCCAGCCAGAGAGAGTGGGGCGACAGCAGGTTGAATTTCGCAATTCATGCGACACCACCTGACGAAGCATCAGCTCAACTTTGAAAATGATATTTACCCTGAAATCAAAAACAAAACATCATTGCTAGTGACGAGGAAGAGTCTGCTGAAAAGACCGTTCGCCGTGGCTTGTTGAACCCCAAGAAGCTAGAAGCTGCGCCAGAGGGCATATATAGCCATCTTTCAGAAGTTGAGCAGCTTCATTGCAGCCATCACTCACTGATGTCGCCTTGCAGGGCGGCTGGTGGGTAAAGGGGGGGGTCGGAACACATGTCTCCGTGTCCTCGCAAAAGGGTGCAAGTGTTTGCTTTGTGACTTGTTCGAAAAGAGCGAGCGGGATTTGACAGCACGGAGCCAACTATCTTGGCGTCACGTGTTGGCATCTCAAAGTGGAACTCTTTTGGAACCCTGGCCCCTGTGCACATCTTCTTGAAAATCCTTTTGGCAGAGCCGCTTCCAGCATCAACGAGCTCCCTACCTGGCACGCAGAGAACAGTTTCGATTGTTAACGCGAAACGAATGACCTGCCTCGAAGATGGCGAGGGGGACGGAGACGAGATCCTAGCGGTGGCTTTTCAATTGCTGTCAGGTTGGAGAACTCGCTCCATGCCTCCTCGCGCTGGTCTGGCTCTTGACCGGGATCGGGATCGCGAGCGAGATCTTGGAGCGTCCCTGCGAAGGGGAGGCGAGCTGGAAAGCTTGCTTGTCGGGTGGATGGTCACTGCAAACTTTCACACTCTTTTTCGGCCCGTGGTTCTCTTGCAATTGAGAGTCGAGTGACAGCCAACTGGGCGCTGAGCCTTCACTGCAACCCCTCAACCAAACTATTTGCATGTTTCAAGACTATGGTTTCAACAAAACGCAGTGAAGGTAGACCCCAAATCTGAAGCGCCTTTAAACTGACCACATCTATCGACATCGCTGCCTCGAGCCACTTAGGCTGGCTCGCCTGTGGCATTCTTTGCTGGTTTGGCAGCAGGCTTAGCCTTGGGGTTCGCAGCCTTCTCGGCCGCCCGCACCAAAGCCTTGCCCAGCTCTATTCGCTCACGAGCCATCCGCGAATACTTGTCAACCTGGCAAAGCCGAGCGCTGGCAAAAACACATTCCATGTCAAATCAAGGCCTCCGTAAAAATGGTAACGTAGTAGCGGTTCTTGTCCTTGCCCTTCTTGATGTTTTCTTGAAGCTGATTTGCCAGGGATTCCAATTTCACCCCAACAGCCAAGAGCTGGCTGATCAAATCTGAGCTCATTTTCAGCGGCTGTAGCCGGAATGCGTGGTTCCTAGGCGGGAAGCGGCTTTCATTGGCGCCAACGACAAGAACAACAAGGACCTGGGTGGCTGACCTACACTCGTTGACGATCTTAAGCACGCCAGTCAGCAGGGCTTGCGCTTTAGACAGTGGAGTCTCTGGGATCACCTGGCTGGGCGGGGCAATCCTTGCGGACCTGAAAACACAAAAAACGCACCTGTTTTGGGACAGATCCGCTCTCCCCTTTTTCCTTTTTCGGCTTTCCCCCTTTGCCCTGCTTTGCGTCCACTTGCCCCGATCCGGCTGCGTTGGCCAACTTCTCAGCCCCAGCCCTCCCTGTGAAGTCCACAATCTTCAACTGCGCCGCAGGATCCAGCACTCCGCCGCCCTGTCGAGGAGCGTGCGGAGCCAGAGATTGGTGTGGTAAACCTCCCTATTTCTGCACACAGGTAAACCAATTTTTTTGAGTTGGCCTACAGAAAAGCCAGCCGTTTTCAGGTGCGCAGAAAACCCTCTTTGGTTTTTTCAAAGTAAACCCTCCTTGTGCGGATTGTGTTTCCAGCGCAAAGAGAAAATACTCCTCAGACGTATTTTTCAAAGCAAGCCGATTGGGTTTAAAGGGCCATTTTGGAATTTCCTGTTTTGGCAAAAACGCCTTGTCAAGGTAAGTGCTCCTTCTTGAGGTGGTCTGTAGGGAAACCAAACCATCTGTTTTTGTTTCCCCCATGTCGGCACACACACACACGCGCAAATCCTCGTTTCGTGGGACGGGTTAAGGGGGAACCAAGCCATCGTTTTTGGGCTCCCCTTGTTTGACATGCAACTGTTTCAAGGCGCGCCCTCCTTTTGTTAAAGGGACCAAACCGTCATTTCAGGCTTTCCTTTTCTTCTCAAAGTATCGGGGTGGGTCAAAAAAAGGGAAACCAAGCCATCATTTTCGGGGTCCGGGGGGAAGGGGTTGAAGGTTCGTGTCTCTAGAGCCGAATCTGTTGCGGCGCAGTTGGAACTCTTAAGCCGTGCCTTTGTGAATTCTTTCAAACCTTCTTTGTCGATGCAGCCCTCCATCTCCAGCTGCGTGATGCGCTTGAGTTCTGTGATGCTGGAAACATCGCAGTTGATCATTGTGAAAAACAGTCTTTCTTCTTTGTCATCCGGCAGCTCGGGGTCGGCAACTGTCCTTGGCCGCTGCTCAGGAAAGGGCGCCCAACCACGCACACGCAGTGAGGCAGGGTGGGTGGGCAAAGAAAGTGCTGACAAGACTCAGACCCAACTCCCGTTTCCGAGTCATCAACTTATCAGCCTTCTTGGGACCGTGACGGTCTTGCAACCACTTTTCACCTCGGAATCCCCATTTGATTTCCGTTTTTTGGCTCTCTTCTAGCCGTTGCTCAAATCGAAGCGCAACCTGGGCGACATCCCCGCCGCATTCCACATAGTCCCTGAAAGCCGTGCTCCGGCTAGCCTGGCAGCTTTGCGGGGCAATCCGGAAAGGGAGTGGCCTTTTCACATTTCCTGCTTGGAGCAAAGGGTGGTCCAGGAAAAGTGCCCTTTTTCAGGCTCTGCTTTGACTGACAGGGATCCAACTGTGCACTCGTCCAGAGGGGAAGAGTCTTTTTACGATTCGTTTTCGAAACAAAGCCCAGTCCTCGTTCTGCATAGCTGCCTGCATCTTTGCTGGCAGCCTCTTTCGGTTGTGAAGCCATCGTTGGAACGCGGCGTACTCCTTTCGGTGGGTGCAAGAATTGATCTTGGCTTCTGCGGATTCAAGCTTCTTGTGTCCGGTATGCTTCTGCTTTTCCTCATGCTGCTGCTTCTTCTGCTTCAGCTGCTTCTGCTCTGCCTCTGCTGCTGATCCTCCCTCATCTTTTCCCTCACGCTTCTGCTTCTTCTGCTTTGGCTGCTTCTGCTCTTCTGCCGATCCTCCCTCCTCCTTTTCTTCCTCCTCCACCTCCAACTCCTCCTCCAACTCCTCCACAGACTCCACAGAATCCTCTTCCTCAAGTTCTGCTGCGTCCTTTTCATCGTTGCTGCCTGTGGTTTCCTCATCGCTGCTAGTTTCTTCTTCCTGTTCTTGGTCACGCGCGGTTTCCTCCTCAGCTTCTTCGTTTTCACTTGCGCTTTTCTGATCGCTTTCTCCGCCGCTCTCTTCTGCGGCTCCTCCATCTTCCGTTTGCTTTTCGTCCTTCCGGCTAAGGTAATCCCAAATAGACCCCGGCGCCAGCCAGCGCCTGATATCAGTTTTGGGGTAGCTGTTTCTTCTAGGGGGAAGACCGCCGACAATCACCCTGCTTGCCTCTGAGGTGGATGTGGATGCGCTGCTATCTCCCTCCTCTCCCTCCTCAGCTCTCACTTTCTTCTTTGTCACTGGCGTTGTGTCCTTCTCTTGCTCGTGCTTGCGTTTCTCTGGCTTGCTTGCTTTGCTCGTGCCAGCCTTCTCCTTTTTCGTCTTCTTCGCTGCTTTCTTTTGCTCCTCCTGCTCCTCCTGCTCTTCTTTATCCTTCTTTTCTTTCTCTGCTGTCTCCTTCTCCTTCTTCTCCTGCATTGCTTTCTCCTTCTTCTCGTTCTCTGCTCTCTCCTTCTCCCTCCTCTCTGCTTTTTTCTCCTTCTCCTTTTTCGCTGCCTTCTCTTTCCTCTCCTTCTCCGCTTTCTCCTTTTCATCTTTCTCCTTCTTGGCGGCTGCCTCCATCTTCTCCTTCTCTGCTGCTTCCTTTTTCTTCTGCATCCCTTTCTCCGTCTTCTCGTTCTCTGCTCTCTCCTTCTCCCTCCACTCTGCCTTCTTCTCCTTCTCCTTATTCGCTGCCTTCTCTTTCTTCTCCTTATCCGCTTTCTCCTTTTTGTCTTTCTCCTTCTTTGCGGCTGCCTCAATCTTCTCCTTTTCTGCCTTCTCCGTATCCTTCTCTGCTTTCTCCTTCTGCTTCCTTTCTGCTTTGTCCTTCTCCTTCTTCACTGCTTTCTCCTTCTCCTTTACCTCCTTCTCTGCCTTCTCCTGCTCCTTCCTCACTGTTTTCGCCTTCTCCTTTGCCTCCTTCTTTGCCTTCTCCTTCTCCTTCTTCTCTGCTTTCTTCATCTCCTGGCTCGTTGCTTCGTCCGTCTCCTTGTTCTCCTCAGCCTTCTGCTGTTCGGCCTTATCCTTCTCCTTTTCTGCATTTTGCTTCTTCTCCTTTTCAGCCTTTTCCTTCTCCAGTTGTTCTGCTTTTTCCTTCTCCTTCCTATCATTCTCTGCTTTCTCCTTCTCCTCATTTTCCGCTTCTTGCTTCTCCTTCTCTGCTTTCTCCTTCTTCCTTTGCAGCGATGTTTCCTCGTCATCGCTGTCATCATGCTCGCTGCTGCATGCCTCGCTGTCCTGCCAATAAACAAGAAAGATTGATGGAGGGTAGGGTTTGACACTCGCGCGCTGCTTCTTGCCTGCGCCTCGCTCTCGGAAGCTGAAGACGCTGAAGCAGATTGGCTGTCCTCCTCGCAGAGGCAAACGCGAAAATGATTTTGTTTTGAAACAAGTGCGAGGAAGGTCCTGGTTGATGACCATCATCGCACTCAGAATGGAGTTGGCCTCATCCTCACTCATTTGCTTCACAGGCTTGGCCTTCGGCTTTTTCTGGCCTGGAGCGTTCTCGGCCTGGATCTCAGTGACTACCGGGGTCATGTCGAAGGAAAGCTTTCTCTTGATGGGCTTGGATTTGACATCCTTCAGCAAACTGGACGGGCTGGTTGTGGAAGCCGTGGCAGGAGAAGGCTTTTCCAGCAGGTTCAACTTGCTTTCGGCCCTTTTGAGCCGCTTTGGGTTGGGGCTCTTGGAAGTCCTTGGGTCTGGGGTCTTTCCCCTCATCCGGACTATGGTCGGCTCGGTTGGCATTTGAGCTACCAATACCCTTGAAGGCAAACTAGATTGCAGTGCAGAGTTGAAATGTGATAGCAACGCTCAATCTCGCGCGCGGCCTCAAGAAACCCTCGTTTAAAGAGACATTTTTTCAACACCGAGCAGCACCCGTTTGGATCAATCTAGCACTGCCCAGCCCCAGCACTACCCATAAGACGGGCCACAGGCTGAAATCCAGAACCCATGAAATTTCACGGTTTTTCACGGGGTTTTCACGGTTTTTTCACGGTTTCACGGGTAGTGCTGGCAGGGGCAAATTTCATTGAAACTTGGCAAAAACCCTGAAGCAGTGCAGCAAAATGCCAATTTAATTGCCCTGAAGGAGCGCAGCAGCAAGCCTATCTACTTGGCCACCCTGGCAATTGTTCAAGCTTGATGCGCACGCTGAAGCAACGCAGCAACATGTATCTAATTACCCGCCGCGTCAGACAACGCAGCGATAACCGGCCGAAGATTTGCCATCTTGGCCCACCCAGGATCCTGGCACGCGCCAAAGAAACTGAAAGCCCGAAAAAATACCCGCGAATCCCGAAACTGCGAAACCCATCCCTTCACCCGTGAACCCGTGA
Source organism: Effrenium voratum (assembly GCA_963377175.1). Lineage (NCBI taxonomy): Eukaryota > Dinophyceae > Suessiales > Symbiodiniaceae > Effrenium > Effrenium voratum. The sequence goes on along the minus strand of CAUJNA010000648.1, from coordinate 152,534 downwards.
AACCCAAACCCGTGAACCCGTGAACCCGTGAAACCCAAACCCGTGAACCCGTGAAACCCGTGAATTCAATCCCGTGAGCCCGTGAACCCGTGAAACCCGTGAAACCCAAACCCGTGAACCCGTGAATCCGTGAAACCCGTGAATCCGTGAAACCCGTGACCCGTGAACCCGTGAAACCCAAACCCGTGAACCCGTAAACCCGTGAAACCCAAACCCGTGAATCCGTGAAGCCGTGAAACCCGTGAAGCTCAAACCCGTGAACCCGTGAAACCCAGACCCGTGAACCCGTGAACCCGTGAAACCCGTGAAGCTCAAACCCGTGAACCCGTGAAGCTCAAACCCGTGAACCCGTGAAACCCGAACCCGTGAACCCGCGAACCCGTGAAACCCAAACCCGTGAACCCGTGAAACCCAAACCGACAAAGACTCCAACAGTTTTTGTCTCGAAAAAGCCCCAAGCAACACCCCAAGCATCACCCACAGCATCACCAGCAACACCACTAGCATCACCAGCAACGCTTTCAAGACAAAAACTCCAACAGTTTTTGTCTTGAAACATCCCTCAGTAACACCCCCAGCATCACCAGCAACGCTGAAAAAGCCCCCAGCAACACCCCCAGCATCACCACTAGCATCACCAGCAACGCTTTCAAGACAAAAACTCCAACAGTTTTTGTCTTGAAAAATCCACCAGCAACACCCCCAGCATCACCAGCAACGCTGAAAAAGCCCCCAGCAACACCCCCAGCATCACCAGCAACACCGCTAGCGTCACCAGCAACGCTTTCAAGACAAAAACTCCTGAAAAACCCGTGAAACCCAAACGCGCGAATTCCTGTGAAACCCAAACCCGTGAACTCGTGAAACCCAAGCCCGGGAATCCCGTGAGCCCAAGAAACCCGTGAAACCCAAACCCGTGAACCCGTGAAACCCGTGAACCCGCGAAACCTGTGAATCCCGCGAAACCCGTGAAACCCGTGAAGCCCAACCCCGCCATGAAACCCGCGAAGCGAAACCCGTGAACCCTTTCGAGGCCAGGGTCCTGCGCCTCCTTTGCAGCTGGGCTCTCCAGGAGTTGGCGCCTTTGTCGCTCGCGCCCCCAAAGCATTTTTGGTTTCGCTGCACGCGCCTCCTTTCCCTGACGGTTCGTGCGATCATGTCCTACACAATTTGCAAAGGGTGGTAGGTCAGAGTCGAAATGCGCGCGCGCAGCTGAAGGGTCCTGATTGCCGATCACATTTTCTGCGATCGCTCTCCCGAAAAGGGGCGGATAGTGTTGGCTCTCTTTGAGCTGAGAACCCCCCTGAACTCGCCGAACGCCAGCAGCGTTTGTATACCTTGGGTCGCGGCAGGACTTGGAGCAAGCTCTTTCTGGACTCACGCGTGGGCCCTGGCTTGACGCTCATCTCAGCAGAATAGTGTTGTTCAGAACTCAAGGGCAAATAGAGATTGTGAATCAGCTCCCTGTAATTGGAGTACAGGACTGTGGGTTTTGGACCTTGGATGCTTGCATGGACCCATGGCGTATTTTGAGTCAGCCGTGGCAAGGTAAAGCTCACCCGGAAAGCCGTTTTCACATGTGCTGCAAAGCTTCTGTGGCCCCCGTAAGGGCCGAGCCAAATATGCACCTTAATGGGCGTAACTAGGAATCGCAACGCGTTGGTATCCACATTCAACTCAAACTTCTTGCTGAGAAGGGGGCCTTGAAAACCTGCACCTTCTTGGCCAGGAATTGAAACATTGGGTGCATCTCTAGTAGAGAGCTGGCTGGCTGCTCTAGGCACCAAGGCAGCCGGAGTGTCGACATGATGTAGATGCAAAGGCAGCATCGCGAAACCATTGTGTTCCTCAGCTATGTTGCCACTTCGAGAATGCTTCGCGTGAACCCTGCCTCCCTATACAAGGAGTTGTTTTACAAGCATTCTGGCTCACAGTGACCAATCTTTGGACACCATGAGCTCAGAGAAACCAATCTTTAAACACGTGCTTGAGAAGTGTGCCCAAAGGGACCTCAAAGGGGGCCGGGAATGCGCTCCAACCCAATGTTTGCTCCAAAACAAGGCCGCTTTTCGATTTTGTTACAATGGCGCCTGAACCTATAATTCGCAGCTTTTGTGTTAACCCAGGGGTGCCCAAAAGGGCCTGAAAGGCCAAATGCAAATTAGCAGGTCCATGAACACAGAAGACCCAGAGCCAGCCCTCCGCCCATTTTCTTGGGGTCAACCAGCATTTGGCCCCTCCAGGGCGCAGACAATGTTTGGGCGCCCCTTTCAAAGTTTCTGCAGCATTTGCGGGAACTATTGAAGTGCCAACTCTTTAGAAACACGGCATTGTCTTTTGGAAAAAAAAGGATTGGGTGCCCCTGCCAAGGTTGCTGCAGCGTTTCGGGGAACGATTGAAACACCAAGTCTTTTGCCACAATCAATTGGCCTTGTCTTTTGGAAACTCGATCGAGCAAACAAGGTTTGGGTTCCCCTTTCAAGGTTGCTGCGGCATTCCCAGCAACGATTTAACAACCAAGTCGTTTGAAAAACGCAATATGTTTTGGAAGGAGTTGAAGGGAAGCCGATGGGCACACCTGCCTTTGGGAATCGCACGTTAGCAGGAATGACGGCTGGGGCTGCGTTTTTCTCCTCTTTCATCCTCCTCACATGACCAGCCCCACCGCTTCCAGGATCTTCTCCACGGCTGCGTGCATGTTTGCAGCGTAGCTGATCCTGGGCGGCTGGAGGCGATCATCCATGTCAAAAATAATGCGGGGTTGCCACAGGTAACTTTTCCCATTTGCGGGAAATACCCATTTTGACGTCTATAATCAAGACATGGCGCGACCCGTGTTGGAGAACCACCCCTTCCACTGTCGACTTCGGTTTGAAGGCCTGCTGACGCAGGATGACCTCCACCCGCGACTGCTTGTGCACCAGCCTGGGACATTCAATTGAAGGGACATTCAATGGGTTTTGGCTGGGCACCTCAAAGCCTGAAATTGCAAACTTGCATTGTGCTGCCGGAGCACTTCGTGTAGCTGTGCCGCCCGTGCTTCACGCTGTTGGGGCGAAGCACGGGCGGCATGCTCATGATCGCGGCGTGGTAGCACTGGTCAAAGCTGGCCAGCACTTCCTCTGTGCACTCGTCGGGATCACCTTGGGCGAAAGCGAAGCTAAATGGTCGCCCCTCCCCCCCCCGTCGCTGACAAACCAATTGACTTGTGCCACATGAGCGCCCTCAGGTCGTCGCCACCTTTCAGCTTTTTGTTTGCAGGGGTCTCGGGGTTGTTCTTGTCGGCGGCAGGCTTGGTTGGCTTAGCCTTTCCTTTTTTCCTTTTGCCTGATTCCAGGAGGCTGTTCTGGTGTGACATGACTCCCCCAGAATCCGGACAACACATAACACCAACCCAGGCCTGAACGATCCGGGCCATCAATTGCAATCGGGTCTGGCGGCGTCTCCCACACTTCCTCGGCCGCCTTGTCAAATCCCACGGGTACCTTGGAAAAGATTTCAAGATTGAATCATTGAACGCCCTACCCCCTAGAATTGTTGATTTGCAATTTGTCAGGAACACGATTTGCCGATTTGTTTGCTGCTTCTCGCTGATGAGTGTCCATGGCTTCAACGGAGCTTCCGTGTCTTGGCAACGCCTAAAAGATTTCAATATTGAATCATTGAATGCTCTCTAGACCCTAGAATTTGCTGCTTTGCAATTTGTTGCGAAGACGAATTGTCGATTCGCGCGCTGCTTTTTGCTGATGAGTGTCCAAAGGCTTCAACCGAGATTCCGCATCTTTGCAGTGCTGTGCTTCCCCGGTCTCATCTTCGCCCGCACGATCGGGCTGCGTGAGAGGCGCTTGAGTGTCCTCTTCTTCGGCCTCCGCGTCATCGGTGGCAAGGCTGGACTCGCCGCCTTCGGTGGATCCCCCAATCTCTTTCTCGACAGGAAGCACCTGAGGAGTGGCTTTGCCGACAAAGGTCAATGACCATAGGACATTGAAGAGCAGAAATCCGTATTTGACACCTTTTGAAACTTAAGCACAGGCACCCCATTCCAAATCGAGCTTTTGCTCTCTGCATCACCCTGAGAGCTGGCAGCGTCTTGGGTGTCCTCCTAGCAAGTTCGCGCGCTCAAAAACACATCCTTCTTGCGCACACACACACACGTGCAAACAACAAATAAACAAACGCCGTCAACTGTTGTAACTCGCTCCTCTCCCTTTCTGGGGGACATCAGATTCTTCATGTTTTGGATCACTATATCGCGGCTGCTCTTCTTGTTGTTCCGCCAGAGACTGCCGCAGGGCCCAAAGCACGTTTTCACAAGAGGGGGCAAGTCAACACGCCAGCTTGCCCGCCTTCTCAAAACCGACCAAAGCTTTCGAGTCTTGGCCACCGCAGAAGTCAGCGCCTGCTGCTCGGACAGGACGCCGGTGTCTCTGATAGCGAGGCCCTGGCAGGACCGATGGGCCCAAGGGGGGCGTGCTGGGTTGAAGAGAAAAAATCAAGCTCACAAGCCAAAGGGCCATGGTTTTCACATTGAAAGCTCGCCATATGATGGCCAGCTCGCCCTTGGAGGGTGCGCGAAACTGGAAGGGCGGGAAATCTAAAAGAGGCTGGAGAACCCAGGCATTTGCTTTCCTGGGCATGCGAAGAACCCACAAATAAAGGTTTACCTTTTGGGAAAATAACTTTAAGTAGAGCAAAAAGAGCGGGACAAATCAAATGGCCGGCTTTGGGCAAGCGTCAGCTCATCTTCTCCGACATGGTTGAGGAAGTCGCCCACGATAAGATTAGCTGTGGGCGTTTTGCCAAGGGCCACAACAGCTCGCTCCTGCCAAAATCAGACACCCCAACTTCGGTATAAACTTGTTGGGTTAGTGATAGGGCACTCGTTGCTATCGAGTCCTTGTGTTCAGCGGGAATGTACTCAAGCAGCAACTCCCCCACCTCCTGCAAAGACGCCACGTATTGCGTCTCCAGCTCCTCGTCCGAATTCTCCGCACTCTCGCTGCGGCAGGATGACATGGTGAGCGACCGCGTGTCCGGGCTAGTGACTGCAGAAAGGTTCAGGAACAGAGCCCTTGTTTTGAAAGGACCCCTCAGAGGAAACCCGTTGAGGCGAGCAAGACCTTCACACCACTGCTTGTTTTACAAAAAGAAAAGTCTCTTGGGCATCCAAGAGTTCCTCCCAACAGGATGCCTTGTTCCATTCGAGTGTTTAATTCCACCCAAAAGAAAAGGGGGTGGTTTATTTGCGCTGCAAAAAAACAGAGCCCCAAAACTGGCTCAGTTCCACTTGAAAAAGTGCTTCCACAAGTGATCCTGGTTTCACTTAGCGCTGCAAACTCAAAAGGGGGCTTTGGTTCCACGCAAAAGGAGGTCTAGTTTGACCAAAGCAGGGGCTTAGTTAGTCCCGCCCGAAATGGGTGTCTTTTTTGAGGGTATTTTTCGGATGGTTTGAAAGGGACAGAAACGAAGAAACTATCATGTTCGAGGTCGCCCTATTTTTGGACAAACCCAAATTGCCGCAAGAGGAAGTTCAGTCCAAAGTTTGCCACCCGCCGGTGTCTAACTAAACGGTGATTATTCCACCCAAATTTGACCCTCAAAAAGGGGGTTTAGCCCTCAAAGGGTTCCTGTCGTTGCTCCCATAACAGTGGCTAGTTCCATCCAAAATTAATAGGGGTTTTGCTAACAGGGCGCCGCCGTTCTTTATTGCAGATAGCGTCACTTTGGATTGGGTTGCCGCAAACAGCCGGCGCCCCCCCGCCATTGCAAACGAGTGTCGCTTCGGCCACGGCCCCCTGGCGCGAACCTAATGGCGCTGCTGCCGTCCGCAGGGATGTACCCCTGCAGAAAATCACTGAGCTCTAAGCGCAGATGTTTCGGAGTCAAAGCCAACCCTATAAGTGCCTATTTATCCATATCCAAGTGGAACAGACCGGCGCCCACCAAGTGAACCCTTCCTTACGGTCACAATTGCTGCAAGTATACATGACAGCGCGCAAAGTAATTGAGGCGAGTTTCCCGAAAGAAGGTTCTGAAACATAGTGATAGGGCAAGTGCCAGGCCCAGTGGGCTCATCAAATCTTGGGATCCATCGTCCGTCAATTCGTATGAGGCAGCTGGCTGGCCGTAGTACCTGCGAAGGTTTTTTGGGCGAGGGCCCAGCAACCTGCAGTCACATCCCGCCTGAATCCGTTTGCCACTGTTTTGATTCCTGCGAAAAATTCGCAGGCTGAGATCTCCTAGGTTCCCGATGGCAGGCCATTCAAGGTCAGTCCAGCGCATGCTTGCCGACGCACAATGCTTTCTTAAAGCCAAGTGGAGCCAAGATGCCAACCTGGGCCTTGTCATGTTTCGAAGCACCATCTCCGCAACGCTGAGCACTGTGAAAGGCATGCCAGCCTGGATCAGCAAGTGAAGCCTGAGCACAAAGATTCCACGCAGATGGCTGCAAGGCGAACGCCAGTTTACCCGTGTGAGTTTCACTTGCATGGCGCGGTTTGAAGGCGAAGTGCGTTCAAAACAAGGTTCTCAGACCCTCTGTATGTGTGTCACCGAGCTGCAGCGTGGCAAATTTGCTGAGCAAAGAAAAGGTTGGCTGGAAGGGGCAGCGCACCAGCGGGGCCTTGGTCTTGGCCTTCTGAATGTTTTTGTCCCTTTTCCGCACGGTCCCCTTAACCTTGAGGATCGACTTGTTCGGCGCCATGGAGTCAGCAGGAAATGGCAGGAAGCAGGGGCGATCCACAAAAACTGCGCGAAGGTCAAGCTCCCCGTTTTTTTGTTCCATAGATTTGGGATCAAATGGGACGCCTTTGCGAGAGACGCCCTAAACAGGTTCGAAGGGGCCCGACTCTGCGCACCTTTCGGCGGCTCCGCAAAAAACAGAAGCCGCTTCTAAATAAAGTCCATTCCCGCAATGCCCTTTCAATGGCGGGCAACAAACACTTCCGAACTCTTTGGCTGAAGCGCGCGCGGGCGGTCGCACCTTCCTTGCTGAAGCTCGCGCTCCAAAAGAAGAGCTTCCATTTGATGCTTTAAAAGCGGCTGCTTCGAAGCTGCTTGCAATGTGTGCCACACCACGTGTGTTTGCAGCTCAAGAACAGAAACTGGGTGGATTTAAAAGGCATGCTCCCAAACACAAGCTATGGATGTGCAAATTGTTCGTTTCTTCCCCTCACACGTTAAAGCAACATATATATAGATATAAATATATATATATATGGATATATCTACATATGTATATACATCCAGGGCCACAGAGACTGCTACCACAGCATTTTTCTTTTGAGCCCCCGGTGCGGGACTCAATTGTGGTAGCGGAGCTTTCAAAAAGAACCGGACAAGATGTCATCAGATGGAGAAGGCTTCAGGCCCATGGAGGCCTATACCGCAAGCGCAGGCCGAAAACATGCTTTTCCGAACATGCACGGTCAAACCGCACTATCGTGTGTCGTGTGACACAAATGCTTGGCGTTGCCTCTCGGGCGGGCAATCATACACATTCGCGCACGAATGCTTGATTTACACACCTTCCGGTTCTGCAGGAAGGGGGGAACATTTGGGGCATCACCGATCACTGGGGGACCTACCGGCCCCTCCTTGTGATGGATGGCCTCCAATCCTCGAAGAACTTCCCGGCTATCCCTGGCTCTCTCTCTCTCGCTTCGGGCGTCCCTGTCAACTCGAAGGTCCCTAGCGTCTCCACGAGAGAGGCTCCTGGGCCTCGCAGCAGCACGGGTCCTAGCATTTCGGCGTGATTGGTTCTCTTCCTCATCACGACGATCCGCAAATGCGGCATATTCATCATCATCATCGAACTCAAACTTGGCAGAGGCAGGGCTAGGCCTTGCAGCAGCACGGTTCCCCGCATCTCGGCGCGAACGGTCCTCCTCCTCATCCGCAAAATTGTAATCTTCGCCATCATGAAATTCAGACTTGGCAGTATTGGGGTTGGGCCTATCGGCATCAGATCCCTGCTTTGAGCTACTGCCCCAGCCTGCGGTTGATTTCAACAGAGCATCGTATCCGAAACCTGTGAACTTCCGCTCCTCGTGCTCCACAAACTGACCTGGATTTTGAGAACCAGTGGATCGACCCGAGATATCTCTCGGAGCCAAAACCATAGTCCCTGGTCCTTGCGGCCTGTCCTCAAACTCATCCGAGACCTGCGATTCACCTGGAACAAGAGGTCTCGGGGGTCGGGTCGGCATGGCCTCCGGGTCGTCCGAATGAGGGCGGGCCATGTTCATCGCCATGCTGATGAAGTCGAACTGTCCGCGCCTGTGACCTGATTCAGAGCCGCTCCTATCGGAGCAAACCCTTCGTGTCTGCTCATCATCAGTGGCCTGACGGAAAATGCGATCGTCTCCATCGTCGGTGTACCTGCCACGGCTCCTGGGTGTGTCCCTACCGGGATCACCCCTGCGGTCCTGACCTGCCGAACCTGCTTCGAAATCCTCATAATCGAAGTCCGGTAGGTCCTCACCTGAGCGGAGGCTAGGATGGCCTCCTCATCCACGACGCTCCTGTGTGATCGTGGGGTCGACATAGAGCTTGTAGTTGATGGTCTCAAGCGCGTAGGAAAGTCCTACGGCTGATAACCTGTGATTCGGGCACGAGCCTGTGCCCAGGCAATGGGTAAGTTGGGGTAAACAAGCCACAAAAGAAAGGTTCCCCAAAAGCAAACCAATCCCCGGTCCCAAAGATCAGGGTTTCCCACACACCAGAGAACAACAACCAAAAGGGAAATACCAAAACAAGTAAACAAGTACCCGCAACCTTGATCGACGATGAACCGCACGGGCGGACCCCACCAATCTGCCCCGGGCCGATGTCTCTTTCTCCACCGACACGAAGGTGATCGACGCGGGGACCCGGCGACGCTCATCCTAAACGCGACGGACCCGCAAACTTGAGCCAAACATCACAGGTCGGTCACTACCGCGACGTCCCTGATGATGAAGTTAACCATGGCTAATCACACCAACAAACAACACCAAACAAACAAGCGAGCAAACAAACAACACCAAACAAGCAAGCAAGCAAACAAAAAACACCAAGAAACAAGCAAACCAGCAAACCAGCAAACAAGCAGGCAAGCAAACAAACAAACAAACAAGCAAACAAGCACGAAAATCAAACAAAGAAACCAACAAGAAAAACCAACAAACAACCGAACAAACGAACAAACAAACAAACAAGCAAACAAACAAACAAGAACTCAAACACATAAAAGTCTCTCGTTGAGTGGATTCTACTTCGAACTTCCTCAAATCCCCACGATCCCTTGGCTCCCTCGCCCGACACCTCCGATTCTTCGCAGTCGCTGGGCCACTGCGGCTTCTCAAGAGAACTCGAAGAGAATTCTAGGGGTAAATTCTTTCTAGGCATCCTTCTTTCTAAGAAAAACACTCAAAACCCTGGGGAAACAGCTGGTTATTGAAAAGAACAATGGTTGAGAAAGAATGGGGAATCAACCCCTAGAAGAATGGGACATCAACCCTTAGACACATATCCGGGTTGTTGGGTGGGTTGGTTGGTGGGTTGTTGGGTTGGTTGGTTGGTGACTGGTGAATTGTGGCTCTCTCTCTCTTTCTCTGTTTTTGAGCGGCTCATTAAAAAAAAAACACGTGCAATTTGAGGAGCCACCCTGTGATGTGGTTTTAATTGCTCACTCTCGGGTGGATGGCCCAAAACAATGTCCAAGCTTCTTACTTTCACTTACTTTCTCCAAACCCAAAAGGGCGACCAAAGTCCACCAACTCGAGAAAGGAGAAGAACCGGCATGAACAACCACCACCCTAAGAAGCCGATTCGCACCCTAGGGAGACATTTCTCAGGTCTTCGGTCCGTTTCGAGGCGCATCCTCCGTGGAGATTCCCATCGACTCTAGGAAGCTGGACCTCGACTCGGAGGAATCGGAAGGAGAATCGAGGCCGGGAGCCCCGGGAGCTGGAGCTGCGAGGCCTGGGAGCCCTGGAGCTGGGAGTGGACATCGATGGCTTCAAGCGGCTGATTGCGGGTGCAAATACAGACTGATCCGACCCGGTCGCATAGAAAAGCAAGGGGATTTGCCCCTGGGGCGAGAGATTTCGAGCCGCTCCGCTGGATGAATTCCGTCCAATTCCGCAGCAAAGGAATAGAGTAAACAAACACAAAACTTGGGCTCGAGCATGTCAAGGCTATCATTTCAGAGCAGCAGGGAAGCTACAGCCGAGTGACCAGTATTTGGGGCATATTTTTCAAAGGACCTTGTTTTAAGCGAGCTCATAGGAAACAACACACGGTTGTTGAAATCTTTGGCACTTCACAGGGCTCCCTATAGTTCCCTCATCACCCCAAGCAACAGCTCCTCCAACTGTGGCAGCCAAAAGGTGAGTTCTTTGCCAGGCTAAAAAGGGAAATGTGGCCCGGTGAGCCCAAGGGCCTTGTTGTCATAAGAACAGGGTATTCGGTTGCCAGACTAAACTTAGTCATAGTTGTAGGGCTACACCTCGCTACACCGAAAGGCCTAAACAATCAGAATGGGTCCCGAGGTACTTTAAATCCCAGTTCAAACATGATAATAGGGATACGCTGTTAGATGGAAAAAACACACTTGCCCCTTACATTAACGTGGAACCTCCTGCCGTTCGGGGGTTCTGGAAGACCATTCTTCTTTTGAAGGGACCCCCTGTTAACTGGTTCGGAGGGTTGTTTGTTTAGGCTCTTCAATTACTTCTCAAATGCCCAGTGGTCATTGCAAAAAAGGGTGTCCTTCCTTTGGTTGAGTTTTAATTTAAAGGAATCGGAACCCTTCCCCCCCCAAAAAAAAGCAAAATGAAGCAACTCCACTAAACCACCCTTCCCACAAAAAGTTGAAAAAAGGAAGCAACGTCCACTGGGCAAGTGGGACGTCGGGGACCAAAACTCGGTTGCTTTCTGCTCCCCTGCTATTTAACTTTAAGTGGATTAATGGAAAACCCATTCGTCGGTAAAAAGTTACAGTCCTAACATCCCTTGGCAAAGTGCACCAAAGAAAAGAGGCGCCCCCAACACCCGAGCTGACGGTTGGTTCTACCAAAATGGCTTTAATAAGGCTGTGGGCCAAGAAACAACTCCTTCCTGGGCAAGTGGGACACATGCACCAACGAATTTCTAGCAACTGTGGCTCCCTATTTTGACGCATGGGTTGTCAAACTAGGCTCACTTTCTCACCGATCCAGTGGATGGGCCCCAAAGAAAAACAAACAGCCTTCGGGCGCAAAGGGGCAGCTTCTTCTTGGACATGGCCGCGGCGAGATCTTGGAGGCTCACGACCTCGGCCGAAATTTTCCCCGTGGAAAGGCCAGAGGCGCCCTCGTTGTGACCCAGGCTCGCGCCAACTCGTTCGACGGATGGGCCTTCAAACCACCTCTAGGTCCTCCAGTAGAGAGGCTAGAATAAGGGCGCCAACTTTTTTGCGGTAGTCGATTGTAGTAGTAGACCCCCCCTTTCACGGAACGAAGCGGCGTGCGGGTCTTCCATTGAAAGCCGAAACGGTTCAGGAGCCTCTGGGCGGTGGCCTAAACCAACCTGCCGAGGGGGGGGTCAAAGGGCAAACGAAAGGGACACAGGACCCCTGTTAAAAGACCAGAAGCCACCGTTTGAGGCATGTTTTGGGGAGTTTTAGGGGCTCCATGCCAGAATTGAACGCCTGTTTGGGTTCAACTCAGGGCGCACCCCTCCAATGTGATTCGGAGCCCTGCTTTGGAGGTTAGGGGGTGGTTTCTCATTTACCCTCCACAAGAAACGCAAGAAAGAGGATGCTGGCCGTGCGATGCTCATCCAACCAATGCCCTTTCTACACACAAGCATGCAGGTTGAAGGAACATGTTGCTTCGTTCCAGAGGAAACATCTTCCAGCAACAAAACGCTAGCAACCGGCTGGAAGCATGCTTGGCCTCAAACCACGAAAGGTCGATCTCCAAACATGGCGGCCTAGCAACGTGCTTTTCCGTGGCAGCATGCCTTCTCACGGTCCCACGTCTCTGCCCAAAAGCCCTGAGGGAAAACTCTGGGGGCAAGCCTGCGCATTTGATTTGATTTGTAAGTCGACCAGGTAGCCTTCAAAGGGCGGGGCTCTTCTGTTTAAACCATGATCTAATGCGGCAACTTTGCTCAGCCAGCTTCTTCTCCAACCGTACTTGCTGACCAAGAACACGCTCTAAAGGATCTCAAACGTTTTGATGTCGGGCTATTCCAAGCCTAATGTGAGGCAGTGTGGGAACTTCTTTTGGAGCCAAGCCACATCAAGGCTATCAGCGTCGATCTCTTGGAAAATCCGTCGCAAAGCCTGCACATGCGCGGCCTGCTTATGCTGTTGCTTAATGACCGCGATGTCTTTGTCTGCGTTGGCGCTCTCGATCGCGGTGTTGCCTTGGCTGGCCGTAGCCCCTACCAAAAAATGTTATCTGTTTGCTGGTTGTCAACAATAGTTAACGTCCGAATGTTAAAAAAACGAAAAGCCGTACCAAAGAGCAACCAAGCCGCAGAAGACGCCAGTTACCTTGACCGCGCAAGAATCTGTGCGAACACAAAACAACAAGAGAATGCCAGCAGGTGAGTTCAACATCCGATGCCCCGCGCTGAGATGTTGCCCCCAGATTCATAAACCCATGTTTATTAACATCGGGGGGGTCCCTGGTTTTTGTGGGGGTGATTCGCTCTTGCAGGGGAACAACCCCACATTAATAAACAGGGGGCGTATTCATCTGGGGCCAATGAAACATGCTCAGCACCAAACAGAATAAGCAAATATAACGGCCGAGGTTTTTAGCGCCGCGCCTGCGCGCCAGGGCAGTCACCATTGATATGACTAGCACACACACACACACCAGCAGAAACGAGAGACGAACGCAACAACATCACAAGGGGAACGTGTCACATATCGTAGAGCGCTACTCACTTCAAGGAACGGACTGGCCAAAAGTCTAAACACTGGTTTACCACAAAACCGGTCCCGAAGCAGCTTAAGGTCCAACCCCGAAAGTGAGCTGCACATACCGGGCGCTAAGTTGCTACGTTCAGGACTGCGAACACCGTGATCACAATGTACAGGGTCAGGAAAATCACCGCCACGGGGGAGACCGTGCGCAAGGGCCGCATGGCTTCTTCCCAGCTCAATCCCCCGGCGATGGACATGAAGAGGGTCAGCATGCTTTCTGGCCTTAGGCAACACAGGCCTCCCCAAATGAATCCCCTGAAGGCACCACCCCTACTAAGGAAGGCTTATATCAACTTGGCCCAAGTGGTGCTTTGAAGCCGCAAAAGGGAACGTATGGCAGTTGATCAACATTCATGGTTCCGGAACGCCTTCCTCGCGAGAAAAAACATCATGTCGCGGCTCCATCTCCAAACCCTTCTGTTTGCAGCATGTGCTCTGGGGCCATGTTGCCTTCCGCAGTTTCGAGCGCAAACGCAGAGGCGCCACGCCGAGCAGCCCACTTTGCATGGGCAAGCTTGCAGAAGCGTTAGATGCAGGCAGCAGCTACCATTCCTCACTACCACCCAATACCTTGCCATTGCCAGGAGTGCTCCGTCCTGGGCTTATGCGCGGAACCTTGCAACAAGCTGCAAGGACTGTTGCCGGACGTTCGCGGGTCTTTCGCAAAACTTGCTCCAGAATAGCGCAGCCAACGTTTCGCTTTGCACGATTCCGAGCACAGGCAGGCAATCAAGGATGCAAGTACAGCAAAGGTGCTGCACCATCTCCCTGCCCACAAAACCCAAGGTGGATCTTTCACAAGAAAAACATCCGCGGTTCACATAAAACACCACAACCAATGGTCTCCGAAGACGCAACTCCTTGCCAGGAGCTGTTGATCCCCCCCTTGCCCCACAGAGACCATTGCAGCACTGCCTACTAAGTGGCAAGGCTCAGTGTTGTTGAAGCAGTGTGTTCAAATGATTAGCACCAAAGTGAATGCAGTATTGTTCAAGCAGAGTTGCCGGGTGATTCAAATCAGCTTTCGATAGACAGTTGTGTTGCTGGTGTTGACGCAGACTAGCCAGATCATGTAGAGCCAAGTTGCCATGCAAGTTTCATTGGAAATAATTGAGAAAACACAGCCTCCCAGGATGTGCTCCGCAAAAGACGGCACACCTCTTGTTCCCGCCCCAAGCTTGGTTGCTGCTGACCCCCTTGCAAAAAACTTAACTTTCGGTGGGTCCAATAAAAAAAAACCAGCGATAAAGAAAGACTCGAGTTGATGGGCCAAAAAAGTCGCTTTGCCACTAAACCGGAAGCCAAACCCCAAAAGTGAGTCTCAAGTCCATGAATTCAGGACTTTTTTTTCCCCGAACCCGAGTTCTGACCCCAGTGGCACAGAGGACCAAAAGGCGTAGTCCCCCGAACAGCTGGGAAGGGAGTTGATATCCCCGGTGGCCAGAATCGCCAGGTCCCGGCAGTGGTCCGTGACCAGCTGCGTAAGGATCACCTGGGTCACAATCACAAGCTGGCTGTAATTGAAATCCCCGTAGGGCTCCCCCATTCAACGGAAAATCGGAACAACGAAAAGCCTATAAATAATTCCCATCTGCAAACGTCACCCAAGGGTTTCAGCCTTAAGGACATCATTTGAGTCATACTCACAATCCGGTATCAAAATGCTCGGGACCCAGAACCATGCTTCAAGAAAGGCGGATTTTCCGCAGCTATTTATGGCCAGATTGTCCCTAATCTTCATCTACCCGAATCGGTTTTGAGCACGTGGCTCACCTGGGCGTGAAGACGCACGACCCTGGCGTGGGAAACCTCGCCCCAAAGCGCCTTGCACTTGGGACCTTGAAGCCTTCACCTTCCGATTCGGCGCATGTGGATAGGTGTCCTATAGTGTCAGGGTCCCCTGGTGAGTTAAACCACCAGGTAAACCAGGAATCGCCACCTATTTTTCGACCAAAACAACCAAATTGGTGGCCGTTTTGGATAAAAATGGGTTTCCCTGTTAGATGAGTAAGCCACCAGGTAAACCAGGAATCGCTGCCTATTTTTCAACCAAATCAGCCAAAAAGGGACGCCTATGATGTGGACCCGCAGCTGGGCGCGACAGTCGCAGCTCAAATCAAAAACTGGCGAACAGTTCCCGGGGCGCCGGGAATTTTGTAAGCTTCGGGCTGGGGGGGTGCCAGCTGGCCGAAAACAAACGGGTCAGGACCGAGGAAGCATCCGGTGCCTTTGGACAAAGCTGGCGCTGTCTTGAATCCCTCAATCGAACTCACCCCGGTTGCTTTGGGACCAAATGTATAAGGTGAATCTTCTGAGGCCGCAGCTGCGAACCCAAAATTCAGAAGTCCAAAGGTCGCGGATCGCGTTTGCGCGGCTCACGCCCAACGGAACGGCTGGCCCCGACTTGTTCCGCCAAACGAGGCCAGAAATGCATCTTTTATGTAATGTGCTGTCCGTGAAACCAAGCTCGGTTGCGAAATCTGCGAAGCCCTGCTAAACGTTGTGTAACTTCTAGTGGTTTAATACGGAAAACCAATTCATTAGTTGGATCAAAAAGTGGTTCAGTCCTAACATCCCTTGGCAAAATGCAAGCAAAAGCCTCGGAGGGGTTTGACTTCCGTGCGAACTTCGGGGTCTTCCATCCTAAAAAATGGTTCCCCAGCGGGATGTTCTTCTCGACAGCTCCAAGGCCTTAAAGTCACCCGCCAGGGTCTTGAGGCGTCAGGCCGGAGTCCAGAAAAGGGAATAAGCCACCCCCCCCCCAATCAAAGTCAACCAGCCTAAGGGCCTCGATTAGTTTGGGCGCTCAAAGCTGGTTTGTTTTCAAGGGCCCCTGAATAATTGGTCGCTTTGGGTTCTCCATTGGAGGGTCCAGGGCTCGGTGTGCATTGGAGTCATGATCCTTGCGGCACTTGATCTAGGGATTTCCTGCCCGCTTTCGGATCCGCTAAAAGTGACTAACTTTTTAGTGGGTTAAACGGAAACCACTAAACACCAAAAGGCTAAGAAGCTAAGGAACCGGATGGCTGGGAGCCACCAAGAGAATCTGAGGGACCTCTGGGTAAGGGACTCTTCGTTTTATCGCCTTCCCCCACGCATCTTCCAGGGCACGCCGAACGTGTAGAACAGCAGCACCAGCAAAACCAGAGTCCACAGGAGCGAGCCCACCGTGCTCACGATACACAAGGCCTCGAATCTGTGGGATCAGTTCCAACCCCCCCCCATACTGTGGATGGGTGAAATCCATTTCGCACCACTTGGAAACCATGCAAAACCGTCTCCGATTCCAGGGTTTCTGAGTTCGGTGGTGCCTGCGGAAGGATTTCGTCCATCCAGTAAGGCTTAAGGCCTTTTGGTACTAGCTTTTTTGAGGCCAAAAGCTCAAAAGGGAAGAGTTGGAATGTTGGAATGCTGAAATCAGCCAACCTCCAACCCCCCAGGACTTCTTCAAACAAAACCTTAGGCCAGGGGTCTGTTTTTGTTTGTTTGGCTATTTCAAGGTAGACTTAAACCCAAAGGTGCTTTTTGGGGAAATCTACCACCCCCGGGTTTGAGTCCACTTTGGGATTGTCAAACAACGGAACCCTGCTTTAGGCCTTTTTCAATGGAGCAAACGAGGATAGGGCGTGCCTAAAAGGCATGTCAACATCCCCACCGCTGACTGGAAGTTAAGCCCGGGGTTGCACATGATGCTCTTTGTAGCCACGGGAATTGAAACACATGGACAGGGGTCAAAATTAGACCAGGAAAAACCCGCAGGTTTTAGTCCGTCCGTTTCCACTTCCCAGGGCAAGCCATGCCATTTTTGGGCATGGAATGACCCACGGCCACATGCCCATGTTCCAGAAGCTTGAGACGAGATCCACCCGACACGGGTACATTGGAGAATCCTCTTGTGGGTTCAGAGTGGCCGTCCCTCGAATGAGCTCTCCCTGCTTTTTCATATGGGGGGGTGGTCTCCAAAATGAAGGCCAAAACCAGGGACACCCCCCTAGCCTAGCAATACACAGGGGGCTCTTAATCTGAGGTCAAGATTGGTGCTACAGAAATGGAATGCTGAGCGAACTCAAGGGAACCCAGGACTGATCGACCCCCGGTTGATGTTGATCTGAGGCATTCAAGACAGCATCGGCATCATGTGGCAGTGGGTCAAAAAATATGTACCCAATATGGAGTCTTGGTAAACAAATAAAAACTAAAATATAAAAAAGAACAAAACACAAATAACAAAAACAGACCAAAACCAGCGGTCTAATTCCTGGTGGTTCAATTTTGACCCCCCGCCACGTCTGCGGGGTTTCCCCCCCCTAGGAATGGTTGACTTTTGCTGTTTCTTCCAGTCCGATCCGGGTTCCCCGTTCCGGAGCAGCTGCAACTTGGGGTCGAAAGGAGCTGTTTTGGGGCCGAAGGTACTTCCATGTGCTTCAGCCCCCTGGAAACAATCATGGACATATCTTTGCAGCGGTGATACAGACCCCTTAAAATCCGAAAAGAGATCTCTTCTCAAGAAATAAATATATATTAAACAACAAAAAACGGCAAGCCCGTTGGCAGAAAAGAGAACTATGGTAAGTAAGAAATTCCGGCTAAATCCAGAAAGGGACTTGCGTCACACAAAATAATAAGAATCACTTTCAGCCAAATGGAATCCCAGCACGCCCAAGTCCGAGTTTTCTCTACTTAGGCGACCAAATGATACCGGTAGGTTCTGACTTTACTTCCGCGACCAAAAGACTTCGTCCTTGGAAGTATTGGGCGAAGACCATATTCCATCAGGACTTTTGGTCCTGAACTTTTCGGATCCCTGCCAGGGTCCAGGCCAAGGTCCGCAGCGCGCTCACGTAGCGAAAAATCCTGCGGCCGCGCTAGCTGCTGTTTGCGTGTGGATGTGTCTTAGGCTACTTAAACCAGAAAACCAACTAGCTCAGGCGAGCAAACATCTAGGTGTCTGCACCTTAGACTACTAAAACCTACAAAAAGATGGGTCAGAACAGTATTTGTTCAAGACACCTGCTATGACAAGGTGGCAGAACAAGCTCTGCTCCGATAGAAAGCATTCGACTGAGACCCCAACAATTGACCGTTTCAGCCCGGTTGGCGAAGTGCTGTCGATCCTTGATTTCGCAGGTGAATGTGTGTTCATGTATGGGTATCCGCCTGTCTCTCCTTGGTTGTTAAGGGACACTGGCCGACTATCGAAGAAGGGCTCCCATTTGGAGCCAACGCTGGGTATGTGTCGGGCTTTTGTGAGTGACTGGACGGCTTGTGGCGGGCCTCGCATGTGCCTAAAACAAACAGGAGACAAGGGACATTCAACTGAAGGTGAACTTGGATGTATATTCGTTGTTTCCCCTTGTTGGTTTTCAAGGGAGTCTATCACTACTGAAAATGTGTATGGTTTCCATGGGCGAAAAAAACAAACGGAAGATTTTGGCTTCCCCCGAATTCCTAGAGCCACGAATCACCGCAAAAGCACTCTTGGACATGATCCCCCCAAGAACAACAAAACAAACTGGTCGGAATCAGCTAGCCCTCGCCGAAATTCAACACAAACCGTGGATGTGCCCTCTTGTTGGTAAGCAACAAGTAAAAAGAAAGAACAACACAGCAACACACACAAGACACACACACACACACACACACACACACACACACACACACACACACACACACACACACACACACACACACACACACACACACACACACACACACACACACACACACACACACACACACACACACACACACGCTACAGACAGGAACAACGACACAAACAAAACGATCCAAAGACCCAATCAACATAAAAACAAAGGGGCAAATTCAACTCAAGTAAGTTTAAACCAAGCTGAAATTTACTTACTAACAAGGGCCAAATAAGGCAGACCCCGACAAGGATACCAAAAGTCAAGAACCCCCGCCAAAAGGAAATATATGTTTCGTTTACTTTTGGTTTCCCCCACCCAACAAATGGCACCCCGCCCTCAAAAAAAGAAGAAGAAAAAAGCGGAAACCAACATACCCAACGATGACCACGTTTGCGCGAACACGCTCCCAGTCCTCACCACCCTCACCCCTCGCAGTGCGCGCGCCAGGCGGATCGACCGCACCAGGCGCAGGTGGCTGGAGTTGGCTGCGCCGCTTGAGACCTGGAAGGTTTTGGGTATCCCCCCTCTAGGGTGGAGAAAGTTGGGGGGCACTTCCATTTATCTTCCCAAAAGGGAAAATGGAACCAGAAATGGACTTGCAGGGGCCACCGCCCCCCCCCAATTCCATTTTTAAGGGGGTGGGGATTTTCGGGTTCTTCCATCTTGGCCCCCTTTTAATCACCTTGGCCGACGTTGGAGGGCGCTTTTTTTTTTTGTGTAGCAGTTAAGTGGGGAATTTCAACTACGAAACCACAATAAACAAAAATGTAAAATGTTTCCCAACAACAACCATGAATCCAGACATAACACAGACACAACCAACCTTGATAAAATGTGCAAGTCTCAGTTGCCCCTGACAAACCTGGAAGAAAAAGGGCCAACCTTGCGGGGCCCTTGACTAAACATGGAACCAAAAAAAAAAGGCACCAGGTCAAAAGGTCGATGCGCTTTCGGCAAGTAGGTTTTGGTCACACCCCCTTGACAAACTGGATGGGGACCCCCCAAGCACCACCTGCCAAACTTTACCAAAAAAATGCCAGTGACTAAAGTTCAGGATCTGCGGATGTGAGTTGAATGCAACATGGGTAGGTCTTACTTAGGGAACCCCCCCTAAATAGGAAGGTGTGCTGTTGGCTTGTTTTCCCCCAAAATTCCCGGTTACCCTCAAAAAAGACACACCCAACTAGGAAGTGTCCCCAAAACGGACTCTGATTTACATATATATATATATATATACACCCCCCCTCCCAAACAAAAAACAAAGACAAAACACAGCACAAGGAAAGATTCCTTAGCTTGGCTGACGTTGAAAGGGGAGCAAACATTTAAATTTTAGCAGTTAAGTTGGGATTTCCCACTAAACCTCAATAAGCAAAAATGAAAATGTTTCCCAACAACAACCATGTTAGGGGCATGGAGATTGTTACCCTCCCCCCCCAATTCCAGAGCCTCTTTGTCCTTATTGTCAAGTAGAGCTGGGTACTAAAAAGGAGGCCTGGACGAAATGAACAACGTTCCCTTCCTCTTTTGGCATGCTTTAGGAGTTTTCAGGTGATCGGCGAAGCCGGTGGTCGGAAGCTTCTAGCACTATGGTTATCTTCCTTTTATCTTTCACTTTGTTTCCTCTTGTCTTCCTCTTTCTCTTTCTCCTTCTTTTGTCTTTCTTTGCTCTGTATTTATCTTTATTTTCTCTTTCTCTTTTCTTTATCTGTCTCCTTCTTTTTCTCTTCATGTGCCTCTTTTCTTTCTCTTTTGGATTCTTTTCTCTTGTGTTTCCCCTTCTCGTTCTATTTCTCTCTCTCTTTTCTTTCCCTCTCTCTTTTCTATTTATCTTTATCGTTATCTTCCTTTTCGATTTCTCTTTCTCTTTCTTTTTCTCGTTTCTTTCTCTTGCTATGTCTCTTTCTATTTATCTTTCTTTCTTTCTCTTTCTCTTTTCTTTTTTTGCGCTTTCGATTTCTCTTTCTCCTTCTTTCCTCTGATGTTCCTCCTTCCTTTCTCTTTCGCCTTCTCTTCTCTTTTCTCTTTCTGTTTCTTTTCTCTTTTCTCTCCTTTCTTCCTTTCTCTATCTCTCTCTCTCTCTCTTTTACTTTCTTTCTCTACCTCTGCCACGGAGTTTGTGCCTGAACTTGCGAAAGTGCTCGAAATTCGAAATCTGTACCCGACCTTGCGACAGTCCTGCGCCTGCAACTCAGTGCGTGGGAAACCTTCGCGTGGCCAATTCCCCCCGGCCGGGCGCTGGGACTACGCCGGACCCGCGCCGAGAGCGTGCCAGACAGGCGTCGAGACAAAACTCGCAGAGGGTCAAAGTCTTTTTCGCAATTTCTATTCCCCCGCGCCCGCCACACGCCCACGCATGCTTTCTCGCATGCGTTTATTCTTTGCTCATCTTTTCTGCGCGCAACTCTCTGCATACGCTTTCTTTTGAGTGCGCCATCTGATCTTCTAAAGCTGTCTGCAAGAGCTGTCCTTGCGCACCCGCTATCTTATCTTCTGATTCTAGCTATCTACGCAGGCTACCTGTTCAATGAGTTTCCGTACTGCGGAAGTTCCTTCTAAACTTCCTTTGCTTAGAGTGATAGGCCAGCACCCAGCAACACGGGGAACCATTCAACAAACAAGGGAACATTTCTTAGGGGCATGCTATCGCCGCCAACACAAAATGCTGAAACATGCTCAAAGGGAATTTCAAGGCGGAATCGGAATCCACAGCCCCTTAGTGCCTTCGTGGAACAACAATGAAACAAAGGAAACCACTACCAAACGGCATACGCCTTAAGGAACGATTTGGAACACATGCTTGTAAATTCTCGCTTGCCAGGCAGGCCCTCCAGGGGAAGGGGGGCGGGGAGGGAAGGTGTGCTGGGCATGCCTCGATAAGAAACCCTAGAAGCACCCTGAAATCCTCATATGGGGATTCATCTGGGATCTCAGGAGTAAAGCACCGCTGGTTGACAAGCAGGGTGTCAACCCGCTTGGGTCTCTTATGTCCTTCTCTTCAACTGATTCGCATTCATGTTCTCTATCATTTGTGGAGGAGTCTCCTTTTGACGACCTCTTGGGTTCCGTGCTGAGGGCGTACGTTCTGACATTCGCGTCTTGCAAGCAAGGTACAGTCTGCGCCCAAAGGTCAATGCTGGTCTCCACTACGGACACGGTGATGATGATCACGTCCATGATGTTCCACAAGGCCTCCTGCGAAGAATGGCCAATCTTGCCAAGTGGCCTCCCAACTCAATTCCTGACTGGATTGGCAATTCGTCCGAACTGTTTGTTTGCCACCAAGGTTTCCAAGCAACTCAGGGATTGAGCTTAAAAGTTACTTGCCCCAGTCTGCCGCTGGGAGAGTTCAAAGGTAAACCCACAAGTAAGGGTGTCACGGACAACCGGGAGCAAACGCCGATGAAAGCACTCCACTCAAAGTCCAAGACACTTCCCACTCGGCAACCTTTGACTTTCCAGGCCGTGCTCATGATAAATGTTTTTCATATCCGTTCAGTGACCCTGGAAAAAAAGGGAACCTTTTTTTGGGGAAGGCCATTTTAGTGGGGCAGCCACCCCCCCCAAAAAAAAAAGGAAAAAGGGAGCCACTGAACAACCGAGAAAACGCGCTTTGCGACCACCGAACCATCCGAGCTGTGGGAAAACAAGTTCGCATCGAAAGGGTCAAACCTTGGCACCAAAGCTCGGATTCCCACCTTTCAGGCTGAACCCACCCCTCGCTCACAATACGTGAATCTCAACAAGATCCAAAGTTAGGGAATCCCCAAGGGGGGGCGCAAGGGGAGGGAGGGGGATCCCCTAAGGCTCCCTAAGGAACCCTAGCACAGGGCTCTCAACCCCGGATAGCTACCCGCCCAACGGGGATTCCACGAAGAGATGGATTGGGTGGGTCGATCGGCTTGGCGAAGCTAGCTCTCGCGGAACAGCCCCGGGTTTGGAAAAACCCCAGGGTCCGATTCATGGGCTTCCCTAAAATATGCTTGGGAGCCCCGGGATGTGGAGCTGGGAGCCCTTGGATCTGGAGCTAGGGGTTCCCCCCGCTCGCCATGTCCCTAAGGGAACCTCCAAAAGTGGAAATGTTCATCGATTCACCAGTCGGCTCTCTGCAACTCGTGGAAGGCTTCTTCCAATGACGTTTTCAGGAGCCTGACCGCACCAGTACTCGAAGCAGCCCTGGGCCAAGATCTTGAGCATCACCTCCGCGTGATCACGGCGTGTTTTTCTTTCTTTCTTTTTTGAAATGTTTAGACCCTGGAACATAACAGTGTCCATTTCTTGTTCTCTGCGGGGCTGGGGATCTCTGCGGGTGAAGCGAATCACTTCTGATACAGGCATTGCAAAAAAAGTGCAATGCCTGTCCCAGAAGCGGAAAGCGGAAAGCGAGTCAGCTCATATCATGACAGGGTTAACCACCTCCACTTGCTTAAGTCTCCCGATCCCTGGATCACATCAGGATATGTCCAGCAGTGATAGGTTTCCTGTAAACCCAACATGTGAACGTAACAACTATGCTTAAGCTTAAGCAAATGGTTTTGCCACCTTGGCCTTTTTTTCCAAGGAGCGTGCTCCCCACAAAAAGCCTAGATCCCTTCTTAAATGTTAGGCTCCCCCCCTCCATAGGAAGGAAAAGCAGGGAGGTATTGCCTCGAGCAGGCTCAAACCACCCTCAAAGCATGTCACACTCCCAGCGAACGCGGAAGCTCTCCCAATTAGCCAATGGGACCAAGTCGTTTAAAGGGGTCCTGGCACCTTCCATGTCAGCCTGGAGGAGAGTACATCTATGCTTTTTCAAGATCTCCACGAGAAACATGAACCTGTGTGATAAATTTGACCCCACCCTTAGGACACTTCTGGGTCTTCGCGCCTCCACCACGAAAACGCAAACGATGAGGGTGTTCGCCATGCCGAACCACCCCGGCACATCACTCTGACCCAACGTAGCGGACAGATCCACCTCCACGCCGAGCCTCGGCCAAAAAAAACAAATATGGCCATGAGTCAAATCCCGTACCCCCAGTGAACATCCCAATCCCCACTATAATAGACTAAAATGGGTGGTGCACCTACCCGTAAATGGTGCCATGGGTTTTGACCCACAGCCACATAGCAGCAGAGACACCAAACAGCCAGAAGCTCAATGACAATCATTTTCCACAGCAATGTGTTTCAAGAATCAAAGGCAATGAGTATCACCATGTCCGCAGGCAGCTTGTTAAGGATCCCACGGGTTGCTGATCAGAAAGATACATGTCCTTTTTGCTCAAATCATTATTGGGCTTCCAGAAACACATGCAGCCAAACAGTGCAATGAAGTAATCCTGGCTATCCAAAACATTGCCTGCAGCGGTGCGAGGACTAATGTGTACAATCTCATGATAGACAGGCGCGCACGCTCAGAACACGCAACACTCGGAACAAACACGTGTACGCGCGCAGAACACATGTGCAAACTTTGGCACACACGCGCCCACAAACACGCACACACACACACACACACTCACACAGACACACACCTACGTTTATGCTGTGAACACACGCTGTGAACACACGCTGTGAACACACAAGTGTGCCCAATGGGCAAATTGGAGGCGCCTATATATGCGAAAATACAACTGCACCGGACCTGCCTAAATTGCGTGAATGAATTTGCAAAAACAGGCGCCGCAACCAGTTCATTCCCCACCAGTGCGATCTTCCGAACGCGTCAGGTGCCACCAAATCGGGAGCGTGGGGCGCCGTGGCATTCTGGAGGGGAGGCAAAGCACGAAAATGACATGGGTTCGGCAACAACATGGCCACCGTTAAGGGGGTTTCCCGGCAGAACGTGCGCAAAAGGCTTTTGGAGCATGTGGGTCATGCCAAAATCGGGGGGGCCCGTTCCTTTTTGTTGGAAGGGGGGGGGGATTTCCTTCAAACAGACACGAGCCAGCCATGTTGACCCAAGTCTAAGGTTTGATTCCCCATTCTCTTCACCCATCGTCCTCGTTAGAAACCACCTATTTTCCCAGGGTTTGGCCCATTTTTCGAAGAGAAGGATGCCTGAAGAGAAGGATCCCTGAAGAGAATGGGGAGGATACAGCTAGAACAAGGATTTTCTTTTGGATTCCCTCCAACACCAACCTGAAGAAGGGCACTCAAACAGACACCAGCCATGTCATGTCAGGGGGTTGGCCATGTCGACCCCCCGACCCCTTGCCGCGGGACAGTACCACGTTCATCATGATGAGGACCATGATGAAGTTCACGAAGACGGGCGACGACACGAAGACCTGGGCCGGTTCACAGAACTCACCCGAGCGAGCGGGGCCGCACCGGTCAAAAACCGTCGATAGATGGAAGCGTCAGGCATAGAGATGTGTTTCTAACATGGCTACAGACATGACGATTTACAAATTGATAGAACAACCATTTAACTACCTGTGAACCATCCACATCTGGATAAGCAAACGTTTAGCACCAGAAACCAGTGCCTTCTGATTACGGTGGGAATGTGTTCTGCAAACAGATTCTGACATCATCCAGTACTGCAATTCTAAACTCAGATTGAAGCATACTTTTGCGCCTCCTTTAGAATAGCTCACGTAGCTTTATAACAGGTTTCTTAATGAACTATTCAGATTCAAAGGCTCGATGCGATATGTGAATACGATTGCACACGACCACTACTGGGTCATGAGAGATAAACCCCCTTTCAACCAAACATGGCAAGAAGTCCAGCATGATTGAGTCAAACTGCCCATGCCGAAAAAAAAGAAACGAACAAACAAATAAAAAAACTAATTGGTAAAACACTCGAGATACGCAGGTGAACGTCTCGAGAACACCCAAATCCCAGTGGCCAGGTCTCCAACTTTACCCAGCCCGTTACAAAACGCATCCTGGACAAACACACGACGAAACAACGACCCGCTTGGGCCGAAGCGCCATTTCAAGACGCACAAACTCCAGCCCCCGAAGGCGGCCAAGGGGAGATGGACCGACCAAGGGGAAAAGGTCAAAGGTCCATGTGGGACCCCTCTGAAGGCCATCGAGCTTGCAAGAGTCCTCTGCCAGGTTGTGTGCAAAGAGCCGACATGATTTCTCTTGAACCAAAGAACGCCTTGAACTCTTCAACCAATTTCCTGGTGTTGTTTTCCTGGGGGTGGGCGGCCCAAAAAGTCAGTGCCCTTAGTGCCCTTAATATTTTAAAGCGTTACTTTGCTCTCCAGAGATTGTTAACCATGAAGCATCTTGAAGAGAGCTTACTTAATTGACAGGCCAGTTGCAAAAGCAGGGGCCGGGGGCAGGGGCTGGAGCAATTACCCTGTCCATCAAGATGGAACCCACCAAAGGATCCCTTTCAAGAAAAAGTAGTCTTCCAGGACACCTCAGTCAGGTTCCATGGCAAAGTGGACTGGAGGGTACCTGTGTTCTAGGCTGGAATTAGGACCCCAGCAAAAAAAAATGCCTGGTTAGTGGACAACAAAGGGACCCTTTGTAAAGCAAAAAACAAAAAGGGAAGCTAATTCTGGGGAAGTTCACCCTCCTCTAGCCGAGAACCCGGAGCCACACGACCCCCCCCCCCCACACCGCCCCCAGCCGTTGACCGGGGCGCGTCCAGCTGGCGACGCCAGGTGCCCCGGGTGTCGATGCGCGGCTCCGCGCTGGCGCGGAGTTGCGCCAGGCGGCTGGACTGGTTGTTGGCCTTGTCCTGGATTTTGCCCCATTTCCGTCTCCTTTCCTTTGAGGGTACCCTCCCTCCGACTAACATAGCAACTGTGGGAAATTTCCTCTTGTAGGGAAATTTCTGTCAGGACTTGCTTAAAGGCTTTGCCCCATTTCCGTCTCCTTGTCTTGGGGGGTTGTCAAAATGACGGTCCCCTTTTTTGGACCCCTCTTCAAGGCGGGCCCCACATAAACCATGCCCTTTTTGTGGACCCGCATTTTTGACAACGCCCCCTTTGAGGGTGCCGTTCCTTTCTTTGGGGGGGGCCTATTTAGGGACGAACCTCCCCCGAACATGGTCTTTCTCGAGGCTTCCCTTTGAACCAATCGAGTCATACCTAGTCAAAACTCGGTAGTAAGATGGTCGTAATCCCAGAACCATCTAAAGAATTACCCAGGCGGCCTAACCGCAGCTATTTCTGGCTACTGGGACTGGCTCTTGCTAACCTTCTACCCGAATCGGTTAGCACGTGCTCAATTGGCAAGCAAATTTCGAGGGCAATCCGACCCTCACGGAGCGGAAGTTCGCAGCCGGGCGGTCGCACCTTTTTTTTGCTGTGGTCAACATCGGTTTAGGAACAACCACTTGATTTCAACCAAGTGAAAGTCTCAAGACCCGTTGCCCAATGGCAATCAAGACACTGATGGCACACTGAAGCCTCTCAAGCCCCGTCGGCGGCCAAGGTGTCATACTCGAGAACATCGTGTCCATTCGAATGCGGGATATGTGGTGCCTTTTCAGTGCTCGGAAAAAAGCTCGGGGGAAAAAAAAAAGCAGGCCCCGTAAACCAAAACGCCATGTCACATCATATTTCCACAATTGGGCCAAGTGTTTCTTGTGTTGATTGCCACCTTGAGAACCCCGCCCCCCAGCCCCAAATACTGACAACATCCGCTTCGCCGAAAGGGTACCCTCAAGCAAACACACCATGAGATTGTCTCAAACAGGTGGGCCCTTTTGGATAGCATACCACGGCAAAAAAAGGAAGCCACCCAACGAAGAGACCCGAAGGAACTACACTGAACCAAAAAAACGCCACCTGCTAGGGTTTCCCTCTCGCTTTTTCCCCCCCAACAGCTGAAAGCCATGGAGTCGCCCAGATTTGCTCTGGGGTCGGCAGCTTTCAGGGAGGTGTTTTTTCTTTTAAACGGACCCCACAGCTTTGAGAGAAACCAAACCCCCGTCCCCATATTGGGGCGTGGACAACCCGAAAAGGGTACCCTTAAAAGGACCCCAAACTTCTCATTTGCTGAAGTCCCTAAACCAAATGAGAAAATATGTGTCCGGTCGGAAACCCTCAAGGGAACACCCCATCTCTCAACATCAACCAGCGCTTGCAGGGTCAACCTTACCTTTTTTGGAGTCTTGAGGGAAAGCCAAAGGAAACCTCCCCAATCCAATGGAGCCAAAAGGGGGCTCCCTGAAGATCCGAACTTCTTTCCGAATTTCAGTTGCCCCGTTTAGGGACCTAGAAATGACAGGTGGTCACCTTTTGGGTTGCCATGACCAGAAATGGTTTTGAAGGGGAATGCCAAGATCAGCCAGCCCTAAACCAATTCTAAAGCAACGAGTGTCCTGTCACCCCAACTCCAGTTGTCTCACACCACGCTTTTAGAACCAGGGGGCGGGCATGTGTTGGGCAACGTGACTCGGGTCCTGATGTTCCTGAAGCGCCTTGCGCACGAAGGAGTGCCTTGCGCTGTCCCGGTTCCTTGGCCCGGCAAGAGGACGGCTCGCTCGAAACCGGAGTCGGTTTCAAAACAAGGCGTCGCCACCCCCGAGCTTTCGGGGAAGAAACCTTCTCCTGGTTCCGCTTCGAATTTAGCCTCAAATGCAAAATGGCTTTGGGATCTGCAACCCCAGAGGATTAAGATGGGTCGGTGGCTCTGCAGAAGGTACTTGGAGCCTTAGGGGTGGTTGCTCTTGCCCTGTGGGTTCTCGTTTAAAAGCCGATTCTTAGGCCAGAATAGGCCATGCTCAACAGGCAGCAACTGGTCAGGAGTGGTTGTTGCAAAATGTGGGCCTTTAACACTGCTGTTTGGGTCATACTCAAGCCTGGTGTTCCACCAGAGCCATGGTAAGACTTGAATCGCCTTCTTGCCGCACCCATTCTGATTGAGACTGTCCCCATCTGCCCCCTACTAGCCTTCAACCACCCGGCCGTTGTCCAACTCTGAAAATCACTGTGGCTTCTTTGAGTCCATTGAAGCACCTAGGGGTTTCACTTGATCAAGCGAGAAATCTTCATCCTGAGGTCGCACCTCACCCAAAAAACCCAAGGTGGCGATCTCATTGCCCAAATTGACCGTGGCTTTCATTGCAACTTGTAAATGGTGGTAAGTCCAACTTTATGTTGGTGTTGAAAAAGCAAAACATGTTTCAAGTGAGAAAGCAAAATGGATATATTTTTTGGAGCCTGTTCAACCACCCGGGTTTTGATTGTGGCTCACTGGGAGGTGTTCCGCGGCCTTCCCATGCTTTCTCAAGACCCAGGGGTTGGTTCAAGCGCCCAAGCCTCGGCTGCGAAATCTGCGAAGCCCTGCTGAAAGTGACGAACTTTTGGCTGACTTCATACGGAAAACCCGCAAAATGCACCAAAGAAACCGCCAAGCGTTTGTTCTACCAATCCGGTCATAACAGCTTGCATGGGCCCAGGTGCTGGGCCTACTACGCTGATTGTGCAATGCGCACGAGCGCACAATGGGTAATAGGGGCCCAGAAAAATAGAGTTGGGGTTGCGAGTTTCAAAGCACATCTGGGTGGTTTTCTTTTAGGGGACCCCTTTTTTGGGGTTGAAGCCAAGAGGAAAACCAAAAATCATTTTAGCCACTTAGGTTCTTCAACATGGGGGATGCCTCGTAACCCATTCGGGAAAACCCCTGGTTGATTTTCATAAGAGAGTGTGCTATTGGGTCTGCCTTTCATGAGGGTGCCCCTTTTCTTATCTTTTCCTGTTGTGTCACGGAAAACAAAAGGAAAACCACATAGCAGGGGTCCGAATCCTAAAAACCTGACGAACCCTATCAAACATTTGAACAAACATCAACAGAAGTGTCCGAAAACCGCAAGGAGCTTGCGTCAAGTTTTCATCCCCGTCCCGTTATTCACTCAGTTGTTCAGTGACCCTGGGAAAAAAAGGGAACCCTTTTTGGGGCGTGGACCACTTTTAGTGGGGCAGCCACCACCCCCCCCCCAAAAAAAAAAAAGAAAGAACACAAAAGGAAAGAAGGAACAGGGTGCCCAAGGCTCTTCCGGAAGTTGAAGCTCGCCACCTCGCCGGAGAAGACGCCCTCCAGGCCTCGGGTGCGAGTTCCGGTGCGAGAGGGAAGGCGCCGGAGCGGGCGCCGGAGGCAAAAAACTCGCGCCGCGGCGTTGGCTTCATGCCGTCCCCATATTAATCAACCCCAGTCTACTAGAGGGAAAACCCGCTCCGTGGCACTGTAGCTTGCAGAAATATGTTTGGAGGCACTACCTTTCCCTCTTTTTTTACTCAAAGGAGAGGGAAACACAGTTTTGTCAACAACGGGGGAACCCGGGACCTTAAAAGGAACGAACCCCTCCGTGACTGCGACCTCTCCCTTAACCTTGGGGTTAGCGCGAGCAACGCGCTGTTTTCAGCACTTGAGCCAAAGCAGTGATTGAATCATGCTCTGACATTGACTTGAATGTACAACATGCAACTGACTACATGAGAACCTACCTCATGTACCTCTGGGCCATAAATGTCATCGTGATAATTGACTCCCCCCTCATTGACGGCACTGAGGGAGTGTCTTGGGCGCATTACCACGCCAACTTGAAGTCAAGTTTACACCACAAAGACTGACGCAAGTTATTCAAGCATCGCCCAGGCACTTTGCACACTTTTGGGATTTTTTGCAGACATGCTGCAGCGCACTAGGCAGCTGCTTTAGCGGATCTACTTTCACGAACGTCTTCAAGCTTCTCTGGAAGGTCAACACGAATGCCGAGCAACCGGATGGCATGGTCCCACTTGTTGGGTGGAAGTGCTTTCGTGAAGATGTCTGCTGACTGCATGTCGGTTTGGACGTATTCTATCGAGATGTGTTCGCTTTCAAGCTGCTCTGCGATGCACGCGAGGTTCACCTTGTGCGTTCGCTGGACACAGCGTAGCTTGGATGAGAAACCTTTTCTCGCTACGAGGATAGTCGCCTGATTGTCCTCGTGGATCTTGAGATGGAATGGTCGGTCCAAGATCAGCTCCCACAAGCTGAGCGCAGGAAGCGCCTCCTGGTAAAGGGAGTATGCGAGAGATACGATCTCCGCCTCAGTTGTCGATCGGGAGACCGAGGTCTGCCATTTGGACACCCACGCAAGTGGAAAATGCGTGTGCGGACCACTCAAAATCAAGAATCCTCCGGACGTGGATTTTGCGTCTCGTTCTCCAGCGAAATCGGCGTCCACATAGAGAGACAGATGCAAATCCTCAGTCGAATCTTGAACTGTGCTTACTAGCGTGCTGTTGACCGTGCTGTTTATGTAGCATACAAGCCTATGTAGCTGCTTATCGCAGTTTCTAGACCATTTCTGAACAAATGAGGCAAGGTCGCCAATGGGCTTGACCAGGTCTGGGCGTGCCAAACGGCCGAGCCATAAGGCTTTCATCAACACGCGGCAAGCGGCGAAGCCGAGCTCACCCTCCAAGGCGTCATCTGCAGGATCAAGGGATCCAGCGGGACAGAATGGAGTGGTGGCATCACGCAACTTTTCACTTTTTAGCTGTGCAACCTCAAGATATAATGCCACCGTTTGACGGGCATAATCCCGCATGTCGAACGCCATGCCCCCTTTCAATCTGCCCATTGCGGCATTAAGATCGGGTTCAGTTGGGTCCTTTGGAGCATCTATCAAAAGGTGATTCCTGCCTAGCACCCGATATATGTCTTCTGGGGGTTCTATATCAACCAGTCTTGTTAACTTTTCCCAGAAGTCTTTATGAAGGTGGCTGGGGCCGGCCAACGTCAAGTCGTCGACGTATGTCGAGAGAAGTAACCCGGACTCCTTGAACCAGAAGTTTCCAGGAAACTCTGCGACCTCACGCCCTCCAAGTTCACTAATGAACCCTTTGAGGTGTGCCTCCCAGAGTCCGCCAGCGTCAGGATGCCCATAAAGAGCTTTAACGAGCAAAACCACAGGTTTCACGAAACGCTCGCGCCACCACCTTGGCCGGAGCTCAGGCGGGAGTGTGATCCAAGTTTGGTACTTGGACTTCAGCAGTGCTTGCACATAAGCCTTTATAGCGTCCGCTGTTGTGGTGGAATTCCCTGGCAGGGATCCATAAGCGAGACAGTTATTAAGACCTTGTACGCTCGTGGGATTTGCTCCCAACTCTTGGTAGACAGCTGCTGCGCCATGTTCGTCTTTCGCACAGTCTCCGCGATACACAATCCTACCTTTCATCTTCTGAAGGTGTTTCGCGAGTTCGGCGAACTTGACGGATGCTAGCGACATCAACTGCCCGAAATGAACTTTTATACTGGATCGTCGCGCCTCAGCGGCGACTTGATCATATTCTCGGACTGAATTTAGATCCCAAGCACCGGCTTTCTCCAGGCCTGTGGCTTCAAGTCGAACGGCTTCAAGGGCTTCCGGGGAAGCCAACATTTCGGCACGTGACAAGAGTCTGGTCACCATTGCGGTGATCTCAGGATCCTTCTTCTCCTTGACTTGTCCTAGGGAATGTGCGATGAGATTTTCAACATCAAGAACTTGTTCAAGGATGTCGTGACACTTTTCATCGGACTCAACAGCAAGACCTATATCTTCCAAACCAGAGAGAGGGGATATGTGTTTCAACTGTTGTTCACGTTCCCGGTGATCGAGAGGCAATGGCACTTGGACAGGCATTGCAGGCACGACGGGTTGAACTGTCGGATACAGTGCACGGGCAACTGTGAGACACATGCCTTCGGGGTAGAAAGCGGTCAGCGAATGTTTATACCCTTTTTCGTGCGGACACTTAAATGCACTTAGTGCGGATGCGAGTGTGCTATTGCTGGTCATGACTTTCCATGGCTTCTTGATGGGATAGCCATTGCTGTCCTTCAGACCTAGGGCGCAACCATGGAAGGTCGCTGGGGTGAAGACGTGTGCGTATTCCCTAAAGAATGCAGAAACATCATCCCTAGCCCAGCTGTCGCAATCCCTTGGCCATTCAAACGAAACACTACCCCCCTGATGGAGGACAGTCTCAGCGTGACGTCTGAATCTGGAGAACAACTCTCTCGACTCTTTAACCTTTTGCTTCAGTTTCTTTTTGAACTGGCTTCCTAACTTGGCCTTATTAAGGCGTTGCCATGCTGAGCCTGATGTACAGGGAATCGCAGCCCAAAGATTGGGTTTATCACAACCTTCTATCTGCGACTGCAACTGGATTTCTCCTTCATCTGTGCTAAGGTCGATAAACTCTTTAGCCAGCCTAACATGAGGTATGCCAAGACCTTCAAACACGCGACCCATATTGGACTCTGGTGAACATGCGTATTCGAACATCACAGGCAACTTGTCAATGCGTGCCTGTCGCTTGCGTGCACGATGATTTCCAACCTCAAACTGCTTGCGCTGTGGAGCTTCAACCTCTGCGCTGCACGGCATGCCAAAAATTGGCAATGTGTTCGGACGACCGTTCTTTGACGCTTCGGTGAGAGGTGTCGGCGGTACGGAGTCTAACATCACGGCTGCACCTGTGGTGATAACACAATCGGACTGAATGGGTTTTAACTTGAACACTGTGAACCCGGTCCATGCATCTCCAAGTGAGCGATTGGGTCGGCTACCAAACCAACCATCGTGGATGTTGTCTGCTTTGCCCCCCTGAAACACGGCACGAGTGGTGCGAGCTGCAGTAAATCTTTCTGGGGAAACGGGGCAATCCTCGACCTCTTTTGGAGTAAAAAGATTCTGCCTTGGCATGATATGGTATCGAACCAAACAGTTGGCATTTTCTTTGAACACCCAAAAATCTTCACCTTGCGATGTAGCGGCTGTCGCTGGCGCGGTATCGAAAAATGAGGCACCGGGTCTTGAGGGAGCGGGCTCCCCAGCTTCGGCTGCATCAAATTCATGCGCAACGTCTTCTGCACTAACTGCTATCTTAGGATCCTCTCCATGCTCGGATGCATGGATTGCTCTAGCTAGCTCCTCATCCCCTTCTGTATGAACACTGGGAATGGGTTCCTTAGATTCAGTTTTGGCAGCGCTTTTTGCAGCCGCTTCAGCTCGATCTGCAGAAACAAGTTCGGAGAACCTCTTCTTGCATTCGGCACTGTGAATCTTGGAATGACCGGTGCATGCACGGCAACCTGGCGTTTCCTTGAACTTGATGATCCTCTCAACAGTTATGTACACGGATTTTGACTTGACAGCGGATGGAGTCGGTGGGGCACCAAAGGGCGCCTCTCGCAGGGGCAAAGGTGGGGGATCAGACCCTTCTGTCTTGCCACCATGCTGCTGCAATCGGAAAGCTTGGGGGTCCGTCCTCAACGAACAATTCCGGTTCAGGAACATCGTGAACGGAAATGGAACCATCTTTGCGGAAGGCTTCATAGTCCATGACTTTGACCACGTTACGGTACCGCAACCCCGGATCGATCCTCCAACCCAAAAAGAGCGCTGGCGCCATGTTCGGATCGAGAGTGCGTTTGCCAGGAGTCTTGGTTCTGTACCAAACCAGTTGCCCGAAACAGCATCTCTTACCTTGGAACTTTTCCTTGGTGAGGGCTTCCCATTGGGTTTTCCCTGGGCTGAATGGAGCAGGCCTGTCAAACGACATGGAGAGACATGCAAATGGGTAACTAAACGTATGCAACGAATAGGGCAACCCTGATTGCAAGTGGATGCTGCGGCAGCATTCCTTCTCTTCGCGAATGTCGCGCTCCAGAACGGTGTTGTGTGGCCACCTGTTCGGTAAGCTTGTCTCGGGGACGAGACCGACTTCGTGGGCCGCTCCTTCGAGCTCTCCTGCTGCATCCATTTTTACTAGACACGTTGGCGGCGAATCAGTGGCCCGAAGGCCCATGAACTGACGGAAGTTTTTGACATGCGCTTGCGTGTCCCGCCTACTCACAGGGTAGGCAAGGCGAACGCCTGAGAAAACATCACGTACTACATGGTGAGATTTGATTCCACCGAAACCTACTCCGAGATGTTCATCGCCCATGGCAAGAATCACAGAATCGGTAGCCAACTGTTGAAATGGTGCAGTTGGGACATCGACTTTGTCGTCTGATCTAGCATCCTTTTTGTGCGCTACCCTTGCAGAAGTGGTCTTCGAGATTGAACACACCTTGCAAAACGGGTTCTTAGGGAAATGGGACCTCATGTGCTCAGGAGATTTTGCTTGCTCCTTCAACGCAGTATCATGTGTCGGGTCGCCATCCCCGAAGGCGATCAATGGAAGTTCGTCCTCGGGAGGAGGGGCTTCCTCGGCCGCTAGCATGTTCACAGGAACCTGATCTATCTCACCTTCATCTGACGCTTGGCACGAGTCATCGCACAGAGAAACGACATCGTCTTCGGCCGCGCTCATAGCAGCGGCTTCAATCGGCCAGAGGTGAGTGGACGACTCTGCCAACTTGGGCTTTACCACCTCATCATACTGGGGAACGTATTCCACTACCCTAGATGCATTAATGCGCGCATTGCGGGGCACGTTAATCTTGCACCTACTGATGTCCTTTGGGGGAACAAGGTATGGAACATTTTCACGTGGATCCCAAATGAATAGGTGTCCTTGATCCATTACGGTCTTCCCGATGGATTGCGCTGGTGGGCAATCACGGAGGACGTACACCTGTTCTTCAGCAGGTATCACTCGGCTGTCCTCGAACCCTAATGAAGTAGTGCCTTGTTGGGCACCACCCCCAGTCGCAAAACCTACGGGTGTGCTGCTCTCGCGCACGCACTTGATCATGTTGCTATTCAAAGCTTGACGTCCGATCAAGTGTCTCCCTGCGGCAGTATCCCAAAGCCAACTAATGCGATTGTCATCGGAAGCGACGCTTGCCATTGCCGGAATGAGCTGTGCAACAGCTGCACTCGCCTTTGGCGGCGGCGGGGACAACAAACTTTTGGGCTTGGGACCAGTGTACTTGTTGGTATCACTGTGGAGAAATGCACACTGCTTGGCCTTGCACGAATTATAGGCATAAAACATGCATGGCATCTTGGCTTTCTCCGCCGCGGTCATAGTGGCTGTCTTACTGATGGCCTTAGACCTAGGAGTAAGGTTATCGTTCGAACCGCCCTTACCTTTACCCTTGGGGGCTGGAGCTGCATTAGCTTTAGGAGGAGGCGGCTTTGGAGCTTTAACCTTCGGCGCAGGGGCTGCCGGAGTCTGCTGGTCAGCAGATTTATCCTTTTTGCTCTTCTTACTCTTCTTGGGCTTGTCTTCGCTGCTTGCTGCGGGCATGGCATTAGAATTATTCCCCTGGGACATAACGGCTGGCTTGATTTGAAGACTTTTGTCAAACTCATCCCTGTTCCGCTTGTCCTGATGGAGCTCCAAGGCTAGATCAACCTTGGACCACAACCATTCCGGCTTCCTACGGTGGCTGCCGAAAGGGGCTTCCCGTGCCTTTTCTACCTTAGGCTTCAGCGAGGTGCACTTTTCCAGCTCATCCAACAGGTGATCAAACAAGGTTGTTTCCCTGGGTTGTTCTGCCACGGGAATTGCGGTCAGCACGTAAACGTACTTCTCCCGAAAGGCATCCAGGTCAGCAAGGGACGGGCCTGCAAGAGACAACTTTAACAAGTTGCGACCTCCTAAGGTTCCGAGCCTACCTCGTTCCAACTGAAAGTGCTTGAAGATGGCACGCAACATGATTCTCCCTACGGGCATCCCACCTGACGAGATTCTCTCTTGTTCAACCATATTCTGAAACAAGAGCCCGAACTTACCTTTACGGCAGGTTTTAAGGAGCTTTGCGGCTACTTCACGATCTAACCGTGGGAAACGCTTGTCCGCGATGAGTTCTTGCTCGGTGGAGGACATGCATGCTTGGGCCCACTGGTAAACTTCATCTCCGGGGGTCTTCTGGAGTCGACCGATGGCCATCAAAACTTGGTTGACGAAACCTCTAGCCTGTCCAGCGTTCTCCGGAGGGGATGGTAACACGAGATCCTTGAGGTCCTTGACGCGAACAACGGACTCCTCATGTGCGGCGTGATCTACGGCGGTCATGCCTACACTGGGATCGGCAGCTTGAGACGGGTCTGCATTGGGGAACTGGCCAGGGCCTCCCCCACCTCCCCCACCACCATTCATGGTGAGGTATGGGCAATCCGTGTCTTCATGGCTGCCGCCGCAAACTCGACATTGTGGGGTATCATCATCTCCATCAGAGTCTGATGATGTGTCGGAGCTTGCTGCCGATGGCGCTTGTGGGGATGACGAGTACAACCCTCCCAACATTGTGGTTGGTACTGGCGGAACATGAGTGCCGTTGCCAGCTTTTGGCGGAGGCGGCGCCCCTGCAAGGGGCATGGGAGGCGCTGGAGGTGGTGCGGCCGGAGGCGGAGGTGGCGGAGCCACTTGAATTGGGAAAGCTGCTGAACCATTTCCGCTAAAGCTGTCACTTGCACTCTCACATCGGCTTGATCCCTTGGACCGTCTCTACCCAACCCGCTAGTCCTCGACGCGCCGGGGGCTGCGTCTCCAACAGAGGACGCTGCTCCTAGCACTGCCGAATGGCCTACGAGATGTTGACTTGTTGCACCCCCACCAGGGTCCCTTGAATCAGCTGGGGCATCGTGACCAAGTCCTGTACTTTGAACAGAACCACACGGAGGGTCGGGGATAGTACTTGTAAAAGCATTCCCTTGCGACGATGCGGCAACACCGGAGGCATCTTGTGAACCTGAAACCTGAGGTGCTCCAACCGGCTGATGGGTTCCTGGGGGAACTGTGCCTTGACTTGAGGCTTTAGCCGCGCTTGATTCCGTAGCTGTTTCGGCTATTGATGCGGCTTTTGGCGGGGACTCTTGCATCGGAACAGGGGTCGCACGAGCTTGTTGGGTGAGCTGCGCAACAACACGTTCGAGATCACCAAGTCGTTGATGCATCACAGAATTTTCCTGGGACAATCCACGAATGGTATGCTCTTGACTGGCAATGGTTTGCTCCCTTTGTAGGATTGCCTGTTGAGCCTCTTGAACAATGCGTTGAACCTCTTGCTGAGCGTCCTGTTGAGTGGCATTAACAACCTGTCGTGCGTTCTCGACATGGCCAAGGGCTTCCTGTCGTGTCTGCTCGATGAGTTGCCTAGCCTGAGCCTCACTTTGTTGCGCTGTTTGTACAGCCTGCTGTGCTTGCGAAGCTAGCTGAGCGGCCTGAACCCTAACGTCTGAAACTTCTCTTACAGCCCTTTCCCTGATCCATCCGGCCTCTTGTCTCGCCTGATCGGCGGCCTGCTGTTGGTGCAAGGCGTGATTGGCTGCCTGAGCAGCGAGGTCGGATGCTCGATGAGCTTGCTGCACCGCAGCTCCAGCTATAAATGCCGCAGCGGGTACGTTAGTCATCGGGTCAGGTAATTGCGATCCCTGTGAAGGAAACTGAATGGCTGGGGAAGCTTCGGATGATGTCGGTTCTGACACGATCGGACCACTCGGGGGTGATGATGGTCGTGTTTGGGCTGCTCGTTGAGGTGTGGATGTGCGAACTGTGGACATAACTGCAGGAACCATGGCTAGGTCAGGGTCATCCGGTTCAGAATCCCTATTTGGGGTTGACCTTGAACGGGGTTCTGATGGCGGTGATAAGCCCGTTGAAGCCATGACACAGCAATGCAACTTTTGCACTCACACGAAGCTAGCTCCACGCGCTTTGAGCAGCGTGTCAAAAGGTGCTACGAGGAGATATCCCTGGATTGGCAGCTGGTTGCGAAACGCTCAAGTGAGCCACTCAAGAAAATACGCCCTGCTGCTTTGCACCTGATGAATTCTGTATTTGTAATTGTACTTGTAGATTGATTGATCCGCACTGCCGCACTATGGTGCTTTATCGAGGGATGTTGCCAAGCTGTATTGAGAATTTGTCTGCAAATCGAATGCCTGTAACTGCAAAATGCTGTACCGCGCAAAGCGACGGTTTTAACGGCTTGCAACAAAGGCTATCGAAGTACCCGGCTGGCGGGCAACTGGGATGCAGATCGGTGGAGCTCCTCGAGGTACTGCGATGGATGCAGGCCCCTTGCCGCCGGAATGAATTGTCTGTTCCGGGACTCGATAAACTCACCAAGGTTCTCAAGTGCGTTGGCAAATCCGCCCGGCCCGAAATGCGGGAAGTTGCGGAACGCCGCGATGCCTGTCTTTTGAGCTTCACGGACAATCGATGCTGTATCGTCAATAAGGGCGTGAACGCCCAGCCCTTGAAGGGCGTCTGCTTTGCCTCCCCTACCCAACCGTTCGTGTACGATTTTTATCGCAGAAAAAGTGAGTCCAGATGTCGCCCGCGCGTGCTCCAGGGCGACCTGGAACTCGCGGCGGCGATACTCGCTTGCAGCCCTGCCCACGAAGGATAGCACTATAAAATTTATAGGTGCGTAGTCCGCTGCAAACTGAACGAGATGTCGGATCACTTCCGGGTTGAGGTGGGGTCCCTGCTGCCCAACGTCAAGAACTCCGTGCCAGTCAAGAGCAACAACAAGCTCCTTGGGCGGCACAGGCCTTCCAGGCGGAGGTGGTGGCGGCGGTGGCGCAGGCGGTGCCCTTCTTGGTGGCGATCGAAAGCGTGAGCCAGCCCCGGAAGTTGCAGCGCTAGCAGCAGCTGCTTGAACGACCTGCGGCGGTGGCGGCTTGACGATATACCCGAATTGTGGCGGGTTTGAGCTCGACTTGCTTCTGGGTTCGGCCTTGTTCAAACCTCGCGGAGGCGCCTTGTACCCGAATGCACTCTGAGTCCGAATAGGAGATCTTGCTCGTGGCGGTGATTTCCTCGGAATATCTGCTTTTGCCGGTACCGAAGAAGCTGCCCTGGGGATTTCCTTGGGCAATGGAGGCTTGCTGCCAAAAATGACCTTTGGTGCGGCCTTTGGTGGCGGCGGTTGAACTGCTCCAATTCTCCGGCTGTGCAACGCGATGGGCTCAGTGTGAGTCGGCGCCTCGTATACGCGCCGAGGCACGTAGGCTGCCCTGCCCGTTCTGATGAATTCCGCGTCTTGCGGAGGTTCCTCTTCCGAGCTGTAGGCGTCGAGGCGGAAGTGCTCCGCCGGCGCCGGGCGTCGATCAGGAGATCGTGATCGCGAGCTCGTGGATGATCTTCTTGGGGGATCTCTCCACGTCTCGTCCGCGAGCAAATACGGGTCGGCCTGACGGAGTTGCCTAGACGTCCGTTGTGCTCGCCGATGAGATGCCGCCTCGCGTGGCTGTGAAGCCTCCCGAACAAGTACCCAGGTGCCGTGCTCGTCAAACCTAGTCACAGGGTATATGCTATTCTGTGGAGCCAAAACGATGGGCCGTGTGGCAAGGGAAGTCCTGGATGGCCTGCCCTCCCGCGCAAGCGCGGGTTCAACACTATGTGCCCGTTGTTCCACAGGGGTAGCAGCAGTTGGTCCTCGTCTCGGAGTCGATGATGGAGACCTCGACCTTCGGGGCGATGGGGACCTCGATCTTTGTGTTGACCGTTCCCTGCTGCTCTCCCGCCGCGTTTCCGCAGCTTTAGCGTACACCCCGCGAAGTGTTGACTTGGCGGCTTGTCTTTCCTCTGCAGATGGCCGGATGCGAGGCAAAGGAGTGCGCGAATCTTGCAGCCAGGAGGAAGCCGAGGGAGGCGTCGGAGGGCGTAGCCAGTCCGCTGCACTGCTCGTTGCTTCCGCCGCGCCTGAGGCTGCGGCTTGATCCTGAGATGGCACACCTTGCGGCAAGACCACACCTGTGGTTTCAACCGATGCGAGACGCTGCTGATAAGCGTTGTCCGCGGCCTGGATCACGTCGAAGGCCTCTTGGTCAAAATTCCACAGGTGCCAACTATCCAATGACTCACGCCAGGAAAAGAGCGCCTCGACCTGTTGCTTCGAGGCGTCCGCAAACCTGATCCACCGGAATCGTCTGTTCTGCCGCTTGTACTCGTCGACGACGATCTGTTGCAGAGTATTGAATAAGCGGGCACGCGGCCCTTTCCCACCGCGAGTGCCGCGGTGAGGGCCGGCTTCCATGTGCGACCAACAGGTCGCAGTCACGGAAGGGTTTGTTTACCCGAAAAGCGTTACGGCTGATAACCACTCAAAGGAGAGGGAAACACAGTTTTGTCAACAACGGGGGAACCCGGGACCTTAAAAGGAACGAACCCCTCCGTGACTGCGACCTCTCCCTTAACCTTGGGGTTAGCGCGAGCAACGCGCTGTTTTCAGCACTTGAGCCAAAGCAGTGATTGAATCATGCTCTGGCATTGACTTGAATGTACAACATGCAACTGACTACATGAGAACCTACCTCATGTACCTCTGGGCCATAAATGTCATCGTGATAATTGACTTTTTTTGGGGGGGTGGTTTCAAATATTCGGCCTCCCATTTCATCTCCAGAGAGTATAGCTGAATGCTGACCCCATATGAATCAACCAACCAGTCTATTTGTAGGGGGGCGGAGCCCGCCCAAAAAAAAAGTGGTCTGATTTTCTAATTCCCCGCATGTCACCCAGAGCCCCAAGAAATGCTCCGGGGTCTACATTTGCAAGGCGAATGAATCGCCAGGGAATGCTCAGCGCAGAGAGTTGCAGCGGCTGCGTCCTGCCATAGTGTGGGTGGTTGCGAAATCCTGCACCACCTAAAGAAACCCTGGAATGATGGTTCACCTGTAAATACCAGCAAACAATGGTTTCCCACGGTTTCTTAGGTGGTGCAGGATTTGGTCCATCCACAGTATTTCAAGTAGGGGCACCGATTGAGCCATCGAGTTTTTGTTTTGACCGCTTGCCGTGTTTGTTCTATCCCCTGTGGTTGGTCGTTCTACTTGCAATAACGCATTTTGCCGTACAGATTTCCTGGAAGGAACCCCCCAACAAAACCTAAGAAATTCGTAACGGACATGTTTGGGGAATGGACCTCCCGGTGGCCAACCCTTCCGTTTCGAAACGGATGTGTTTGATTGTTTGTGGCCCTGTGGTTTGGCCGCAACCCTGGCCGCGGGTGAGCGCATACCCCTTAAAACTCCAAGCCCCGGGGAAGTTAATCTTTTACAGACATATAGCCCACGTTACCCCCGAAAAGTTGAAAAGTTGTGTTTTTAAGAGGTAAGCTTAAGACACTTGAAATCAACGAGTCACTAAATCTGAGTCGAAGAGTGTTCACAGATTTGCTGACTCAACTTGTCACTCAAAAACCAATCGAACCTGCCGGCGGCCTGAAATTGGCGTATCCGCTTGGACAAGGGATGTGAAGGAGTTTAGCTTGTGCGGAGAAGTGGCACATTCTCCCTCCGGGCTCCCCATCCACATGAGAACAAGGGGGGGTTGTTTGGCAACCCCCCCCTACCCACCCCCCATATTTATACAATATGTTTATAGCACAGCCTCCAAATGGGCCTTGTGCTCGACATGGATCTGAAGGTTCCTTGTTGCCCCTTGAAGAAAAAACACAAACACAATGCCAAGAACATACTAAACCAACCGGCCCAAGTGGCGATGTTTAATGTCCACTCCGGATTCATCCACCGGGGTACAGTAGTTCCAAAAAGTGAAGGTTCCCCTTTTTTGTTTGGGACACCAATTTTTCGCCCACCAGCGATTTGTCAAACCCGTTTCAGATTTCAAAGCAACATGCTCTCCAATATCTTTTGACAAGGGTTGGGGGGAGAGTGCCTTCTCTACATAAAGTACTCCAATATTATTTGGGTTTCCGTCCGACGGTGGCCATGGTCTGGTCATTGAAGCACATGTTGCCTTTTGCTCCCCCCCCGTGGCGGTTGATCCATCACGGGTCGACGTCACAGGCTTGCGCCAAAGGAACCGTCTGGCTCCATCATGACACCGGGCGAAGGATCCGCCGAAGTGACCTCGAATCGCAGCTTCGTGCGGCCCGCGTTCTTCCACCCGGCGCCAGAACAAAGGGCAAACATACATAGGTGACCTTTGGGAACAATAGATGGCCCTGGTAAATGGAACAAAACCCATCTTAGGCAGTGCCATATATGTTCAACCAAACTAGCCTAAAAAGGATGCCTATGCAAACATACCCACTTCCTGAGTGTTGCGCGCCACTAAACTGGTCTCACGAAAAGTGTGAAGTGAAACGGTTTACACGTTTGCCTACAATGTTCCATCCTCCAACATCATCCCACAAAACAAAATTATACAATGGCCCGAAAGGTGATTTGCTTGAAACCACTTCGAGGGGAACATATAGGGATTCGTGTCACGACCCTAGATGTCGCATGGCACTGGGGAATGATTAAAACCTGAGCGAAGCCAATGGAATACCTGTGCCAACCTGGGCCAACATCCAAACAGGGCTCTTATGACTACCACCAGGCCCTTCAGACGGTGGAGACACACACCAGATTTATT
Source organism: Effrenium voratum (assembly GCA_963377175.1). NCBI lineage: Eukaryota > Dinophyceae > Suessiales > Symbiodiniaceae > Effrenium > Effrenium voratum. The sequence continues at coordinate 109,698 of CAUJNA010000648.1, read as the reverse complement.
GGCCTTCATTTGGGATGCTGCAAACAATATGTGTCTGACTCTGTTCCATTTGTGGCCCGAACATGTAGGAAAAGTCTGACCGTTTAGAGATGCACCCCACTGGCCTCACGCATCCAGACTTGCCAACGGCATAGTGGCCCAACTGCCAGCCTTGAAAAAACACCCCAGCGGAAGCCGAAAGGTAACCACCAAAGCGGTACATTTCGGGCAGCCCGAGCACGATGAGGAAAACAAACGCACACAAACAAACACACCCGCACACACACACACACACACACAAACACAAATACGAGCAAGAACACAAACACAAACACATGTTTCTACACGCGCACACACACACACACACGCACAAGCACAAATACAACTAAGAACGCAAACACAAACACACATTTAAACGCACCCACCGACCCACCCTCCCACCTATCCACCTACCCACCCACGCGCACACGCGAATGCGCGCGCGCACGTATGCCGGAACGCCCGCACGCAAGACACACCGCCTCTGTCATAACATTATTCTTGAGGTACCAGCTGCAAAAAGTGAAGATGATCAGCCAATGCTTCTCACCATGACATGTTGCCAAAAGTAGCCTTGAGGAAACTAGCCTCAAGTTCTTTTTTCAGTCCGGATGGAAAACAGATCCCAATAAGAAAACAGATCCCAATGCTCTCCGGCTAGAATTTCCTGAGAACCTGATTCACCCAGGAGCCTCCGCCAATTATCCGATCTGTGGACACGTCACCAACGGGTGATCCCCAGGAAGTGAGGCTGCGAAGGATTCAGAGTTTGAACAACCCAGCTAGGTCTCCAGTAGTTTTTTGGGGGAGGGTTCCCCTATTAAAGTAGACTACAGTAAAAAGGGCACCCTTCTTCTAACCTCTCCACTGGACCTAGCCAGGCAAGAGGAGGCACCAGAGTCGGTCGTGCAATGGCAAGGTGGATTGTCGACTCCTGCCTCTTCCACCGGTCCCGGCTCCTGCTCGAAGAGGATCTTCGAGACTCCATCCTGGACGGAGTCGAAGCCAAACGACCAACACGAAGACGCAGTTTGCGACAGAACCTTTGAAACTGGGCTTTGAATAGAGGTCACAAGCTGGCAGGTTTCGGTTTTTGGGGAGCGGCTCGGCTAGGATTCCGAAGAAAGTTCCGGGGGTGGCGTGTCATCGATGGAGCTCACATAGCTTTTGGGGGTCCCCAAAAAAAAGACACGGCCATGTCACCTACTTGGATGTTCGGCCAAGTAAGTGGCTTTAACAGGGCAAACTCCTCTGAACGTGGAACTAAGTGGGTTCTCACCGAGTGGTTACCCACATGGCACCTGTGAAGAGGTACTGGAACATTAATTTCCTTTTGAAGGGACCGGGTCCCTGTCAGTTGATAATTGACCACGTGGAAGGGGCTACTTGCACCCTGTTTCACAACCCAACAACAGGGTTCACACAAAAAAAATGGAACTCAGTGGTTCCTCACCGAGTTGCCCACTGAGCGTTACTTGCCCGTGGCAAGCAAAAACCCCCAGCTCTCCTTCTCCGGGGGGGACATCAAGGAGGTCCGCACCGCGCCCATGAACAAGGAGCCCTCCGGCACCTCCATGCCTCGCGGCAGCCGGCTAGCTGCGGGAAGAGCCATTGCTCAATTAGCAGTCCTGCATGGCCTTCCCCAGAGTGCCCTACCCCCCGCCCCCCGGCAAACTGAGCTTCCCTCTAAGCATCTTGAGTGTGTTCCCTCTTGAAAGTCTTGCCAGCAACAAAAAAGGTCAGCTTTTTCCATGATTAGAGTTAGGCCCAGTTAACAGTAGACACCTGGGAGGTGGGTTGCCATGACTAACAATGAAGCAAGGAGTGGAATCCAAAAGGTCAATAGGGTCAGCTTTGGACAACTGAGGAAATCAGGGTCATCTTCTTCTTCCACGCGGCTGAGGGGATCAATCCGCGCCACATGCTGTACATCAGGGTCATGGTCAAACTTTTTGCAACCGACCCTACAAACCAACCTACAACCGACCCTACAAACAACCAAACCTTTGCAACCAACCCTGCAAAGAGCGTCGAAGTTGCCACCGTTTGGCTTGTCCGGCCCCTGCAGCTGCTTCACCTGGTGGCTGTTTCTTTCTGCATGGCAGCTGCGCATGGACACAACCAATGCCACAAACCAATATGCTAGGGGTAGCTTCCATTTCCATTCTTTCCAGGGATCCTTTTCTAGAAAACCAAAAACCCCTGAAAAAATGGCTGGTTTTTTAAAAGACCGATGGCTGAAAGGGGGAATCAACCGAAAAGAAATATGGCTGGAAGGAGCCATGGGAATACTGGCATAAGCGTGGATGAAGCGAGCTACCAACTGGCGCAACCTGCATGTTGTCGGCAAATGGGTAGGAGGTTCCCAAAATTCCTGATCTAGTCTCCCCGCAAAAAGGCGATGAAAGCATGAGTTGCAACGTTGGCACTTCTGTTCTTATTGTGTGTGTGTGTTGTCGTTTCTGTTGGGGGCGGGGGGCGGAGGTTTAAGGACAACCACCATTTGGGGGGATCCCCTAAATTTAAACAAAGACACGCCCATATATGCATCCACGTGCGGAATGTACCGAGTTGTTCTAAGATCAGCCAATGGCAAGGGGGTGCCCTTTACCATTCCCCTAACATATTATATGTTTTCCCGGATTGGTGGCCTACAGGGTCGCGAGTGTGGTGTCCGAAATGTTGTGCAAACCGAATCTGTGCGAACCTGTAGTTGCTTAAGTGTTCCTTTTAAAACAAGGGAACAAAAAAACCTCTGATCAGCAGTGATAGGTTCCCTTTCAAGTCAGGAAAAATAAAGCAAGCAAGCATAATTGGAAGAACATATTAGGCCAAACGAAAGAACCAAGGGGTTGAGAAAAATGCGCCCTGGGCCCACCTGGCCAGCCCAGGCGGCTCTGGAAAGACGAACGCGACTTGCCCCGCAAGCCCTGGGTGCTGGATCCGGGTCAGTATAAGGGTACCCGGTTTTCTATACTGGTCAGTATGATAAGTCAACAAAAAAAATCAACTGGTCTAGGTCCTCCAGTAGTTTGAGGTTAGAATAAGTTGGCAACCAACTTTTGTTCTAGTCTATTTTAGTAGGGGGTTCCCCTCCCCCACAAAAAGGATCGGTAAAAGGGCGCCAATTGCTGGGGGACCTGTAGTTAAGCGCACTCGGGGGACTCAGTGGGTCATAGCCCAAGTTTCAAACAACTTACTCGGCAACAAACACCCAAGCACGCTTCCGGCCTTTCCAGCCCCGTGGCTCTGGGAACCTTCCGCTTCAATCGCGGAAGGCTCCGTGGAACCTCCCAGGCGTCTTCCAGAAGCCGTGTCTCCGAAACCTCTCGGAAACCACTCCGCTAACTTCTTGCAGAATTTCACATTCCTACAATCCAAGAGATCGACCGTTGCAATCCCCCCCAAGGATCTTCCGTTTTTGTCTTGATCTGGAGATCCAGGGATCAACCGACTGTTTCAACCATGTTCAACCTCTCAGGTACCCTTCCTTACTTCCGATCGAGCGAATTCGCGAAACACAAGTCTGAACCTTCTTCTCTGCCACAAAAACTTGACCTTCCAAAACTCCGAACCGGAACTCAGGGACCACTTTTCAAAACGGCCCCAAAGCCCGGCCGCCTGGTTGCTGAGGTCCTGCAATCCCTCCAGCTGTCGGGCGAATTGCTCCTGGACGCAGGGGCTCTCTCCGAATAATTTTCCTCAAGCGCGGCGTCCTTTTTGGAAGAAGAGATGGGTCTCCCCGGTTTCCCCACATGGAATCAAACTCAATCTAAACCAGGGCCTTCTATTTTTAGCTACGCTCACCTAGGACACCTCTCAAGTGGCCTCCCCCAGCCCAAGAGGAGGACCTGGTAGCAAAAAGCCTTGCCTTTTTTTTTGGCACCCCGTCCCCAGTAACAAGGAACAGGACCAAAAACAAGTGAAAAACCTAAAACGTGCCAAGAACAGTGAAGAGAGGATGGTCATCTGCCAAACTCCCCCGTCCACTTCCATGACTTCCATTGGAAAAACGGGGGCAGCTTGCCAAGTAATCAAGGGCTCTTTTAGCCTGCGCGTCGGCGACCTGGCACATGCCCGGACAGCGGGCACGCAGCCTGCGTGCCTGCTTGGCTTCCCAACAGTTCAGCCGGGCGCAGTAGTTTGACAACTCCCCCAAAACATGGCAAGAAACAAGACACTCCCCACAGTTTTTAACATGGAACCGACACACAAAGGTGAGTTTCCCTTGCTCCCTTCTTCGAATATTGAGAAAGTTGCTCTGAGGCGCAGTACAATGCACCGCCTGTTTGGCATTTCGGGCGTTCCCTTGCTTCCTGCACGCTGCTCACACTCCGGAGATTTGGAGTTGCAAGCATTCGGTTGGTCAGCGCAGGTGTCAACTCAGCACCCGTTGCTACTCGCCTACACAAACAGGGATCCTTACATTATACACCTGAACATTGCCTTGTAAATTTGTTTTGGTGGAAAAAGCCATGTTTCAAATGGGCAAACTGTATCTTTTAAGGAGCCCTGAACAATTGTGGTCCATAGGTCCCTTTTCAGGGGACACCATCCAATCAAGATCCGTGGATCGTAGATGTCGGAGCTGCCGAGCCGAGCTGTTCCGTTGCGAGCTTTTTCCCGGACATTTGGCCAGAAGACCTGCAAAATTTGACACAAGCTGCTGGCTAAGAAGGCGAACTGAAAATGAGCAGCTACACCTCCTGCAAATTCACCACATGTGGGTCCCGAAAAGCCGTTTGCCCTGGCCCAAAAGAAGTCGCCCTTGCTATTTACTAAAACTTGCCCGTCTTCCACACAAATGACTGTTTAGGCCGAAAGGGAGGGAGTGGCTCACCTTGGATTTCATGACAATTGTGCAGTGCCTGCCCAAAATGGTACGGAAAATTAGTTGGAGTTCCCCTTGTTCCCCTACTTGGATGTTTATTGCCAGCCAAGTTAGTAAGCTGTTGGCATTTCATAGGAGCTCTTGGTAAGCTCTCTGTTTGACACCTTCTTCGCTGAGGGCCCCATTGCAAACAAGCTTTTCAAGGTGCTACAAAAGACTGGCTAGAACCTTCAATGAACTTCAAGGTGCTCGCCAGACCTCCCAAAATCTATCTAGAACCCTGAGCCCCGATTGCAGCAGCCAAGCCCATTTTCCTCCCAAAAAGACCCCCCCCCCCAACCTATTTAGAACCCTGCCCGCTGCCTGCAGCACGTTCAACCCTGTGCTTCCCTTCATTGGCAACACCCCGATGCAAACAACGCTTCTCAAGATGCAATCTGGTGAAAATATAAACCTCCCAGTGCCCTCTAACAAGAACCCTCGTGAGTTCAAGCCAAGAAGCCCCAAAGTTCTACTTAGAACTAAATGAGGCCAAACCCCCAGAGACCCCCAAATGAAAAGGTTGTGAAGAGGCTTCCAAGATACTTATATACCGGTTCAGTGGAGTTACGCCTGTTATTAACTAGTGGGTTAACCAGGAAGGTCACCGCTCATCCATGTTGCAATACTGGACGAAATCTCCATTTCGGCACCACCGAACTCAGAAACCCACCGGAAAGACTTTCCATTCGCCATGGACAATACCAACGTTTTCAGTTTCAGATGCCCAGTGGCCACGGGGAAAGAAGGGCATCCTCTTTTTTGGATGGTTGACTTTAAAGGAAAGCCCTTCCCCAAAATCAGGAGAGTGGCGGACTCGCAACCATCCGGTTGAAGGATTGGCATGCGGCCTCCAAGTAGACCCGGAGCTTCCGCATCTCCGTATCGAAGCCCAGGGGCGGCCCGTCATCATCTCCCTCCTCGCGGGGAGGTGGTTGGGGTGGGGTGGGGTGGGGTGGGGTGGGGTGGGGTGGGGTGGGGTGGGGTGGGGTGGGGTGGGGGGGGGGGTGGGGTGGGGTGGGGTGGGGTGGGGTGGGGTGGGGTGGGGTGGGGTGGGGTGGGGTGGGGTGGGGTGGGGTGGGGTGGGGTGGGGTGGGGGTGGGGTGGGGTGGGGTGGGGTGGGGTGGGGTGGGGTGGGGTGGGGTGGGGTGGGGTGGGGTGGGGTGGGGTGGGGTGGGGTGGGGTGTGGGTGGGGTGGGGTGGGGTGGGGTGGGGTGGGGTGGGGTGGGGTGGGGTGGGGTGGGTGGGGTGGGGTGGGGTGGGGTGGGGTGGGGTGGGGTGGGGTGGGGTGGGGTGGGGTGGGGTGGGGTGGGGTGGGGTGGGGTGGGGTGGGGTGGGGGTGGGGTGGGGTGGGGGTGGGGTGGGGTGGGGTGGGGTGGGGTGGGGTGGGGTGGGGTGGGGTGGGGTGGGGTGGGGGAGGTGGTTGGGGGGTGAGGGTGGGTGGGTGGGCGGGTGGGTGGGGTTTTTGCCGCGGATCGTTGCCATTCCGGCTCCACCGAACTCAGAAACCCCAACGGAATGGGTTGATTCCTCAACGTAGATACCCACCAACGGTGTGGGTTTAACCGTGTCATCCAATTCCGTGCTGCGAAGCTGATTTCGCAAGCATCCACACTAGGATCACCTGATAAGATGTAGAACCATTGGAACACCTGGTGCCAATGGAGCAACCCGGTAAGCAGCACTCGATTCTTGATTGCCATGGTCCAGATTGATCAGAAACTTTGGCGAAAGATGGTGTTTAAGGCAACCCACAAAGGAACAACTGGAATATACTCAACTGGTCGGATTTGGGCAAGTGATTGGAACCGCTCAACCCCCCCCCCAAACAAAAAGGCTGAACGAGGTCGGAGCTGGCTGTCTCTTGTTTGGCCATCCCGTAACTTCTGGAATTGAACGGGGCCCAGCGACAGCAGATGTTGAAGACACCAAAGGCTTTCAGGTTTCGAGGCCAAAGCTTTAGACCTTGGCTGCTGGAAGGAGCCCTCTGAAAAAAGAACGGTTTGAGAGTTGCAGCCCAAAAACCAAACCAAAAAACAAAATAAAACGGTTTCTGAAGGGAAAAACAGACAAACACACTGTTCCCACCAAATAGTTGAAGTCCAAAGATCCAATTCGGAAAAAATACACTGTTTCCACCAAATAGTTGAAGTCCAAAGATCCGTTGCCAAATAGCCGTAAAGAGACCCTTAGAATCGGCGAGCTGCCTTGGATCGAAAAGCTGCGCAAAGAAACTGCATTTGTCAGCAGCCAAGACTGCTCGGTTGCTTTTTGCTCCCCTGCTAACAGTTTAACTTTTAGTGGTTTAATTGCACGCTTGATCGATCCTCTTGCCTCGACGGCCCGCCATGTGCAGCCGGAGACATCTGACAAAGGTGAAACGAGGCATGCAAAGGGAACTACACACCACGGGTCCTCTGGTTCTTAGTCCAAAGCTGGTACCTGCGAAATCTCAGTCTTGCCTGCTCTTCACTCTCCGGTGCATCAGGCACCGTGGTGAAGCAAACCAAGGAGGGATCATGAAAGTTTTCAAAGCCAAGATGGGGGTTCTGTCGCAAACGCTCAAGGAAGTCACAAATTTTGCCAATGGTTTCACTTTGTTTTGGAATCACTGGGCGTTGCAAGAAACCTCGGGGCGGGCGCCGTCGGTCACCAAGTAACTGCATGCTCCTCACAAATCCCCTGGACGGGATTGCTGGAGCATCTCGTCCTACAAGGCTGGTCAACTGACGGAGGCTGCTGTCGAAGGCTTTGATTGCCCGGGCTTCAGTCTCGAGAGCGCTAAGCAATTGAGGTTCATGCCTCGGGCTGACATATCTAATGAAACTTCCTTTTTGGAGGCACATCGGGATGTATTCACCGGTGGTTAACTGAAAGTTTACCAAGAGTTCAAAGTGAGAGATGCCGGGGTCATCATCAACTGGCGTGCTTGGCCAAACAAGGCTTGTCCACCACTGCCACAAAAGGCGACCATATTGGTCACCCCACACGAAAGCTCGGATCAAACTCGGATGCAGCGGCTGATAGGCCGGATGGGCCGCCTTACTTTCCCAGTTAGAGAGACGCTCAATTTTTTCGTCGAGTCGGCTGACTGACGAGGTAGTTGAGGCGCCCTTCTGAATTGTCTGGATGCAAGTATAAGCTTTCCTATGCGCCTGAATCAAGTACAACCAGAATGAACCGAGCAGTTTTGTTGTGGCAATGCGCCATTTGGCGATTTGGTCAGCTTCTGTGACGAGTCCCTGGTGCTCCTGGCGGAGAGCGGCTTTAGCACATGCATCGGCAAGGGTGTTGCCCAGAGTATGGTACCCTACAAGGTCATCCTCGCAAGAGCGAGCATCAGCGTGCGCTGCTACCTTGAAAACCCTCTGCCCAAGTGTCCTGCGGACAGCAAAAAGCCTAACCGCCAGGTCAGCGTGTTCGAGATTCCAAAGTTCTTCAACACCGGCTGCGTCTTGCACACGTTGCCAAGTCCTAAGAGCGTAGCTGGAATCCGTTCCGACCTCAGCAGTAGGTCGAGCCTCGAGACATGCCAAGACCATCCACAGCTCTGCCCGGTTGATGGTCTGCTCGCCAGGTGGCTGAAGCATGCCGACGCAGATCAGTGTCGAGGGCGAGATGCCTGTTTCGAGAAACTCCCGACTTTGCTGGCGTCTGTGGGCGTCATCGCGGCACAGGTCAGCAATGACGGCCCCCGCGCTGATACGACTGTACGGGTCAGTTGGGTGTAGGCAACTGCCATCTGTGTAGAACCTTTGGATGTTGGTATGTTCGGGCGGGAGTTCCAACACAGGTTCGGAACGAGCCTGAAGGATTCTGTGAATGATCCACGAGTCAGGCGGAGCAGGCAAAGCAGGCATATCATACCAGTAAGGGAACTCCTCGTTCACTTTTGCCAGTGTGTCGGCGAATTCTGCTCGCAGTTCTCCAAGCGCTGGACAAGTTTGGAGCCTGTGATGGAGACTATCTTCAACCAGTTGACAACACGGGCAGGAGCCATCGAAACGTGAGTCCCACTTGCTTCGCTGAACGCAGGTCATGAAACTGCCCGTGATGTGGTAAGCAAGTGATCTCTGTTCGCCTGGCTTGAAGGAAGCGATGAGTTTCTGATTGGCACATGTATCCAACACGGGAATGGCTCGCCAAGACTCTCGCGCGGTAAGCTGGTCATGAACTGCCTGTTCCCATGCGGTGGCTAAATGTCTACGGAGGGTGGGCCACGCGCAGTGCATGAAGGAGATCCTCTCGAATGTAGCAGTTTCAAGAGTTCCATCCCTGAAGAGTACGAGTCCGACACGGCTGAGGTAACACGAAAGGGCGGAAGCAGGCCCTGTTGCACGGCTAGCAATGCCTTTAGCATTGGCAACAAGCTGGTAAAACTTGTCCCGCCGCTCTGTGGTACTACGGAGCAGGAAGAGCCTTGCGGCCCTTGCTGCTCTGATGATTGCTACAAATTCTGGGTCTTTGACGCAAGGATGCAGCAAAGAGCAGGCTGCGCATGGGCTCGCTGCCTTACGGTCTTTAAGCAGGGCCTTTGTGATCTGGCCCCTCAAAGTGACGAAATGCTGACGGCCGATTGCGAGTACCTCACATCCATATAAGGCTGCTGGTATTGCGGCACTGGTGATCAAGCGGGCCTTGTGCTTGATGGAGAATGGCAGGCGTGCTGCGCGGCGTATGACCCTTTGGGCTTTGGCAAAACGGTCAGTTTGGCTCAACAGACGCAATCTCCTATCATACCTCAGGATGGCACCTAGATCCTTGACTCCCTTGAGAACCTGGACCGGAGTCTCTATGCCAAAGTGAGTCTCAAAGATCGGTTGCCAAAAAGCATCACCATCCAAGCCGACAGCCCAGCCCCATGATTTTGCTGGGTCAATGGTGACACGGAGGCTGGTTGCCAAATGACATGTACGCTCCATGGCGAGTTGATGGTCACATTCGGGGCCACCTGACCAACCCCAGTTATCTGCAAATGCAGTGGCTACCGCGAGCATCCCCAGGACGCTGACACCGTCTCCTTCGGGAATTCCTGTGGTAGAAGGCATCGGGGGGCTTATTGAATTTCGGACATGGAAACATCGCCGCAGTTTTGCAATGCTAAGCTGCCACATGTGGATGAGTTCGGCTGGCAGGCCTAAGGACACAAGAAGGGCTCCTACTGGGCAACGAGGAAGCCCGTTGAAACACTTAATGATGTCCAAAGAGAAACCGACTAACTGCTGATCAGCAGACAAGCACGCTTCAATGGTCCATTGCATTTCGTATGCCGCTGTCTCTGCTCCTCTCTTGGGCACGCAGCCCGTGATGCCTCCCGGCAGAGTGGATTGCCAAGCGAAGAGTACCTGGGATGTGAAAACACGGCACCAGAGGCGGTAAATGAGTGCCATGATGGTGATTGGGCGTGTTTGGCTGGTGCCAGACACGATTTCTTGCTTTGGCAGCAATGCAACACGAGCTAACATCAGGAATGTCGGCCACCCTTGAGACTCAAAGCTCGCAATGATGCACGCAAGGTGAAGCAGGGAGTCCTCTGGCAAGGTCTTAAGCTCTGCAGCATGAAAGCCGCAAACCCCTTGTGAGGTCTTATCCTTAAGGGATCTTACAGCGGCTGTCCACTGAGGCAAACTAAGCATGTCAATGGATGCTGGCTAAGGGCGGCAGATACTGCAGCAACGATTCAAATTGGCTCCATTCGCCTAGGTCAAATTGGGATTCATACGAGTCCCGGAGCCAGAATGGAGTCCAGTAATGGAGGAATGCATCGTGCAAGTCGGCTGGTTCGTACAAGGTCTGGGTTTGTCGGACCTCAATGCAGTCCCCGGCAGGCACTGGGATCGCTGTGTCTGCGTGGACAATGCAGTGCGTGTCCTTGAATTCGACTGGCCAACATTGAACCCCTTCAACCACGAAAGGAGTATGGGGTCTAAATGGATGGTCCTTGGAGAATTCAAGCACTCCGTGCCGGTCAGAGCGGGGGTCTGCGAAAAATTGGATCCACCCTGATGCTTCATGTTCCACACAGGAAATGGCTTGGAAGGGAGGGTCCTTCACACGCTGAAAAGCTCTTCCTGCATGGAAGTCTTCCAGGTCAACTTGGCTGGAGTAAACATGCAGCTGGGCGCGTCTCCTAGCCTCTGCATTGGCAACTGCAGTGGCGTCGAAGATTGCAATCTGGAGGATGTCATGCAGCTGGTCTGCTGAAGGGCACCATAGTGACAGAGGCAGCAGTTCGGGGAACTGCAAAACCCAAGAAGAGAAACCTCCCGGATAGCCCGGTGCATACAGAATGGATCGTTCTCTTTCACACTGCTGTTTTATGCGGTAGGGGATATTTCCCGGGTTATCAGCTGTAGCATCCCTTGTGTGGGTGGATGCAGGGTGGCCAAGTGCAAATGAATGCTTCTTCACAAGCCTCCATAGGGACTGCAGCCTACGCACTTGCCGGACCCGGTACTTAGAGCGAAAGCTAAGGCAATCAAATTCAGGCTCCCATGCCCCGCTACATCCTTTACGAGGTGGCTGACTGATTGGATGAGCCGTGCGTTTCCTGTAGGTGCACCTCCCACGATATGCCTTGGGCAAACCTTTGTTGGGTTGCTGCTCTGGAGCTGCGTGGTTGTGCGCACTCAAGGCTTGGGAAACAGCTTGCTCGTTGAGCTTGGCCCACTGAATGATTGCGGCTTCAGCAGAAGCAGGATCACTTAGAGGCGTGGTTGGCATGTCAACACCGCGGCAGGCCTCACGGTATGTCTTGGCGAGCATGTCTTTGCTGACACCAAGGTCACACCAGGAACGTGGCAGGTTCCATCTGTGTGTAAACAGCTGGGTCGTTGGCGTATGGAAGGTGATGAAAAGTGGCGCGTGGGAGTCAAACCAGAAGAAATCTTTCACTTCGACCCACTTCACGTACGGAACAAGCTCCGGTGAGAGGAGGGCGGTGTCGTTTCTAGTGGCATTTCGACAGGTGCACCCAGTTTCAGCCCCTGTCATTTGCCGGCCAAGCTGGTGTGCTTCTGCGATCAAAGGCCGTAACGTCATGGTTCATGTCGCCTGCAATAATGGTAGGAACAGGTAGTTCCTCGGCCATGGCAACTGCCTGTTGAAGCAGGAGTTGTGTCTGACTGACTGCCAAGGGCGTTTTTCCTGCAACACCGTACAAGACGATGATACGAATTTCAAGTGAAGCAACTTTAACCCAGGCTTCCATCAACCTACAAGTAGCGGCCCACTCAGGCGGGACTGGCTTACGAGGTGGTCGGCATGGAAGTTTTGAGAAAAGGCACACTCCTGAAAAGGCGCCACGGTTGCCTGGCTCACCATCCTTGCGAATTCGCTGGGCTGGTACTGGAGCTCCCATGACGGAATTCCATCCTTTGCGTTTCATCAAGAGAGATTCCTGTGTTTGGGTGATTTCAGTGGCACTGGTCTCACTAAAAACCATGATGTCTGCAGGCGAGGCAGCTAGGACGTCGCTGCGATTGTGGAGTGTGGTCGGGTTACTGACCATAAAAACGAATTCATCACGAAAAGTGCCTCTGCGAGGCCCTGGATTTGAAGCCTCGCCGATTCTCATACCCCTGAGAGGCAAAGGCCTAGTCGCGCTGGTGGAAAATGAGGTCAAAATGAGCTGACAAGCACAAGGAGCTGCAATGGTCACACTAATGATGGGGCACAGTGTGGCCGTGATTCCCCTGCCTTCACACAAGAAGCAAGAAGGCAAAACCCCGTTGCAACTACATTGGGCTAGTCAGGACTGCATGTCGGCAGTCCTACGCCTGGTGCTCCGTTCCTCAAGAAGGAGCGCTTTCAACTCGCTGAACTGTTCATTCATGCGTGCTTCCTGCTGCTGGCCGGCAGCAGTGATGGAAGTCTGGACCGCTTGATGCAATTCGGTCTTGACCTGGTGCAGGGTATTACTAAACTCAGTACGCACGTTCTGAACAACTTGGCTGTGCTCAGTGTATTGCTTCTGCTGCAAATCAAGCAGGCCACGCTGATCCTTCTGAATTTCACAAATGGTTGCTTCGAGGTGTGCAATGCGGCTGCCCTGTTTCTCAAACAGCTCGGCAACAGGACCAATCACTGTACGCTTCTCGGCTGGCACTGATCCCTGAGCTCCGGTGTGCCGGGCCGATGTGGCACTACTGGGGCGAAAGGTTTGCCACGGGTCAGAGTCAAGCCAAGGGTCACGTGTGGTGGAGTGGTCAAATTCGCTGTGGGATCCAGATCCGGATGCTCTGGCATTGCCTGCAAGCACAACTGGCTGATTCCTGGGCAACTTCTTAGGAACAGGCTTGGCGAGGACCTTGTGATAGTTGAAGTCTAAAACCGGCATTGGGGGTGGGTCAGCACAAGCCAAGAGCCAGGTCGTCGGTCCAATGGACTTAACCGGACGGAAGGCCCAACCAACCTCTTTGCCCCAAGCTTTCAGGTTCTCAGCTTGCACCCCTGGCGGCAACGCTTCAATCTTGTAGAGCAGTGGTGTGTCCAGCAATTCAGGTACTGGCAGATCTGGCTTGAGCTTCGCGAATGCCCCGGCAAAATCATCGCGGAGAACACGGACTCCATATGAGGTGCGTCCCCTGACAACTCCTGCTTGTGCGGGCCAGCTGGCTGCTGCACGCCTGGCCTCGGCTACACTAGTGCCAGTCCAGATGATTTTCCAGGTGTCATCTGGGCCATGATCGGGATCGCGGGGGGTGATGTAAAAACCGTGGAAACCACCCTTAGGCAACATGGCCTTGGCCTTCGGCAGCTCAAGCTGGGCGAAGAACTGCACACTGGTAGCAAGGTGGGAGGCTACCGGCTTACGATCAGCGTGGAAACTACGGCCCCACACAGATATGAAGACCGGTTGGTCGGCAACTTCACTCCAATATTTGCTCGCCTGACGGACCGGGTGCTCCCGAATAGCTTGCCAGGTATCAGCCTGGAAATCTTCCTGGTACATGGAAAAGGCGCACGTGATCGATTCCGGAAGTGCTATGGCAGCGATTCCTTCACGGTTCTGAGCAATGCATTTGTCACCAAGTTGGATCAACCATGCTGACAGCAGGACCGGCCTACCTGCACAATCATTGGCTGGAACGGCACATTGTTCTGATGGGCGTTCGGACTCAGGTGCATTTGCTCCAATGACAAGGATGCCAAGCTCGTCAGTGCTGATTATGGCCTCTCCTTGGAGCCATTCTTTGGCCTGATCGAGGTCGGCCAGCCAGATCCCTGTGGCTCCTGGTGCAATCTTCTTGAGGACCGAAGTGTTAGTTCCGTCTTCGTTGACAAATGCACCAGGGACAAGCACAAAATCCTTTGCAAGTGGCACAGTGTTGGGACTACGCTTGGAATCCTTATTGTTCCGGGACATCTTGTGCATGGCGGCGAGTGTGGTGGAATCCTTGTGAGGCACTTCGATGTCGTGCTGTCGACAAATCTCACAGAGGGCTTCCCACTGGCGGTTGGAATCCGGAATGCCAACAATCTCCTGAAGCCTTCCTACACCTGCATGTTTATACAAGGCATCAACGACAAAATGCACCTTGGGGGAGCGCTATGCCTTTGGCAAGGAGATTGGCTGCAATCTGATTCTTCAATGCACGCGCCTGCTCGCTCTTGGAGCCTCCGCGGGGCACCGGGAAGTTCACAAAGATGGCAAGTGGCTTAATCTTATATTGGACATGCAACGGCAAAACAGCTTTACACTGGGCAATGTGCCACTGAGGCCGGAGACACTTGACAGCCCAGTTGCACTGCGGTGTAACGTTGCAGAACGCAGGCCCAAATGCAAATCGCAGGATACTCTGGAGGAAGGCAATGGTGACACGCGTGTCCACTTGACCCTTCCATAGCGTGAATCGGTTGGCTCGGAGGGCAATGGCCGAAGTGGGTTGGCTTGCATCCCTTTCGAGCATGTCGAAAAGCACCTTGGCCCCTAATGATTGCAAGTCCATCAGCAAAACATCAGGCGGGACTGGGCATGCTGAATGTCCTGGTGTGAATACAAACCTGACAAGGTATCCTGATCTGACTGGCACGGGTTCCTCAGCAGTGTAGCCAATGCGTGCAAATTTGTGTGCGGACAACAACTGGTACCAAAAGCATGCGGCATTTTTGGCATCAATCCGGTCGCCTTGATTTGGAGTGCAAAGGATTGACACAGCCTGAAACGGGATACACTCCGTGCAAATTCTTGTGGTTCCATTTAGGGCTTGCATGACCGTGTGAATCGTGGCTGGTGGTCCAGGTGTTGGCTGAAGTGGCTGGCACGAGACCCAATCATAATGACTGGTCTGGGCTGCAGGCTCAACGCACTCGGACAAGGAGTACACTCGATCTGAACGGCCGTCAAAAGCTCTCGCAAATGCATCTATCGCAGGTGTAGGGGATGCCGCTTTCCACAAGTAAGGCCCCTCGGTAGTATCGAGCAAAAGCAAATGGTGCTGGCGGTCTATGCATGAGGTTCCTACCTTGGCGAGCACCTCAGTAGCAAACACATTTCCTACCAGGCAAACCTGATTGGGGTCCTCAAACTCAAACAATGACTCACAGCCAAAGTATCCACAGAGCATTTCCCATGTGATGCTAGTATGGATCATGAGGTCAATGGCAGAGGAAGTACTGGTGTGGATGCGAATGCTAATCCATGTCGTGAAGGGCTGCGTGCACAGTGAACTGCCTGGGTGGCTCACATCAATGGTCTGATCGGCGAGATTGATGGTGTAACAGCCGACCGATGGCCATACAATGGCAGGTTCAGGAAGCGTGCATGCGTGCTGGTGCGTGGCAAGCCTAAGGCTGAACTCTCTTTTCTGTTCGGCCGCCTTGCTTTGCTCTGCAAGCATCCAATGTGGACCAACATCAAGGACGACTGCATTGCTGGCTTTCAACCTGTGTGCAAGCAGGTTGAGGATCACGTCTGCAGGGTGCTGACACATCGTACTCCACGGTGCATGAACCAACAAACCATTGGAAATGATCAACGCCGCGTGAAGGGTGCTAATGCAATCTCCTACAAATTGCCACCCATTGGAAAGGCAATCCTCAAAGAAGAGTGGAATGGCAAGCACGTGGCAAATGGCGATCTCCGGGGGGGACCAAAACCGCAAACCAAATTCAGTGGCAAGTAGCTGACCGAAGAGGCCTTTCGTACTGAGGTCACGGTCGGGCAACAAATGCTGCGAACCATACGCCTTCATGAAAGTATTCAGGACCTGGTTTGGGGTGGTGATGCGCTGGTCGTCAATTGGGCGGCTGCGTTTACGCTTCCCACTAGATTCAGGGAGGAGCTCAGGGTCCCAGTACATGCGCAACAAATGCAAGGGCGGAAAAAGCTCAGCGCACACGGTATCAGGCAATTGGATCATGGCTCCAAAGCTGGCAGGTGTGTTGCAACTGATGCGGATCCACGGCGCAAAGTTGGGTACTGCACTCTGGTCGGACTTGATGCGAAAAACCGCCAAGTATCTTGCCCTGTGCACGGGTGCAACTTCTTGGATATCCAAAACGGCTTCGTGGATCAGTTCGTATCCTGCCCATTTCCATAGCTGCTGGATGGTTCCGTAGTGCCGGTGTTCCTTGAAACCCGGGACCTGCTCCATGAACACCAGGATCGGGCGTTGCGCACGGCAAAAACAGATGGATGATACCAATGCTTCACCGCCGGCCGAATCCAAACCACGCGAATGGCCTGCTGTACTCCAACAAGGGCATGGGCTGCTGATGCTCACAATGTTTGGACACAACAAACTGGTGTCAGTCTTCCAAGATGGGTCCTCAACAAAAGCCTGCCAAAGAACTGTTGCATCCGGTTGTAGGAGCGCGATCTTCCCTGTGGGGGTTCCCTGCGGTACCAAAATGGCGTCAAATGTGATGCTATATGCTCGTGCAACATGCTCTGCGGCTTCGACTGCGGCCACGACTGGGATGTCGCACCCCTGCTGTGTGAGAAACGTGCACGCCTGATGCCATCCCCCATATGCTCCGGCAAAGAGTTCCAAAAGTCTGGGGCCTCCTTGAAAGGATTCTGCTTTTGGGCAGAGGATGTAACTGCTGTTGCTCCAAAGCCATGCGTGGACCGGGAATTCAACCAACTTCTGATCCTGATTCAATGTGAAGTTCCCGAGGAACAGTGTATCCAAATCAGAAAAAAGGTTGTAAATCTGCTTCGGCAGCAC
Source organism: Effrenium voratum (assembly GCA_963377175.1). Classification (NCBI taxonomy): domain Eukaryota; class Dinophyceae; order Suessiales; family Symbiodiniaceae; genus Effrenium; species Effrenium voratum. The sequence goes on along the minus strand of CAUJNA010000648.1, from coordinate 92,637 downwards.
AAAGGTCAGGACGGTCTCAAAGGAGGAGTCGGTGAAAGAAGCTGTCGCCTTCAAGTCCTCTGGCACGAAAGGCATAGCCTGGCACAGGATGTGGTCACCCACCAAGGCGTAACTGCACCAATCCCTCACAAATGAGTTGCCAACCTTGGCGTTGTGTCCTTGCTCACCGTGAAGGCGTGCAAGTGCTACCATCTTGAGGATGCGGTCGGGTAGGACTGTCATGGCTCCATTCGCGGGCGAAGCACGACCAAGTCGCCACGTGAAGGCCGGAGCCGAAACTTGACTTTTAGTGGTTTAATGGAAAACCAATTAGTTGGCAAAAAGTTAAAGTCCTAACCTCCAAGCAAAACTGGAAAGGCTTGGGTACGCTCCAAAAGCGGCGAATCGAACCGCCGAACGGCACACGGCATCCGGTGTTGCTGCCTCCACAGGTTTTCCGGCGCACAGCATGGCCCGCGAGACTTTGCGCTCGGGCCGGAAATGTCTCTCTCTCTGCCGGACAAGCGCTACCAAACTGCGACCCAAAGGCACGAACTTCCCCCATCCCCCCCAAGGGCGGGCGGGTGTGTGTGTGTGTGTGTGTCTGTGTGCGTCCCCAATTCCATTTATCTAGCCTTGCCCGTGCAAGGGAAATGGACCCATAAATGGAATTCCAGGGTCATCCCCGGTCTTACTGAAGATCAGTCAGTGAAGATTATTAAAAACAATTCTTAGCTAATGAAAATATGGGGTTTGGTCAATTAGCTGTTAGCGGCAAAAGAACAAGGATTTTTGCGTTAGGAACTGAAATGGGTTCTTCGGGATGAGGTGGTCCTCAACAAGATCAACTAGTCCAAGCTGGAGTGTTCGATTCTAGAACACACAAGAAAAAGCAATGGATGAGTATGGACTACAACAAATACTTGGAACTATGCAACATGAATACGGTCACCATGAAACAATGGCTTTAGGTTCTACACTTCCAGAAATCTTTGGAATCAAAGATGGTGATGTAGCAACAGGACTTCAAAACTACTTATTAGAGATAAAGTTATTGGATATAACATTTCTCAACAAGCACTAAACGGAAACTCAACCGCAGAACAAAATAGATTAGATACTAACTTTACAACTATGTTTCCTGTTGATGGTAAAAGACTTCAAACTGCATTTAACTTTGGATCTCAGGGTGGTTGGTCTTATCATAAAGAGTTTGGGTTTGATATAGCATATCACTTTGGTATTTCAATGGAAAACTTAAATAGGATTATGAATCTTTTAGAGGTTGCAACTTACGACCACAAAGAAGCTCAATTTGCTAATTCAATTCTTCAAGCTGATGCTTTAACTATGACAGCAAATAAAACTCCTGCTTGAAAAGCTAACGGAGATTTAACTGAAGATGCTAAGAAACTAGTAGATCTATATGCTAATGATGTATATGGTTACGCTAAAGGATTGTTCTATAGCCCTTCAAGAAGTATTTTTGCGGGATACTCCTCAAAAGCTTTTGACTTCGTAAGAGTTGGAGATGGAATGCAAGTTTCAACAGCTAAAGTTGATAAAGCTGCTTCTCATTTCATAAAAGCTCCTAACAACATGTTTGATGCAAGAGAAGTCAACTATTCTGGATATTCTTATAAATCAGAAGCCTTCACAGGACATGCTGGCGCTGTTAATAAACTTACTTTATATAAAGATACAAACAAGAACGGACAATGGGATATTAATGACCAAATAGTCCAAGACAAAGTAACTATTATTTAATACCTTTCGGGGAATGTTTTTTTATAACTTATCTATGACACTTATGAGTATAGAATTTTAAAGGGAAATCTGTTTGCCTCAACAAAAGGAGAAACATGAAAGTTTTCGATTTCGAACACGTACAGTTATTACCAAAGAGATGTGCAGTAACTTCAAGAAGTCAATGTGACACTTCAGTAAAACTAGTTTCCCCTGCACGCCAAGCCCGGGTTTGCGCCAATTTAGCCTTCCAAACTCAGCGGCCGCCTTGGGTCCAACGTGGTTGAAGAATGAGCTAAAGCCCCAGAAGCCACGTGAAGGGCATGGAAGGTGAATGGCCTTCAGTGGTCAAAGGGTCCGTACTTTCCAACCCTGGTATGGCAACAAAACCATCTCTACTCTTGGTATGGTAGCAACAAACTGTGTTTTTTGCAGACCCCCAGTAAAAATGAACAGAACCAAAAAATTAAAAAACTAAACACATGCCAAGAACAGTGAAGAAACACTTCGTTGTTGAAAAATGAGCACAACCCCACACCCAAAATCATGCCAACAACGGTGAAGAGAAACACCACACTATCTGAAAACCCTTGCGAAGGAATTTCTACAACTTGTCACACCAAATAATTTGGCTAGCGACCTGCATTTGTTCGGCAAGATTCTTAGAGGTTGCAAGCCATAGCAGAGGAACATAATTGTGTTGCCCTCAATAATGACGGAAAATGGACCAAGATAGGAAAACCAACAGGTTTAGAGGTCGATTGGCTTTGGACGAGATACATAACTCCAAATCACCATTCAAAAGAGCGAAATTGGTGCCGATTTGAGATTGAGTGACCTTTGGGGGGTCTGTTTGAACCCCCCAAACGTCAGGTTCCGTGAGAAAAACGTGGGTACTCATTTTGTCCCATGTTCTGGCTCCAAAGGAAACCATTCCCGATTTGGTCTCCGCTGCTTGGGAATCCCGCGACTCGGTCATTCCCTATCGCACCAGCGAATTGTCTGGGTTCCGTGTTGCAGCTTCATAGAGGAAACCAAACTGCAATCCCAAGTCCCTGGGAAAATGTGTAAGCCTGGTCGTGGGGAACATTGGGGAGCCCATGCTCCTCCCGCATGGCAGACTGGACATTCTCCGAAGCCCAGCCTGATGTAACTCAGTTGTTCAGTGACCCTGGAGAAAAAAAAGGGAACCCTTCTTTGGGAAGACCATTTTCGTGGGGCAGCCACCCCCAAAAAAAATGGAAAAAGGGAGCCACTGAACAACTGAGGTAAGCACATGAAGTTGTGGTTCGTGGCTTCACGCAGGCCGGTCCGATCAAATTCCAGGGCCCGAGCTGCCACCATGCCCCTAACCAGAACTCCAATCGGTAGCTCCGAGTCATGCTCCTTCTTGAAAGCAAACTTGGATACCCCCAGCAAAAAAAAAAAAAGTAAAAAAAAAAAGAAGTACAAAACCAAAAAAGCACTTGCAGATGTTTAAGGAGCTTTCCATGTGGCCGAAAAAAAGCCCGGCCGTGCCCGGGACTTTGGATTGTTTGTGCTTTCTTCTTCCGGGTGGCTTCCCGAAAGACGCCGACACGAGTCCAGGCCCCCCCCCCCTTCCAAGCCTAGGTCCGCCAGATTTGAGAGGTCAGAACTTGTTGGGACCCACTTTTTACTTGTTGTCTATTTTAGTAGGGGGTTCCCCTCCCAACCAAAAAGGGGGTTAAAAGGGCACTGGGGGACTTAGTGTAAAAGCCAAAGAGGTTTGTTCATTGATCCTGTGCCAAAAGCAAACCACTTTTTAGTAGGACATGTGGCCAGAAAGGCCTCTAAGCCGCACCAGGTTGCAGCAGCTCGGTCAAGATCGCCTGGTTCTGCTGTGCCGAGGCGTGTTCCAGGAACCGCTCCAGCACCCGGCAGCCGAAGGGATGCCTCGACGGCTGCTGGATCAAACATCCGCTTTTCGCACCACTTGAAACCATGGACAAACGGGTCCCGATTTTCTTTGGGGGAATGTTTCCCGTTTAGTTCCCCCCAAAAAATGGCCCCATGGAAAAACCACCGTTTGTTTGGTATTTACAGGGGAATCATCATTCCAGGGCTTCTTAGGTGGTGCGAGCGTATTTTGTTCATCCGCAGTATGATGCCACCCCGGGCCCCTGAAGGATTCAGGGGTTCTCCTCCTGGGGAGGAGAAGAAGTAGCCTGGACAAAGCCCAGTTTTTGTGGTTGATGAATCTTTGGGCAAACCTCCCTAGGGACCAATCCCAGCAAGGGAAATCCTTAGTGGAACTCAACCAAAAGACCCCCCATTTGATATTTCAATGGGGGCTTGGTGTCATAAGACTAATTGAGATGATGACCCTGGAAGAGAGCGTTGGCAATTACTCAGCTTTGCTTGAACTGGTGGTTTGGATTCTGGCTTGGAGGGTGGGGGCCCCCTTGTCCCAAGCGTGGACCCTGAAATGAGAAGCTGAAAGGGCCGAAACCACTAGGACGAGTGCAAACGACTTTCAGCCACGTAGGAATTATCCCTTGGCAATTGTTGGCCCCTTGCAGGATGCACTTGGGCCATCCACTGGCCAATTTGGAGGGTCAACTAATCCATGTAAATCAGGCAATGTTGGGAAGCATCCGTTACGGACATGGGGAAGAAAGAACGAAGAACGCCCAAGAAAAAACAACGAAGCAAGGCCGCCACGTGAAGTCGCATTCGCAAGCGAATTTCGCCAATCGGGTATGGCAAAATCCGGGTGCCAGCTGAGGATGACAAGTAAAGAAGCAAACCCAAGACCTCCATAGCCAAAAGCAATACTTGGCTTTGAAGGGAGGCCCGTTCAAACAAGGAAGCAAGGCAGTGTTTGAGATCTGCGGAACAGAAAAAAAGAAGGGAGACCCCCTCAAAAGCTGGTACAATGAAAGCGCTATCAGCAAACAAGACACACATAAACTTCCATTTGGTTAAGACCCCTGGAAAAAATAAATATGTCCAGTAGTGATAGATAGATTCCCTTTAAAACCAACAGGGGAAACTACAAATACTCCTAAGCAAATGGAAGTGAATAATAGAACTGCAAAAATAATGTGTGGCTCCTGGATCCCTTGCATTAAGTCACCGGGGGGGGGGGGGTACCCCTTGTTTTAGTGGATTAAAACAAAAACTTAAAAAAAAAAAAAAAAAAAAAAAAAAAAACATCGGGGAAACGACACAAACCACACCCCCATTTTTGTTGGGGGGGGGGGGGGGGGGGGCGGGGATCCCCAAGAAGCAAAAAGAAGACACTTGTCAAGTGGAGGTACTTGGCTCCAGCCCAAGACCCGCCCCGCCAACCCCCCAAACCCCCCCCCCCCAACCCACCCCCCCCCAAACCCCCCCAAACCCCCCCCAAAACCCCCCAAACCGAAGCAGCGCCTGGCGGCTTCCCCCAGCCGACCCGCCAGCTCCTCGGACCCGATGGCCGCGCCAAAGGCTTTTTCTGTCCCTCGTCGGAGGTGGAGGAAAAGGGGTAGCGGATCCATTTCCATTCTGAATCCGAATCTTTTCAGGAAACCATCCAAGGGGAAACAGCTGGAGCTTTTCAGGGGTACCGGATCCATTCTGAGCCCGGGGATCCGACTCTTTCCAGGAAACCGTCAAAAAAAGAGACAGCCGGTGTTTGAGAAAAGAACGATGGCCGAGAAGAATGGGGAATTGATTGTAAATAAGAACTCCAGGAACCACGGACTAACTTGGCGAATCGAACGTCCAAGTAAACATCTCGGGCCCTCTTTCGAGGGCAACCTTGCAATGGAGGTCCTAGCCCCTTCAATGGAGGGTCAAATGATGCTTAGGGTCTACTAAAGATTTCAGCAGTTGAAGTGGGAAACAAAACAGAAGCAGCCCGGTTCCTATGATATTTCATTATAGCGACACTTTTGTGGACATCATTTACTTTTGGGAAGCCATGTCCACCAGCCTTCTCCGGGGGCTTCCATTCAAAAATCCATTTCTGACCACCCGCCTTTTTTCCGCGGGCTTCCTTCTTCAACTTCTTTCCTTTGCCTTCCCTTATTAAAACCAATCCCCCGTTTGTCCGACTCGCTCGCTCAGCGCAAAGAGTTGAGGCGCATCCACCACGAATTGGATCTTCTCCACGGGCATCAGGGCGATGACCTTCTGCAGCACGTGGTTGGCATGCGGGGACTTCAGCGCCTCGAGCAAAAAATCCACCGGACCGGCGGGGCTCGGGTCGGAGGACCGGGTGCCCCGGACGAAGAAAAAAAGACGCCTTCCCCTTGTTTGGCCGGGCTCGAAAATGGCTGTGGGTCAAAACCAATGGTACCATTTTGATGTGGGTGCCCCACCAAGTTTAGTCTATTTTAGTGAAAGATGGCCTCGAATAACTGTCATTTTGATTAAGCCCCAAACAAAATGAGAAACTATTTCCAGCAGCGATAAATTCCCTTTAAAAACAACAGGAACAATAACACATTCTGAACGCAAATGGAAAGAGAAGAGCCTCAAAAAGGGGACAATCCCCGGGGTTTTTCGTGGTTTCCCTGAAGTGGCGGGTTGTGCTTTAAAGCAATAGCCAAAAGGGCAAACAACCCCACACCCACTTCCGTGCGTCTGTTTTTAAAGGGTAATTACCCCTTTTTCGGATGGGTTTCAAAGGGAAACCAACAGGCAAAACCACTTTATTTCTTTCTTCCTTCCTTCCTTCCTTCCTTTCTTTATCTTTCTTTCTTTGTTGTGCAGGGGAAGGGTCCCCTGGAAAAACCACACCCAATAATATGCGCATCCCGGCCGCAGCCTCCCGTCTCAGCCGCGCCTGCCAGACCCTGCCCTGGAAGGCCGCAGCCAGGCGCAGGCGCTCCGCGTACTCCGCCTGGTCCAAGGCGTCCTGGGACTCGTCCAGTCGATTTTTGGCGCCCAAGACAAACCGCAGGTGACCTTTTGGAAAAAACACCGTGGTCCTGGCAAATTAAATGGAATGAAGCTCATCTAAAGCAGGTTCCATTGATCAATGTATGAACGACAAGGGTTAAACATGACCTCCAGGTGTTACAACATGATGCTGGTCTAGGCCCTCCCGATTTGAGAGGTTGGAATCTCTCGGGCGCCCTTTTTTTCTGCGGTCTATTTTAGTAGGGGAACCCTCCCACCCAAAAAAGGGGTTGGTAAAAGGGCACCTAGCTGGGGGACCCAGAAACGGACTTAAGCAAGTGGGGCTCAAGGCCCCCCAAACCAGTCCAAACCACCATGAGAAGCTTCCATCTTAGATTTTGTGTGCCCCCTGGACCACAAACAACTCGGTTGCGAAATCTGCGAAGCCCTGCTAAAAGTGACTAACTTTTAGTGGTTTAATACGGAAAACCCATGAGTTGGCAAAAAGTTAAAGTCCTAACAACCAAGCAAAATGCAACAAAGAAAAGAAAGAGAAATTCTGTCCACCCTGAGGATCATAACAACGCACACCCCGGACCCTCCAATGCAGAATCCCGACCCTCTCAAGAGCCCTTGAAAACAACCAGTTTTGAGGGCCCAAAAAATCGAGACCCTTGGGGCAGCAAAAATGAACAAAACCAAAAAAAGACCACTAACACCTTGGAAAGAACAGTGACGTTTCCAGTGACAAAAAAAAAACAGTGCCTTGACCCAAGCGGTTTCCGGTGTGTCTCGCTTCTTTTGGGCTACTCCCATTCCTGGAAAAAAACGAATACATATTTCCTGTAGCGAAATCGATTCCCTTAAAAAGCAAAACAAGAACATAAACAAAAGTCTTATAAGCAAATAGTTGGGGTCAGTAGTTTCCCATGAGAATGCCGGGTTCCGCCCCTTTTCCCCCCCCGCCCCCGATAAAACCGGGGGTGTCCAACATCGAAAAGTGGCCCACCCCGTAACTCAAAGAGAAAACGGATCGATCCAACGCGCTCTTGGAAACAAACCCCCGGTTCAACTCAGGACGCCCATGACCCACACGTGCGTGGTTCTGCTTAAAGCGTGTTTTCTGAACATCGTGGCTCTGCTTGAAGGGTCCTCTCTAAACATAAGTGTCTCGAATAATAAACAAAATCACGCCAGTGTTGCCCTTTTGGGGCCGTTTCACCCCCAAACTCCGTCTACCTCTTTTTGAGGACCAGTGAAACTGACCTGTCTTACTGTTGCTCCACCAGCCACTCACTTCCTGAGTGGATGGGCCAACACAAATCCACACTTTTTTGTGAGTGCCACCTAAAATGGTCTAAACCCAAAAAGTTGAACGTCCAAAACCGAACTCACGCAGGGAGGAAAATCCCACTGCTGACACCCGCCCCAGATCAAAAGCGCCTCACAAGTCTTTTCACGCGCGCGCCTGGATGAGCCGGGTTCCGTGCTTGCTGTTGGAAAGACTCCAGGCTTCTGACACCAGCTGCTGCATCAACTCCTGCGATTCCCAGACGCACCGAGGGGTCGCTTTGCTTTGGCTCCTTTTCAAGCTTGACTTTTGAGGGGTCGCTTTGCCCGGGAAGCAAAGCAGCTTTGAACCTCCAGCTATCAGTCACCTTGGTAGAAAAGAGAACCCCTCTTTCGGTTTGACACTTTGCTTTACGCGGGCAATGTGCCAAACCAAGTAAATTTTGGGGGAGCCACTGGACAACCCGGACGGGACGCCATTTTTGTGGCCCTAGTTTGCGACAAACAGACCCTTTTGGGTGTCCCCTTCGTTAGCCTTTGAACCATCCCCAAGAAGAGCGCAACTCAGTTGCCCCTTAGGCAGCCCAAAGGGTCAAATCGATTCGCCTTGGGCAGGTGAGGAATGCGGAAGGTAGGGGACTCTCGGTGCCACCCTCTTTGGAAAATCTAAAAGGAGTGTCGGGCTGGCTCTGTTTTCAGCACATTTGCAACCACCGCCAAGGTCAAAATGGGGGTTTTGGACAAGTGAAACCTAGGCTGTCCTCAGATCCCCCCGGTGGGCTAAATGGAAAACCCCACTAAACACTGTAAAAAGCTAAAAAAGCTCAGGGGATGGCTGGAACCAAGATCAACCACTGCCCAGACCCTGGCTCAGGGCTCTCGGCTCTGCGCTCGGAAAGCTCTTTCCGCGCGCCTGGCGGCGGGCAAAGGAGGGGTTCGCCAGCTGGCGGCTCGCCCACTCGCCTTGGAGATTGCGATGCCCTGGACCCAGGACCCAGGCGGTCTCCGGTGTGGGTGTCTCACTTCTTTTGGGCGACTTCTATTTGCTTATGTAAGCCCCCTGAAAGAAATGAACACATATGTTCAGTAGTGATAGATTCCCTTTAAAGCGAACAAAGAAAACATCAAACATATTCTCCAAGGCAAATGGACGTCTTGCGGTACCTTTTTCAGGAAGGTTTACTCTATACCGTGTCCCGAACCAAAACTCCCCGATCGGCTCCCTGCGTCCGGCTCCCTTGCAACACCAGCTAGTAGCGGGAAACCCCCCCCCAAAAACAAAAAAATCAGGGGCGAACAAAAATATGGGGGGTTCCTCGGTGTTTTCAACTTGAGGCCTGATTTCTCCATTGGAGGGTCCGGGGGTGTGCATTGGAGGGGTCATGACCCTTAGGGAGGCACTGATCAAACCATGATTTTCGGAAACCTCACCCCAGCTCTGGTGAACATCAAAATAGGTGGTACATGGGTGTTCATCCGCCCCAAAATGGCTTGGCATACATTATGACCCATGCCCAAAAAAGGGGTGAGAGAGGGCACCACTGGGGCACCTAGTAGGGAACACTGATTAAATCATGACTTTAGGAAACGTCACACAGAGCTGGGCGCCACAGGAGGCCCTGCACCCCCGCTCCCTGCAGCTGACCTGCTTCGAACCGCGCCGCAGTCTCGGCTCGTCCACCGCGGCGCGAAAGAAGTGGCCGAGGCGTAGGACGCTGACGGTGTGGCAGCGTTGGAGGCCTCGCGGGGGGTGAGCTGGTCCATAATGGGGCAAAATTCTTTCCCGCACCAGGGGGAAACCATGAAAAACCATTTCTTGTTGACATTGAGGCCTCCAGATTTGAGAGGTTAGAATAAGGCTGCCCGATTTTTTAATGTAGTCTATTTTAGTAGGGGAACCCTCCCCCAAAGAAGTTGGTACAAGGGCACTGGGGGACCTATTCTAGTCGTATAGTTATATAGTGGTGCCAAAAAGGCAGGGAATGAGAAATGGAATGACCCCGAGAAAATTCCTCCAACTGGTGGTTTCCTCAAAAAAATCCTTTCCATTTCATCCCCAAGACCTGGAGGGTCGGCTTGCCTATCTCGCCAGCAAGGGGGGTGGTGCTGTTGCTTCACAGACATCCACTAATGGACGACCCTGCAACTGCACGTTTGTCCACGCACATAGCTACGCTATGTCCTCGCTTTCCTGAGGCTGCCCAAGGAGTTCGGTACAGGTGCTATTTCTCAACCAGACATTGTCCCGGTATGGCTGACAGTCCTCATCTGGACCCGCAGGGCGGGAACAACCATGACCTTACAACCTTCCAAAGCATTGCTGCATCATGCCGACTTTCCATGTGTTCGAGTTCGGCTGTCCAACATGTTGGAACGGTTCTGGGTGTTGGCGCCTGATATGGAAGGCAAGTTAACCAAAAACAAACACTGGAAGAAAAACCAAACAAATCATCTTGTGGTACCCTCCAGTTGAATGCTTGGCTGGTGATTTGAAAGAAGGGCCCCACCCCAAGCGCGTTGCGGCCCCTAGAACGCACAGAGTTTTCAACGGGTTGGTTTTGTTAGCTGCCTGCACGGGAGAAACCAACACCAAATCTCCCGGATCTCTCGGAATTCAAGGTGCGGAGGCGGCAGAGGCCCAGTCGCTGTCGGGGGTGGCTGCACGCTCTACCTGGCGGCTCACCGGCTGGTGGATGCCCCGTTCGCCAAGTTCCTCGAAGAAGTTGAACCCCCCCGAATTGACCGTCGTCTACCTAGCTTTGTTTTAATGATTGAGTGTGGTTGGTCTGGTTGGTTCTGCAGCGCACATCGGAAAAAAAAGAAGAAACAAAAAGGGGGAAAAAAAGAACAAAATAAGAAGAAACAAAATGAGAAAAAAAAAGAGCCGCTTCACTTGAGGGGATCCAAACTTCAACTTTGGCCACTGGCACCCTGTAGGTGGGCATCTCGGTTCGTAGCCGTCGCGCACAGACCTACCGACAGACCTCAGGAACCGGATCGCTTGGCTTCACACCAACCCAGTAGCCTCAAAAGCATAGCGGTGGCTTGTTGGAAAAGTCGATGGGTCTGGTAGATGGAATGAGCCCCATGAAAAAACCAGCACCCTCCATTTGGCTATGAATTTTAACAAGGAGCCCTTTAGTGGACATCATTTAGGTGGAGATTCATGTCCACCAATCACTTTTCAGGTGGTTCCCTATTAAAATTCATGGCGTGAGCAAACCAACCAAAAAGGACACCTATGCTCAAAAGCCGGCCTGGCCCGGGCAAAGCGGCCGCGCGGCCGCCGCGACGCTCCCGGCGGCCGGGCTGTCCGTGACGTTCCCCGACGCCTCCTCCACGGGCATGGCCACCATCACCTGAATGGAAGCTCTGGAAGAAGCAAATGCATTTGGCCGTGGCTCAAATTTTGATTTGCTGAAGTCCCCCCCAAACAAATGAGAACATATGTCCAATGATAGATTCCCTTTACGACCAGCAAGGGAAAGTGAAAAATAAACATATTCTTAAGCAACTGGAAGCTCAAAAAATGGCACCCAAAATGGCGTCCTTGGCCAAAGGGAGCCAAAGACTAAAACCTGCGTAAGCCTAGCTCTTTAAATTTTGAGCCACCACCCATTTCCCTTTTGGCGCCCATGTCGGGTTTTCTTTTAAAACATAGCTCGCGGCCACTTTGTGTCTGAGTGTCTGCCGAAGGATTTTCTCACCCCCAAGTGCCTGGACAGTGGGATTGTCTGTTCGCTGGGGTCTGAGTGGCTCGTTTGAAAGGGACAAAGCTGCCCCTTGTGCGCTTGCCCTTGCCTTTTGATTTTCGCGGTCACCCCCCTGCCAGATCTAAAAGTCCGGCGGCGGCATCCACCCCAAAGAGGATGCAATGGCTAAGGCAAAGTGACTGGTCTATTTAGCTGGCTTGCTGGGTTTCCTCGTGGTGGCCTAAGCTAAGATGGCCCCGCGCACAAGGCTGCGCTGGAAAAGTGGCGCTTGCTAACACTCAATCAGCTCTCTAACTTTTGTGATCTTGTCCTCCGACACTGAATCAGCATCAGATTCAGGCAGCCGGTTGCGCAATATCTCTGCTGCAAATTGTTTCAACATAGCTGCTCCCATTTTCTGGGGATACACAAGAGTTACGGGCATTGGTCGCCGGGGCTCTGGTGCTTTCACCATGGAAGTTGCAAGGCTTGGGCCACGGGCCGGGCATGTCAACACCAGCGTTGGCAATGCAATTGCAGACCAACTCTGGGAATCATCAAATATGGCACCTGTTTTCAAGGGACCCCCAAACTAAAGGGTGGTTTCCTGCCAAGAAAGCGGTACCTCCAAAATCCACACACCCACAAAAACAGTTTGGGAGGGCATCGTCCGTCGTTACGTCTTTGATGGGAAGTTCACGTTGTGAATTGCATTGAGTCTGAGTGTCTTCCAGGTGCATTCGGCCGGCTTAACGTAGCTGATCAAACCAAGTGACAAAGGGCATGGGGTACTGCTGGTACTGCTGGTATTGCCTCAGCTTGCTGGCATGGAATGAAGGAATGACCCCGACAAAAACCATCTCATAGAAACCAGCTACAGGAAATTCTACAGGAAACTAGCCAAATTCCCACCAAAATCAGGGGGTTTCCTGTAGAAATTCCTGTAGTTGGTTTCTTGGACCATCCCTATGATAGGGCCCGTATGGTTTCCGGTCTCCTTTAATGGGGTCATTCCCTACTGTGCTCCAGCCGCGGGCACTCGGATCGACAAGCCGCTGGTACTGCTGGTGCGGGTGCTGGTACCTTGTGCATCGAAAGGAGGCAAGGGCCCATGTCGGTTCATCCATTTTAGGGCAAAGCACAGAAATTAACATGTTCTGCTGATTTGTTTTCCAACAGGAGCAGTGGACGGAACTTCCACTCAGATCCTCTGCAAGGTGATTTACCGTTGGGCTCGTTCAAAGGAAAAAGAAGAAAACAAAGTCAAAAATTAAGCTAAGTCTGGCAATGCAAGGTACGGCACATAGCCATAGGGCATCTGGGCTGTCTCGGATGCGGGCTCCGCCTCTGCCTCATCCTCGCTGGCAGTTTGGTAGCCCTCCTGCGGTATGCGCCCAAGGCATTCACAAAACCACCGGCTGATTGCTTGGATGCCGGGCCAAGTTACAAAGCGGTTAGTCACCTTGGTTCAACCCTCCTGGTAGCTGGGGTATCTCTACGTTGGGGGACTTATAAGTGGATCCTCACACAGGTTGAACAACTTACTGACTTGGCAATGGACACCCAAGTACAAAGGGAGTGCCCAAGCTGAAGGGATCCGGAGCACTTGTGGGCGATGTGTGTATGTGACATACTGTATGTGTATGTGTCTGTGTGTGTCTGTGTGTGTCTGTGCGTGTTTCTCGGCCTCTAAAACGCGACAACTATCCTTAAGCAGATGAAAGTCGTTTGACCATTGCAACTCACTTCCTGAGCCGATTGGCCAAGAGCAGCCCAAACTTGGCATTTTCCGGTTGATCCCAGGGAGTGAGGCGAACATTTCGAAGAAACAGATCCAAGCGCCCGAGCCACGCCACTCCTGGGGCACCACCACCCGGCTCCCGGCGCCCCCGGCCCGCCGCGGCTCCACGCCCCGCGCGTTCCGCGTGACGCCGTGCCAGGAGGCGCCCGCCGCAGCCACCACCCAGGTCCATAAGCTCCCAGCAGAGCCTCGGCTGCCGGCGGAGGCAGCGCCCGTTTTTTTTTTTTTCTTGGGGGGGGTCAAGGCGTGAAAACCCACCCGAGCTTGGGTAAAGGAGGGAACCAAAAGGAACAGGAATGAACCAGGCAAGGGTTTAACAATCATAGATGGATATTACTTAGTTGCTGTTAACCCCTCTGCAAAAAGATTAACCTTTTGGGGGGGTTAGTGGAAAACCCCTTTATTTCCCAAAAAGTTAAAGTCTAAAGATCCAACCAAATAGCAGTCAAGATTATAGTACCCTGCTGGAAATGAACGGAAGGAATCCAGGTAAAGGCCCTCAAAAGAGATGCCTCTCAACATGGCACGTTTGCCGAAGCTGTTCGTACCACGGGCTGGGCGTTCCCTCCGCAGCGGCAAATATGTGAATTGGAGGGGGCCTTGCTTCATTCAAGGATTTGATCAATGTTGACAAGAGCAGCGCGGTGACCAACCTGAATGGGCGTTGCGAAGTGTTGCAAAAGATCAGGGAGCAGTCTTCCTTGCGCGCATTCGCAAAAAGGCCGGGAATTCAAAACAGGGCACCCCCACAACATTCCTTGCGTTCCCGTTGGTGCCTCTAATAAAAAGTCGCATCAAGTCTTCCGGTAGATTCAACGCCGCAGTCGTGTTCGCTTTTACAAAACCAGCCGGCCGTTCCCGAACATTTATCCCTTGGTCCGGCGGGAAGCCGTTCGTCTATTTTTTGGGTTCAGAGTAGTGTTCCCCGCATTTCCCCAAAAACGGAGGCAAGCATCTCACTTCCTGAGTGGATTGGCAAAAAAATCTGAACAGTTTGTTTTTCACAAAAATTGTCCAAACCCAAAAAGTGGATAAAGTCCAGTTGATTTCAGGGAGTGAGTGGCAAACGTCACCCTTGGCGACTTCTTGGTGAGTTTCCCTTTGCGACTTTTTGTGCCAAGACAAGGCTGGTAGTTGAACTTCCATTTGCTTTTTCGCCACCTGGAAAAAATGGGACATATTTCCAGCAGTGAAATCGATTCCCATTAAATCCAAGCGGTGAAAAATGAACGCTATCCCTTTCAGCAAGTGGAAGTGAACCTTCGGGCCCAGACCCCCCCCCCCCCCAGTGACCCAGCGATCCGCGGAATCCGAGGCGCCATGGGCCGCCTGGAGGTTGCCCAGCTGGACTGGCACGTAGACCCCGTGCCCGGCCGCCAAATGCCTCACGCCGAGCGAAGAGGCGCGTGGCTCGGCGTCCAACTGGGAAGCCGCGGGAAGAAGAACTGAGATGGGTTCGAAAACAGCAGCAAGCAGGCATCACTGAAGTACATTGTCCTTCGAAAAGGCAAAATTTGACGTCCATGGAGCTCAGGGAGTGGGTTCTGCCCTGAAAGACACGCGGCGCATTGCTTCTCGCAATGAGACCCAACTTCAGGTTCCCCATTTTGGTTTCCGCTGCAGATGCAAAAAGGGGACTGTTGAAAACCGCCCCGCCTCGAAAAAGTGAATTGAAAGGGAAGGTACGCAGGGCTTCTTCGAATAGTTGGCTGAACCTAAATCAGAAGGTCGATTTGGTTTAGGCACCCACTCATAAGTTCGGGTGAACCATCTTAATTAACCGGTTATCACCCAGGGGAGCCACTCAACTTGGCAATGGAGACCAAAGAACAAACAAAGCCTCAGTTTTGGGGGCCCAAATCGAAAAACAAAAGCTAGGTCCTCCAGTAGAGAGGATTTAATAATGATACTTCTTTTGTAGTCTATTCTATTCGGGGAACCCTCACCAAAAAATAGGGTTAAAAAGGTCGCCCATTGCTGGACCTAGTTTCCGGGCGTGACTGAAAAACAACAACAACACCAACAAAAAAGGATGTTTGTTTTAAGCCAAATGGGGAAACCCAATGCTTGGGAACCCAGGAAAACGGGGCAGAGAAACCCTCCTTTTGGTTTCTCCCGCCACGCCGCAGCGGCGCCGGCACTGCCGCCGTGGCAACGGTGCTTCTGGAGCTGGAAAGGGGGCGCCGCACGCGGGTGGCGGCCTTAATGTTGCGGAGGCGGGCGGTGAGAAGGATAGCTTGGGGTTCCTTGGTTTTTTTTTTGGAGCCTTGGGCCCCGGCCCCTGAATCCACAGTATTAATAAGCTGGGTTGATCATATGGGGTCAACTTTCATCCATATGTGTTCGAAAAATAGATGGGCTTCCCGGGGAACCAACTCCATCTAAACCCGGGCCTCTACTTTTTAGGCAAAACAGCCAAAAAGCACATTCTCAGCCTCACCGCCTTTGATGGCCCAAAGTCGATATTTTTGACCACCCCAGTCTAAAAAGGACACCTATGGTGAGAAGGCGACGGACCCATCGCCCCGAGGGAAGCGATTCTCAGCCTCACCTCCGTGGCCCAATGGAAGTCGAATGCGGAGAGGCTGAAGGACACGCTCGAAATCTCCGTCGGTCGCAGCCAAATTTTCCGGACCACTCAAATGGTCTTCCCAAGAAGCGGCGAGAGTCCAGGAGCTCAGGAAGTGAGTAGCTCACCTGCCTCTTAACAGACCCAGAAATACAATGTGATCAGACTAAACATGGGAACCCAAACAGGGGAAACCAAAACGCCTAATTGTCGATTCGCTTTGAGCAAGTGAGTTAGAGATTCTTGGAAGATGAAATTGAAAATCTTGGATAAGATCATTTAGAACCTTGGAGATTCTTGGAAGGGTTGCCTCAACCTTGCAATTCTTTCAATAAATCTCGTCAACAAGGTGTGATGTGATGAAATAATTGGGTGATTTCCCTGTGATTGGTCCAAGGAGCAACTGCCTCTTGCGGTAGCAAGAGGTTGCTGACGACAGCAACACGGAAACATACTCAGTATCCTTTAGAAAATGAGAGTAGGGACAAAATTGGCGCTCCTTACACCCTTCACGCGCATCATCATCGCAACGCCAACATGTGGTAGCAATTTGACACGCAGCCAATCGACGATTGGCTTTTGCTTTCCAGACTGCTTTTGGGACACAACGGGGGAGATGGGATGGTGGCCAAAAAGCCCAAGGAAGGGGACATGAAACGCCCATCTCGCTTAAGTGGATAAAAAGGTCCTAACTTTGTGTGTACTACTCAGATGGTCCACGCCCAAAAAGTTCTAAAAAGTCCAGTTGGACTCTTGGTTGCTGTTGACCCCCCTGCAAAAAGTTTAACCTTTTGGGGGTTTAGTGAAACACACCTTGATTTCCCAAAATGTGAAAGTCTACAGATCCAACCCAATAGCAGTCAAGGATTCAGGGACTGAGCCTTAGAAAGGCCAAAGGCGAACCACGGCTCCCGCCCGCCTCGGCGGGCGCGGCCCCAAAGCGGGGCAGGAAGGCAGCAGCCAGCAGCAGCGAACGGGAAGCCATCCTTGCCATAGGAAGCCCCGAGGGCGCCGATTTCCTAGGGTTCCCTATATTCAAGGGTTGGGCTACAGGACATGCTAGAGTAGAGGCACACAGCTTGTTTGCGGTGTTTTGGGGCCATCTCCTGTACATGTTCCTGTTGCCAACCCCTATATATGTGTGTGTTTTCCGTTTGCATCATTCGACCAACAGGCAACTCACTCAAGGCGCCCCTTGTTTCCCCACAATGCGCTGACGTGCTGCCTTCTGGAGGGAACGGGGGGGGTCACATATTCAGACATGCTTACCCTGGTTGACATGGGACACTACAGGGCACCCAAAACGAGATTCCTCAAGTGACGGCGTTCAAGCCGCAATCCCGCGTAGCAATCGCTGAAACATCCTTCTTTGGGATTCTCTAGGCTCACTTGCCCGAAGGACATGGAAAGACAAGATTAGCCTGTTGAAACCTTGGCCAAAAGCAGACCAAACCAGACAAATAAAAAAGAAGGTCAAAAGGTCGATTCGAGTTGATTGCAAGTGAGTAAGGCTATCATCGTCTGCTGCAAACTACGTGACTGCCATGGCTTGAATTGGGCTCTGTTGGAAAAATATATTCCTAATTCAGCCTGAGACAGTCGTGTGCAAACAACATGTACGCGAACTCTGCTCCTAACCGCTGACCAGCCGGTTGCAAGAGGAGCATCTTCAAGTGAAGAAGTTCAGCTTGCTTCAACTGGTGGCGATATGTTGGCCTGCCCAAAGGTGTCCTTAAGAGTGCTCGTGTGTCAATCTGGGTTGGACATAGTTGTCGTGTCAAGAACAGTTTTCAAAAATGGGTGTGGCTCAAATTTAATCAGCCAGGGCTACGCAGGCTTTAGTTGCTGGCTCCATTTACCAAGGTGCCCAAAATGGCACATGTTTTTAGCCACAGCCAAATCCTTGCTTCCCTAGGTCCCCTTTTTTCTGTAGTCTATTTTAGTAGGGGAACCCTCCCCAAAAAAGGAAAGGTACAAGGGGTTCCCCTCCCAACCAAAAAAGGGGGTTAAAAAGAGCACCAATTGCTGGGGGACCTAGTTCCAGCCCCTGCCGGCCAAAAAGGAAACAGAGAAATCGCAATCATAGCACGAAGCGAGCCTCGAGGCGTTTGATCCTTGGAGGATGTCTGCCGAGCCTTTGGCCCCGACACTGACAGCTGGGTGTTGCAAGGGGGTCGCTTTGTGGGACTGGGTCAAGTACTAGCTCCAAAAAAATCCTGGGCGTTTGTCACTTTTTGGGCTTGGAGCATTTTAGTGCTAAGCAAAACAATGGACTTGCTTTGGACCTTCACCAAGAACAACCTAAATCGGGAAAGCCATCCTTGGTCAAGATCTTGCGCAAGGCTCATCCTGGGAACGAAGTAACCATGGCCAAAGCCACTACAAGTGCCTAAATAGGTAGAAGGTTGTGGAGGAGTGTATATTTCAAACTACATAACTGGCATCTATGGGCTATCAAATCAGGGACCCGAAAACGCTCGCTGTCCTTTTCCCAAAGCAAACCGAAGGCTCCCACGGAAAAAGAAAACACCCGCATGATCCCCCCCACCCGAAAGGCGGAAAGGGGGGGGGTGGCAGTGGGTGCCCAATTCCACTGATCCAAATCTCCACAGCTCCCCCCCTCCCCCAATTCCATTTATGGGGTGGGGATGCCACATGTTTTTCGAGAAAAACGGCTCCCCTGCATCGCCCGGGCGCCTGGCCTGCCACTTGGAGTCTTCGAAAGTGCGGGATGCTTGGGCCGAGCTCTGCGAAGGCATGCCAGGCGCGGCCAGGTATGAGGGGTCCCCTAAACTTTACTCAATTCCTGAGTGGATGGGCTAAAACAAGTCCACATTTGTTGATACCGCTGACATAGTCCAAACCGCAAAAGTGAGTCGAGTCCAGGAACTCAGGGAGTGAGAAAAATGCTCCAGCCCCAGCCTCCGGCCCGAAAGAAAACTTAAAATAATAATAATAAAATGCACAGAACAGTGGCGAACATCATCTTGTGGGAGTCCGGGAGTACCCCCGAAAAAGGTCATTGGCCCACAAGCTCAAGACCAAAGAACATGTGGCTGCTGGCTGTGCCTGATTCAACATGCAACTGGAAGCCAACCGCATCCCTACAGAAGGTATCCTTGAACAAATAGATGTCTAAGGCACATGGCCAAACAACACAAAAACCACCAAAGACAACCAAGCTGACCTACGCGCACCTGGTGCATGGTGAAAACAAGTCGAAGGCGACTGTTTCGCGGAGTGCCCGCCCCGAGTTGCTAGGGCGCGTTGGGCTTTGACCCCATGCCACGCGTAGGAGCCAATCAGTTTGGTACGCATCTTGTGTGCCTCCATGTGTGAATACACCTTGAAGAAAGGAGAACACATGTCCAGTGATAGGTGCCCTGTAAAGCCTATAGGGGAACATAAACAACAATATTGAGCACATGGAGCTTCATGTCATGCTTGTTTTCCTGAAGCACCCGACAAAAATGCAGCGTTTTGAGGCACCAGGAAGATAGAGGTTTCTTTTCAGGTCTGCTGAACCTGACGCTTCAAGGAACTCGAGCCCGGGACAGGGTCACTGCACTTCCCCTTAAGTTGCTGAATACACTTGTGGTTTCTATTGACCAATCGTGTTGGAGGTAACCCAAAAACGGGAATGGCTCGGAAACCCTGAAAAACTGCTTCCAACAAACTGAGGCGGCCTATCTGCAGAAGCGTCAGCAAGGTGATACAGAAGGCGTGGCCCGCGAAGACCACGTCGTTGAGCCTCACCCCGCTGTCCTGTCCAACTCTCCCAGGAAGGATGGCTCTGTGTTTTTGTTTGAGGGCCCTCTCCAAGAAAGAAGCCCAAAGGAACACCACGATTTGGTGGAGGGGGGGGGGGGGGGTGGGAAAAAGCGCGGACTCTTATGCAAAATTTTCAGGGGCCCCGAAACCCATCCATTCAAAAGGGGACCAGGGCGCCACACTTGCGGCACTGAGCTGTCCTGCCCATCATGCACCTCTCGGTATGCCGCGCGGATGCCCGGGGCCCAGAAGAGCAGGGCGTTGAAGAGGAAGTAGCAGCCGAAGCCGAACTCGAAGGCCCCCGACCCCGACTTCAAGGGATAGCTTCCCTTTGCAGGGATCCGAATCTTTCTAGAAAACCTCAGGAAACCCAGGAACAACGGATCCGGCTATTGAAAATAACGATGGCTGAAAAGAATGGGGAAGCAACCCCTATAATCATGCTGGGCTGGGCCACTTTAGCAAGACATCCTCAAGATTGCCTGGGCTAAAAATGTTGGTTTAACAGTGCTCCCACTGTAAATTTGAGAACCCGTCAGAAAGGGCACCCTAAGGGAACTGAGGCCGGACAACATCCGCTTTGCACCTGTTGGTAAGTGACTGGTGCCTGGCGTGGATGCTGTCCACCCGCAGATCTGGCCTTCCATTGCAAAACCCGAAAGAACTTGGAATCCCCGAGTAAGGCAACTTACCCTAGGTCCTCCAGTAGAGAGCTTAGAATAAGGCTGCCCTTCCTTTCTTCTGTAGTTTATTTTACTTGGGGAACCCTCCCCAAAAAATTAAACGGTACAAGGGCGCCTAGCTGGGGGACCTAGCCAAGTTTGGAAATAAGTAACTTACCCTAAGGGTCATGACCCTCCAATGCACACCCCCGGACCCTCCAATGCTTGAACACAACCCAGTCTTGAGGGCCCAAAAACAAGCGAGGCGCTTAGGGTAGGTAAGTTCGTGTTGCTTTCAGTTGGGATGCATAGACTTTGCCATCGGCATGAGATCGGAGACGTGGGTTGCGGCCAAGCCGCAGCATTCAGGATCCTTAGCAAAAGCAAATCGGAAGGGAACTTGCCTCCACCTCAAACCTCACTTGGAAAGAGGAGGGCGCGGGGTGGGGTGGGGGGGGACACCATTCCATTCGTTCCAGCTTCCAGCTTCCCTTTAACTGTTGCTTTGGTGGATCATCTCCGATACCCTCTACAAGAACCAGAGAGGCTCAAACCCCCAAACCACCAATCTGAGCCATGGCACGTTGTACAGGGGCGGATCCACAAGAGCCACATCCAACCCAGCTTCTAGAATGCCCATACTGTGGATGGACAAAATCCTGCACCACCCAACACACCATGGAAACCATGGAGATCATTGTTCGTTGGTATTTACAGGGTAATCCTCTCATTCTAGGGTTTCTGAACGGTGGTGCCGTTCAAGCGGATTTCGCAACCATCCACCGTATTCTTAATAGGCAAGAAGGCGAAGTCTCTCACTCAGCCCAAGGCCCCCCGAGGCCCCGAGTCGCTTGGGCCCAGCGGCTGGTAGTCCAGCGAGAGCCCCACCACGCTTTTCCTCCTCCAGTTCAGCACTACCTCGCGCGAAGCGAAGCCGCTCGCGAGCGAGGGGAAGTGTTCATAGAATTGTTCAGACCCAGCGGCAAGCCGCTGGTGCGACCAGGGATTTCATTTGTTTGTTTTGTTTTTTTTATGAATCATTTTTCTTAGATCCCCGAACAGATTTTGAACCGAAAAGGCATGATTCGTGGGAGCCAGCAAGCTACCAAAAGGCCTTAGGGAACCTGGGGAATGGCAGCTAGAATGTGACAAATGCCAGGCCCGACTTGCTGAGAACCAAGTAAAGAGCAGCTGCAAACATGCCATTGCACTGAAGCCCTGGATGCGACAAATCGAGCAACTTGAGGTACACCTCGATCCAAAAAGAAAAAAAAGAAACCACCTGCGACCAGTTCGCGGCTCCCAGCCTGAGGGTAGAAAGACACGGACCTCGGCATGATTTGGCCGCGAGTCAGTAACCCATGGGAGGGGTTTAGGCGGTCCGGGGCCATGAGAGCGAAGCGGGTTTTTCATGAAATAGGGCCTACAGCCTTGGTAAGCTCGTTTTGTCCGCAAGGTGAACTCGCCCAAACTAGGCAAATGGCTACATAGGCAAAGGACTGCACACATGAACGCGCGGCTTACGGAAATACATACATGTGAAATGAACAACAAAGCCGAACAATGTGAACTCAAGGGCCAGGAGGCCCAAACATATTGCTGGAATAGGTATCCATACCACCCAAGCTCAGAAGAACCATATGTAACCATACTCACTTCTTGAATGCATAACTCGGTTGGTTTCTGCTCCCGAGCTAAAAGTTTAACTTTTAGTTGTTTAATGGAAAACCCGTTAGTTGGCAAAAAGTTAAAGTCCTAACATCCAAGCAAAATGCACCAAAGATAAAGTGACCTTCCCAAAACGTATAGAGTCCAGCAACTCAGAAGTGAGTTCCTGCATGCAAGCCGACATGTGAGTGCCTACCTGGCACCAAACAAAAAGCTCCAAGTTCCCCTACGGACTCTCACCCTGCGGGTGGGTCTGGGAAACGGTTTAGATACGGCTTTTGTGGATCCACCCCTGCAGGATATGAAAAGAGTTCTAAGAGAGTGATCAAGAACCTACAAAGGGAAGAGCAGGTGAACTCCACAAAAAGCGCCAAACCGTTTTCTAGACTAGGTCCTCCAGTAGACAGGTTAGAATAAGTTGGTACCAACTTGTTTCTGTAGTTTATTTTAGTGGGGGAACCCTCCCAACCAAAAAAGGGGAGAGAAGGGCACTAGTGGAGGACCTAGTTGAAACAAGTCCATGCTGGGCAAACAAAGAACCTGCCGCCAAAGCCTAGTGGGTTGAATGGAAACCCCCACTAAACACTGAAAGGCTGAAAAGCTAAGGAACCACCAAGAAACCGTTTTCTAGAGTGGGGGAAGACCCCAAATCGAAAAAATCCGTCGAGGCTTCGGCCAGGCGCAAAAATAGGTCCAGCCCAGCACCTCCGAGAGCCGGCTGCCCCAGGAATGCGGCGCCGGCATCAGCAGACCTCAGGTTTGCGAGACTGGGCTTCCTTGTTTGTTTGTTTTTTTTAGCCTTCCTGATGTTCCTTCTTTTCATTTTGTCCGCAGGTGGCGCGTGCGGCCCTTTTTTTGTTTTTGTTGTTGTTTTTTTAGTAAAACCAGGCTCCCTAAGGGTCATGACCCCTCCAATGCTCCAATGGAGAACCCCGACCAATTCCTCAGGGGCCCTTGAGAACAACCAGGTTTTCTAGAAGGCTCCCCAAAAAGCATGGGGAAGGTGGCCCTATTCCTCAGATGCCCAGTGGATTTCCACATGAAAAAAGAGGGCACTTTTTGTTGGGGTTTGTTGACTTTAGAGGAATTGGAACCCTTCTCCAAAAAAGAAAAAGAAAAAAGGGCTCCACTGGGCAACTGGGATTTGCGAATGCCTCCATTTCCGAATGAGTTTATTTTTGGCTTCCAGTTAAACCAGCCTGAAGAATGGTAGCTCGTATAACTTGTCCCTTTTGCCGAAGTCCCCTGGAAAACTTCCGATCGAGTGAATCCAAACAAGTCCAGACGTTCAGTTTACTCACTAGAACGGGTCGTCCAACACAGTTTTGAAGCTCTGGCTCACCCTGCCCATGTCAAGCCAGAGGCTCCGCAACTTCTTTTTCCAAAATGGTCCTTGGCATAGGTGGCCTTTTGGAAAAATCCATGCCCTGGTAAATGGAACAAATCCCATCTAAACCAGTGCCATCTATTTGTACCCAGGCTCACCTAAAAAGGACAGCAACGGTCTTTGGACCCAGGACCCAAGTCCAAGCCGGAAATTCGAGGCACCCCCTCGGCTTCGGCTTCCCCCGTGGCTTCAGCCAAGGTGCCCACCAAGACGCCCAGCACCAAGGCGCCTGCGTTGCATATGGGAAACGAGGGAGCGAGCGAGCGAGCAACTAGGTCCTCCAGATTTGAGAGCTTCGAATAAGTTGGTACCAACTTTTTTTGTTTGGTCTGTTTTAGTAGGGGAACCCTCCCAACCAAAAAGGGGAGAGAAGGGCACTACTGGCGGACCTAGTCCCACATGACTCACACCTTCATGCTCCACATGTAGCTCGCCTACCCTGAAGCATAGACTTAGTCAGATATGTCTCTTTGCGTCCATGCGCCTTCTTTTTCCGCGACGTTTCTTGTTTTTCAAACTAAACCCAGGCGTGTGTCGGTTTGTTTGAGGCGATTCCGAACCCATGACACAAACCTCTCTTTTTTACGGATGCCCTTTTTGATTCCAGTTCAAAAGAACGCCAGAAGGAAAGCATCTGAAGCGGAGGATTCCGACAATAGGTGGCCTTTTGTAAAAATAGATGGCCCTGGTACATGGAATAAGCCCCATCTAAACCAGGGCCCTCTATTCTTTAAACAGACCAACCAAAAAGAACACCTATGATTTCAACACCGGCCACCCAATTTCGGGGACAGTCTCCTCGAGTTCGGCTCACGGCGTCTCCACGCCTGGCACCCAAAGCTTGTCCAGGTAGCCTCGCTTCAGCTTCCCCCGCCCCCCCCCCCCCCCGGCGCGTGGTTCGCAGATGTGAGGTTTGCGGAGGTGGGGTGGGGAAATTGTCAAGTTCAAAGGTGTTAAAATCCAAATTCAAGCAAAAGGGTTTCACGTGGCCGAGGCGCTGAAAAAAACAGGCGCGCGCCTCACTGGCCAGGACTCAGACAAAACGATCACCTGGGGCTATGACTAACAAACGAGCCAAACACAATTTCCAAAAAAGGGGACACCAAAAGGTCAACATGTCGATCCGTCTTCAATCAACGGCAGCAGGCTCAACGCAAATCCAACCCGCCAATCCAAACCCACTACAGTAATTGCAGCCGGCGAAAAACAACATGTACCCGGACTGTTTTACCTTCTTTTTATTAAAGCAACGTTCTTAACCCGGACTTGTTTTACCTTTTTTGTTAAAAAATAAGTTCTTAAGGCGTTTTTTACACTTGTTTTGAGAAACGCGCAGCGAAGCTCTGACCGCGTGCTTGCTCGTGATCCATCTCCGGAGGCCTCCTGCGAAGCTGCCTGGAAGCCAAAGGGACTTCTGCGAATGTGCGGAAGAGCGCTGGAAAGAATGAGAACATACTGCGGATGGTTGCGAAATCCATTTCGCACCACCGTTCAGAAACCCTGGAATGATGATTCACTTGTAAATACCAACAAACACTGGTTTTGCGTGGTTCAAAGTGGTGACCACCTAAAGAAACCCTGGAATGATTCGATTCACCTGTAAATACCAGCAAACGTTATGGTTTCCCACGGTTTCTTTGGTGGTGCAGGATTTGGTCCATCCACAGTATGGCTGTGGGTCAAAAGAACCGGTAGCCCAAAATGGCTTGCCCTTGGAAACATGGGCTAAAACCTGCGGTCCCCTAGTGGGTTAATTTTGACCCACACCCATATTTCCAGTGAAATCGGTTAG
Source organism: Effrenium voratum (assembly GCA_963377175.1). Classification (NCBI taxonomy): domain Eukaryota; class Dinophyceae; order Suessiales; family Symbiodiniaceae; genus Effrenium; species Effrenium voratum. The sequence continues at coordinate 67,432 of CAUJNA010000648.1, read as the reverse complement.
GTTACCAAATGCGCTGGCCTTGGAGGAACCACAGTCACCCTCCAGATATTGGAGACATGCGCTCTTAAGCGCAAACTAGAGCCCCGGAACAGGTACTTGTTTGGGCCATCTGAAGGCAAATGCCTCCACCGGTGCGACGGCCCCCTTGGACAATCATGGGAACATTGAGGGTTAAACTGGTGAAAAGGCGAGTTCAAAGGGGGTGTTTGGGTGGTGAGTGGTCCTAGTTATTCGGGCAACTTTTTGCACCCAACCCTTTCCCCTTTGAACAAGCTGCATGGGCACCCATCCTCTGGAAAACTAGTTGTATCCGAAATCCATGAAGGGGTTGCGGCTGCTGGTGCTGCTGCTGCTGCTGCTGCTGCTGCTGCTGCTGCTGCTCCTCTTGCTGTTGTTCTGCGGATACTTTGCCGGCGCCCCTCACTTCACCCGCTTCCCGACCCGAAACCCAAAGCCCCGCCCGAGGCTTCGGCTGGCGTGGTGCTCCTCATCGCTCACCAGCGCCTCCCGCATCGCGGAGAAGGCCGGGGCGGCCTTCCGCCGCATGCGCGGACCGCCCGCCCGCCGGCGGACCGACGCCGCCAGAAACTGCCGCCCTAACGAGCGGGGGGAAACGGCTGCAGGTGGCGCGCAAGAGAGAGCCGAGCCGGTTGAAACTGGAAGTCCGTGGAAACAGTGCCCAGCATTTTACGCCAGTTCAGTCAGGCCGTTTCACTGAGGACCATTCTTGTTTCCCATTTTGCGCGACGAGCTGCCAACCTTGTGCAACACATGGGTGTCGAGGATCAATGAGTTGGGGTTTTGAGGAGGAATCAAAATGAGGCCGAGCTTCTTTTACAGCTTCCCTGTGTCCCAAAGGGTAACCTCAGATTTCCAGATGTCCAGTCCTTCCGGCAAGTGGGCGTTCATTGTGATTCTTCGATTTTGACCTCCAGCACGAAGAAGACATTAGTCGTCATTAGTCACTTTTCCAATCTTTCCGAAACCTGACACAAGGATGGGTGAGCGCGCCACAAATCAGCAAACTGAATGTAAAGCAAGGCTCCCATATTCACACCCAGCGCGCCAACAGATTTAATTGCAAAGGCAACTGAGCAGGAGCCAGCGCTCTTTGATTCTTACGCGCCATTCCGCGCTCCGAGGAGGTTCTCAAAAAATGGTCCCAGGTGTGTCAAATTGGTCCCCAGAGAACAGCTGCTAGGTCCTCCAGATTTGAGAGGTTAGAATTAAGTTGGTACCCACTTTTTTCTTTTTCGTCTATTTTAGTAGGGGGTTCCCCTCCCAACCAAAAAAAGGGGTTAACCAGGGCACCATTGGGAACCCTAGGCTGGTGTCCTTTTAGTCTGCCGTGCGGTGCCCACCAAAAGCAGGTCCGAACCCAATTTTGAGAATCACTCAGCCACTGGTTCCCCACGACTCGGCAACTGGCAAATAGATGGGTTCCCACCGAAGTGAAGGAGTCCCCTCTGATCGGCTTCCCTCTCATTGGTGGTTTTGGTGGTTCGGGGTGGTTTCCCGTTTACCCTCAACAAGGGGTTCAAAATCCCCAAACCACCCCAAAAATGAATTGCGAGGAACCTGAGTTGCAATGGGACAAAGAAGCAACAACGAAGGTGCTGCTGGGCAAGTACAAACCCCTTCATCAATGCAGGCGGCCTACACGAACACCACGTGCGAGTAAAGCGCCCTCCGTAGAAGGGCTGGGTTGCAGCAGAACTTGTAAATAAGCTTTCTGGGGGGGATTGGACTTTGAGATTTCTTGCATCCCTCCCATTCTGTAGAGCCTCTACGATGCTAGGGACCTTCTGCCAGAAAAAAAAAAAAACAAAAAAAACAACTCTAAACCGCAGAGTCATCAAAAGCAACCCGGGTGGCGCTCCGAATGGCAACTTTGCTGCTTCCTTCCCCCCAAAGCCGCCAGAGGCATGGTCTTGCCCCCCCTTGTGCAAATCAGGAGACCATTGTTTGTTGGTATTTACAGGGGAATCCTCAGAAGCCAGGGTCAAAAATGGGTGCCCAAAGTGGAACCCTGGTAAATGGCCATAAAGACTAAAACCGCGCAAGCCTAGCTCTTTACTTTTGAGCCACACACACAGTATGGCCCTTAGGAGTCCCGACGCGCTAGCCCTGCCATCCACCAGGCTCCCGACGGCTCGCTCCGTGAAAAGGGGCCGGGCCACCTGACCCGGGCGGCCGATGCAGCATTTCGGGACCGTTTCAATCCTCCAGACCAAGCTGGAGTGCCAGAATGGACACTCCGGAGAAAAAATAAACCCCCCAGTTTACGGATAGGGTGTGCCTGGTTTAGTGGGGATTCGTCACTGAAGGGGTAGGTGCACCCGGGTACAGCCTTCAGTTGATTTGATAGGTTGACATTGCACGGAACCATTTAGCCTCACCATGGTTCGGGAGCGAACTTGTTGACCTCGCGGATAGAGCAAATCCCACTCCCAACAAATGAGAGAGATCTCGTAATTAGAACCCATGCTCCTAGGGGGGTGGCCTTGCTCTCCGGCACTATCGACGCTGTCACTGCTTCCAAGAATCGGGAGGCTTGTCATTCCGCATGGGTTACAAACCAAACCGCCCGTGACGAGGTCGCAAGAAAGCCAACCCGAAAACATGATTCGAGCCAACCTATGCTTTCCGAGACCCAAAAAAACGAGACCCTGCACTTCACCATGACCCGCCCAAAATTTCTCACGGATCCAAAAAATTTGGGCCCAAAGAAGCGGTTCCTTTGCCGTTTGGCCGCTGCTTTGGTTTGCTTGGAGACCCCCGAAAAGCGAAGCAGCTTCTTGGGCGAGAAAGCCATTTTTTAAGGGCCCCTGACAATGGCTCGGGGTTCTCCGGTCCGGAGGGTCCGGTCCGGAGGGTCCGGAGGTGTGCATTGGAGGGTCCGTGACCCCTATAGGGAGCCTGGTTTTACTAAAAAACTAAAAGAAGAAAAAAAAGAAAGACGAAGGGGAAAAAAACGGGCCGCACGCGCCACCTGCCGGCAGAGAAGGCTTCGACTTGTTCCTTCTTCTTTTTTTCCGCGCGCGGCGCTGCTCTCATTCTGTCGCGGGTCTGGCCTTGCGGCAGCTCGGCGGCACTGGCAAGCGGCCCTCCGAAAGAGTCGACGCTGCAAAGGTCAAATCAGGAGTAGTCTGGGGGTAGCTTCCCCATTCTTTTTAGGCATCCTTCTTTCTACAAAACCCAACGCAGTGAAAACAGCTTGTGATTGAAAAGAACGATGGTTGAAAAGAATGGGGAATCAACCAAGACTTAGCGGCATGTTCTACTGCTCTGCAAGTTGCACCCAGCCACACCAGAAAGCAATTTGCATCTGGGGTTGCAAGAATTCACAAACCCTAAGAAATCCATGACAGAAGTCTTCATGTGCCCAAATTTGGTCGGAAGGAAGTAGAGCGGTCACGTCAACAGTTGCCCAACCCTGAAGACCCCCCTCAAACAAAACAGCAGCCTGCCCCACTCTGGACTTTCCAGCTGGCCAGTACCAGTCCAGTAGAACAGAAGGGCTCCTTTTGGCTGGCTGATTTCATGGGAACCAAACCAGAATTTATGCTATGGCGGAATCCGCTGAACAACTCTGCAGCTACCTTCCCCATTCTTTCCAAAGATCCTCCTTTCTACAAACCGGCTGCAATTTTTAAAGAACCATGGTTGGGGAATCAAACCCTACAATCGGCTTGCGGGCCAAACCCACCCCAAGGGTCATGAACCCTCCAATGCACACCTCCGGGCCCTCCAATGCAGAACCCCGACCCCCCAAGGGTCCTTGAGAACAACCAGTTTTGAAGGCCCAACAATCGAGACCCTTCGGGCAAGGAAAATACAAAGAACCGCGTTCTTCGTGTCCAAAAGGTCGCAAACCATCGCACCAAGGCCCGGTTTTGCCACAAGCGCTGCCCGCGAGGAAACGGCTCGTGCAACTCATTGTGGGGAACGACTTTGGAGCTGGCGCCCGTTTTGCATTGCAACGAGAAGCTGAGAGATTCTCTAATGAAAATTCATGGCCCGTGACACTGAAATTTGTGATTCCGGTCCCACGTCTGGGATTCCCCGCAAAAAAATATCACAAGTCGCCCTCTGACACTCGTTTCCCACAACCGCCTTTGCCGCGACTGGGGTCTCGAGTCGCCACGGGATGGCCCTTCCGCCCCATGTGCTGGTGGTTTGGCCAACCTAAATTCATGGCCCTACAGGCGCCCCCGGCGATGTTTGCTTTCGCCTGTGCCAACAAGAATGGCTGCACTCCGCTCGAGCTCGCACAGCTGTGAGGGGCAAACCATAGATGAGCTCGTTTTACTCTCAGGTAAGATCGTCAGAGACTTTCCACTTTGACAGGGGCTCCCATGGGGCAAGACCCTTGTCTAGGTCCTCCAGCAGAGAGGTTAGAATAAGGGTACCCTTTTTTTCTGTAGTCCATTCCCTCCCCAAAAAAATCTCACAAAAAAGGGCACCTAGCCGGGGGACCTAGTTGTGCAACTCATTCTCCAGAAGGGCAGCGGAATGCAGCGGGATGCTGCACACTCGCGGACCTTTGCCAGCAAGTGCTTCAGTGGCTGTCTCCCCGCTTCACGGGAAATTTGTTGGGGATCCCCGGGATCCGCTCCTGGAATCTCTTTTGGTTGGGGGGGGTGTTTCTGGTGGATTTTCCCTAAAATCAACTCTTAGAATCTTTCAGGTAAGGAGTAGTTTCCCACCAGCTGTGCAAAACGGGCTAGGCCCTGCTGGCATGTGCTTTTTCCGACCCCCCCTCCCCGCTAAAAAACACTTTGCAGCTGAGCTCGCCACAGAAAGACGAGGTGTTTGGAGCATGTTTTCTACAAGAACCAGGGAATCAAATCCAAATCGTTCCAAATCCAATCCGCCAACCCAAGCCACCAACTTAGACCCACCCTTCCTCCCACATTGCCCCACCTGACAAAGGGCCAGGGCAACCTGGGAGGGAGGGCACGTGGAGGGTGCCGAAACACGCACAAGAGAAACCAAAAAGCACAACTTTACGTGACTAAACACACACACACACAAGAACGAAAACAACACAAAAAAAAAACAAAACAACAAAACAACAACAACATTTTCTCACCCAACACACACAGAGACACAGACAAACCAAACAAAAAAGAGCCCGCATTCTGCCCACCGTCAACTCCTCTTTGGCCCCGGGCTCACCGAGCCTTCCAGGACTCAAATTCTCTGGTGGCTCGTTCTCGCAGGCCTCCAGCCGGCCAGGTCTTTCGGAGTTTGGGTCGCGCACCTGTAGCCTCCACTCCAATGCACACCGAAGCCGGACCGGAGAACCCCGGCTTTTCAGGGGCCCCAAAACCATCGAGACCCCCAGGCTATACCAACTTGTTCCATTTTTTGTCTGTTTTAGTAGGGGAACCCTCCCCAAACAAAGGGGTAAAAGGGCACAATGGGGGACCTAGTTAACAACATCGGCTCTTGCTTGATTTGAGCGTGGCAGATTTTGTGCTTGGCTGAGGTCAGTTGTAGTTTTTGTATGCGCTTGGTGTCGCTTTGTTCGTGCCTGTGGCGAACCAAGCCTTTTGGAGGGGGGGGGGGTTCGGTCACTTGTAGGTACCTGGAGTCTCCGAGACCCTGAAAAAAATTGGGGTCATGACCCATTTTTGGGTAAGGACCCCATTGTCTCATGAACCGGGTATGCGTGTTTTTGTGTGGGGTTCTATGGCGAACCAAACCTGTTGCTTGGGAGGTTTCCTTATTTATGTTCAACCGTGTTCTACTAGACAATTGACTCTCTTTGCCTGCTTCACTTCAAGGGAGGGTCTAGGCGTGTTTGCCGGGTTGTTTGCTGATTGCTCCTGCTGGATACCCGGCTTGTGGTGTTGGCAACTTATTTTCAGCCCGGAACTACAGCAAGCTTCTTTTCGGCCAGTGAGTCCCCTGGATGTGGTTGAAATTCGATGAGCGCGTCCATGTGCGTCCCAAGCTCCCACCCTAGACAAACAATTCGCTTAAGTTTGCTGGGACAAACTCAAGTAGATCCCCTTGAAACCAACGAGAAAGATCGGCTTGGAACCTCGAAGCCTTCTGCAAATGAAAGGAACGGGTGCCGAGTGACAGATTGCTCGGCAAATGGGGAGGTGTCGTTCAGGATTCGGACGCCCCCAAATGGGTCCTGTTCCATTTGGCTTCCTTTGGGCTCTCAAAGGGAGACGCCACAAACGGAAGGGAACGGAAGGGCTTGCGAACTCTTGGGCTCCCAAAAACTGAAACATCACTGCCAACACTCAGCTTTCATGGGCCAAAAATGTGTCCGGTGTCCTGCCTTCGCGGTCGCCTTCTGCTTGGATCCTGCCGATGAGGCTCCTTAGCATGTTCACCAGTGGCCATATTTGCCAAACGTCCATTTGCTTTTTCGCACCCGGGAAAAAACGAGAAGATAAGTCCAACAACGATGAGATCCTGTCAACACCAAAATGGGAAAATCCCCAACGTCCCAAAGGGTCATGACTGAGGCTCATGACCCCTCCTCAGTCATGACCCCTCCAATGCACACACCCCACACCCTCCAATGGAGAACCCCGCCTTGGAAACCACCAGTGCACCAAAGGCCCCGGTTTTGCCAGCACGCTTGTGCTGCAACAATAACCACTGGTTCCTTGTTTTAAAAGAATATTCTGTTCAGCAAATGGACGTCCTTAAAAGCAAATATGTGGATACCATTTTTCCGGAGCCCAGCTCGTCGCGAGTGCCAAGACTCTCCTGGGCAGCATCAATCTCCCACTCCTGCGCAAGGGAACTAACACCCGAAGGATACAAAGGAGCTATGCGCCCTACCTGACTGGGTACCATCTTTTTCCTTTTTTGTCTATTTTAGTAGGGAGCCCCTCCCCCAAAAAAGGGTAAAAGGGCACCACTGGGGGACCTAGCATGGAACCTGAGAAACAACCTCTTGGAAGACCCATTTCCTCTTGAAGGGCCGTAGGCCAGGTTCCCTGGCAACATCTCCGGTTTCCGCAACTCTGGACAAAAACGCTCTCACACAAAAAAGAAGCCAACTCACTTCCTGCGGGGGTGGGCGAAACCAAGTCCGAACTGCTTGCATGTGACTACAATGTTCCTTCCACGAAAGCAACTGCGGAACTCAGGGGGGGATGGAGGAATTACACGCCTGGTGAGGCAATCCCCTCCCCCCCCCTCCCTCCCCTCCCTCCCCTTCCCCCCCCCGCCCGCCCCCTCAGGAATCCCAAAAGACTCGATCCTCGAGGCCGCCCTCGTCGTCGTCCGGGTTCCAGCCCATGGAGGTCAGCAACCGCCGCTCCTGGCGGTGAGAAAATTCGTTGGGGGGAGTGCACAAGCTAAGGCCCCAGGTCCTCCAGATTTGAGAGGTTGGAATTAAGTTGGTACCCGCTTTTTTTGCTATTTGTTTGCCTATTTTGGTTGGGGGGTTCCCCTCCCAACCAAAAAGTTTGCAAGATTCGGCACCTAGCTTGGGGACCTAGCCAAGCTAAGGCCTCAAAAGGCTGTAGGTCATGGCACGGATGCCCTGAGTCGCATTTCGCAAGACCAACTTGCCACCCACAACACCTGTCCAACCCAAAGTATCTTAAAGCCGCTTTCTTGCAGCCCACTAAAAATGAAGAGGGCCGAAAAACCAACAAACCTGAAACATGCCAACAACAGTGTTGGAACCATTATTTAGGGAGTTTCCTTGTTCCCCTATAGTTGCAATATGACAGGCCTCGGCATCCATGGCATGTTTGTTGGTCGGCTTTTGGGAGAGTGCCCAGTTGGCCTGTTTGGGGTCGGGCTAAAGGGCAACTGGACAAGAACCAGTCATGTCTTTGTTGCGTCTTTTCTTTCTCTTGGCGGGGTGATTCCGTTTCCAACCACCTTTTGAAACAAACCCAATTGCTAAGGACCACCTCGAGCCGTACAAGAATCGGTAGCTATAGTGCTAGTCGCGTCTTGGATGGCATACTTTAGCTGCTTTGGCTGAGCGAGTCAGCCTGCATTGCAAACTAACATGCTTGATAGTTTTCGACACTACCTAGGCTTCCTATTTTTCGCAGGATCATTTCAGCGGCAAACAGTTTGGACTTTTCCCTGGCAGTCCACTCAGAAGTGAGTTCTTGTTCACTTACAGTGGGAACAGACAAGTAGCATGCACATGAATTTCCACTTCCTGAGTGGATTGCCCAAAAAACGCAAACCTGATTGCTTGCCGCCAAACTGATCCTTCGACACAGCTCAGTCGAGAAACTTGGGACGCGAGGAAGTGCAACCAGTCGGGTAAGGCTGCCCTTTCCCACGCACACAATCCCAGGTACTGTCCAAAAACCAGTGGCTGGGGTGCTGGGGGTATTTTACAATGGCTTTGAATGCTGAGTTACTTGCAAGTCTTGGTTGCTGTCGACGCTCTGCAAAAAGTTTCACTCTTGTGCGCCGAGTGGAAACCCCCTTGATGTCCCAAAAAGTTCAAGTCCAAAGATCCAACCCAATAGCAATAAAGAAATGGAGGCATCCTCACCTTTTTGCACGACAGACCCGCGGCTTTCCGTCCTCCTCCTCCAAAGCCTCCACAGCTTCCAGGGCCGGAGCAACTTCCTGTCATCGGCCCACGTTTGGCGTCCCACCACTCCCATCGAATTCCTACCCACACACCCATTTAGCATCACTTCCTGAGTGGGTTGGCCAGACATTGTGAGGACTTGTTATTTACCAAAACATGGTCCAAACCCAAAAAGTATAGCTTCCATTTGCTCAAGCCCCCTGGAACCAATATGTCCAGAAGTGCTAGGGTCCCTTCAAAACCAAAAAGATCTTTAAAAAAAAGAGTGCAGCAAATGGAAGATAGAGTCCAGTTGAACTCAAGGCCAGGTCCTCCAGATTTGAGAGCTTAGAATCAGTTGGTACCCACTTTCTTCTGTTTTTTTTTTTCTTTTGCCTTTTTTAGTAGGGGGTTCCCCTCCCAACCCAAAAAAAAGGGGTCCAAAAGAGGGCACCTAGCTGCTGGGGGGACCTAGGCCCCACCAAAGCCCCAGGCCTCCGGCGAGCCGGAGGGCTCCGGCGGCTCCCGGGACCCGGCGCCCGAGGGGCCCGAGGCGCCTCGGATCGGCCCTCCATTGGCCGTGTTTTGGTTTTTCTGGAGAAAAAATGGAGGATACCGTCCATTAAAAACCCACAAACAATTTTTAAAAAAAGAAGACAGGAAGAATCATAACAAGAAGAAAAAGAAAGAAAAACACCCTTCTTAAGTCCCCTCCAACAACATATGTCTAGTAGTGAATTCGATTCCCTTTAAACCCAACAGTGGAAAATAAAAAATACTCTTAACCAAATGGAAGGTATGAAGGGTGAGGCCCGGGTCGGCTGTGAGACTTCGTCAAAACCTAGGAGTACAACTCACTTCCTGTTTGTTTCCTTCCATTTGCCTATCCACCCCTGGAAACAGTGAGAAAAATGACCAGTAGTGATCCCTTTAAAACCAACTGATCTAGCTTTCCTTGCCTTACTTCCTGAGTGGATGGCCCAAAAACAGTCCAAACTTGTTGTTTGCCACAAAAATGGTCCTCCTACAGTTCATGAACTCAGGAAGTGAGAAAGCATATGGTAAAGACGCTAAGCAGGGGAACCCCTCCCCCCCAAAAAGTTGGTAACAGGGCACCTAGCTGGGGGACCTAGAAGTTGAACCAAAAAAAAAACTGGTTGATTTCTGCTCCCCTGCTAAAAGTGACTAACTTTTAGTGGTTTACTTCGGAAAACCCATTAGTTGGCAAAAAGTTAAAGTCCTAACATCCCTTTGCAAAATGCACCAAATTGAAAAAAGGGGCACCCACCACAGGTCTCCGACTAGGACCGGTGTTTGCTTCCTTTCACCCGGGCAAGGCACTGGCCGGCGCGCTGGCCGGCGTCAAAGGTGCCTGGCACATCCTAAGCGAGCGGGGCTGGCGTCTGGCGTCTGGAGTCTGGTGAAGGGATACTGTGGATGGAAGGAATCCATTTCGCACCACTTTGAAGCCACGGGAAATCATCGTACCTAGGATTTACAGGGGAATCATCTTTCCAGGGTTTCTTAGGTGGTGCAGGATTTTGTCCATCCACAGTAGGGGCGGGCCCGGGTATTGCTTCCTTTCAGTTTCCCTTTAAACCCGCAAAAGACAAGAAACCAAACCACCAAGCCACCAATCCAGACCAACTACGGATTTCCGGTATCCCTTTAAATCACAAAAGGGATACCCTCTACAAAACGCCGCGCTGGGGTTCATCTTGATTTCCCTGAGGAAAAGCCATTCGCCGGGATTGGGGGGCCTCCAGTTTCTTGTTTGCCGTCCACTAGTGATAGATTCCCTTTAAAGCAAAAAGGAACATACAACATATTCTTAAGCAAATGGAAGAAGTAGTAGCGGGCTTCTCGAAATAGTGGTCCCGCAGAGTCTAGTTCCCCTTATCTTCGCAAAAGGTTCTACCATGTTGAGTAGTGCTGTGGCTTGCGCAGGAAAAACAGCTTTGCAATACTAAAACTGACTTCCAGAGTGAAGTGAACAAAGTCTGAGCGGCCTGTTTCCTAACAACTAGATCTTCCCAACAAGAACGAAGTCCAGAAAAGGGGGGGTCAAACACCAAACCCGCCAATGGCCAGAAAAGGCTCTTTTTCTTGCCCCTAGGCCAAACCGATGGCGACACCTGCCAACAAAAAGTTTCAAGTCTGCGAATTCCAACTTTCAGACTACCTCCCCCCACCGGAAAAAGAGAAGAACAAAAACAAGAAACGCGACAACACAAACAAAGAAACTGGTTGCCACGGCTCGCACAAGCCGTCCGCGCGCTGGGGTTGTGGAATGAGCAGAGGGGACAGGGCCGCTCTTCGTCTGCCTCCTACGGGCGGTTTTTCCTTAGCTTCTTAAATGCACCTGGCTCACGTCTGGGGTACTCTACTAGGTCCTCCAGTAGAGAGGTTAGAACAAGGGTGCCTTTTTTCTTTAGTCTATTTTAGTAGGGGAACCCTCCCCCAAAAAAGGGCAACAGGGCACTACTGGGAGACCTAGGAAAACCTAGTCCACAAACAATCCTTCTTCTGACTCCGCTCCATACAGAGGGGGGAGACCCAAGACAAAGGCTTCCATCCCAAAAAAGGAGTGTCCTCTAAGAGGAACCTTTGCGGGGTGCGTGTTTACAGGCGTTTTTGAAACAGTCGCAAACAAGGATCTATTTGAAACCCCCGACCAAGGGGCCTTCAGGCATGAGCTCGTTTCCGTTGACGTCGTCCAAACATTCTCGCGCGTCTTTTTCCGAGGGTGCCCTTGCCTCGATTTGAAGCGGGACAAAGGGACGCCAACCTTCTGAAGGTTCACCAAAGATGACCAACAAGACTGCATCCATTTCGAAGGTTTAGATTTGGCCAAAGAACGAGAGGACCCCCCCCCCCCTCGCCAACAAGGGTGGTTTGAAACATTGGGAAACCATGCCCAGGTGGTTCATCTGAGTGGATGTGATTAATGCTGGGAAAGCAGCGAAACATATGGCCTTATTATTTCATTGGTAAATTACCATAATTGTGTTTAGGGTACCCTACAATGCCCTACAACCCCACTCCAACTGTTCCCTTGGACACACGGAACTGTCGTCTTCCCAGAGGATCCGGGCACTCCCATGTTAGTTGGGAGGGCGGTTGCCAGCGTCAATCGCACCCTTCAAATCCCTCTTTGTTTGGGTTCCCCACTGCTTAACTCACTTGCCCAAAAGACCTCTCTCTCTCTCTCAACGCAGCCTGTCCGGTCAAGCTTAGCGCGGCTGGCAATCTGCTTCGCAGATCGGCGGTCTCTGTGGACCACGCATAAGCCCAGCACTGCCAACTGCCTGCGCCACGAATGGCCCAAAGCCAGGCAGCTGCATCACCTTCCAAATGAACAAAACTGGGAATAGGAAAAGAGAAGCGCCGAAGTCTTCAGACTACTCGTTCGCTGTCAAATTGCCGATCTGTCCTGGCAAGCCAAAGCACATAAGCGTTTGCTTGGTGGAGGGCTGTGATGTGGTCATGCACAGTGCAGGGCCTGTCATCATCAGACACGAAACATTGTTGTCCATCAAGCAGAAAAGCAACATAATGACCTCTGGCAATACTTTCTCCGAAGTGCGTGATGCCGGCCACAAGTTGATATTCAACCCAATGCACCTCAAGGCTCCCTTCTTGAAAAGCGGGCACTCTGACAGAAGACTGAAGGTTTACTGCGCATGTGGTTTTCAGCGCGTCTTGCATTGCAAAGCGGTCAAGCTGTATGCACAGCACACGCGGCGTCTGACTGTACGCATGGGTGGCCATTTGCCGATGCCACTCACACATCCCGGCCTGCAAAGAGGGCATGTCTTCAGGTGCACGCTGCGCAAGTGGAAGCAACAAAGGTTGAGTTGCCTCGCCTGCATCCCAGCATACTATTGCATCCCCCTCTTGGATTCTGGCTTCCCATCGTCCCTCAGTGATGCACGGAGTATTTTTTTGGAGAAGGTGCGATAGAAACTCAGCCACATCATGCTGTTCATGCGGCTGTTGCCACGTGCTCAAAAAGCTTGCCCACTCGGACTGATCAAAGAGAGACAGTGGCTGAAACTTGTGTTTGAGGCCCTCGCCCCGAAGCTGAAGCCATGCTGGGAGCAGGCTCCCCCACCTGTCATGGACTGAGACACAGACACGGCTGGCTGCCCACGCAAAGCTCTTGACAGCTGAATTCAAGTAGCAGTGGTTGCTTGGGTTGCTGAGCCTCAGGCCGAGAATCAGTTGTTCATCGCCCTTTCCACGACCTTTGCCAAAGCGCTCCTGCCCATTTTGTCTGGGCGCATCTTCACTCCGACAAGCTGCATGAGGCTGCACCCGCACAATGTCTGAATGGCTTGGTGAAGCCGATCTGCCTCTGGGCCTCGCAAGCTGATTTCCAGCATCCATGGGAGAATGTCCGATTGCATCTTCTCTGCCAAAGGGCGAGTGGCATGAAAGCGCAACACCATGCCCTTCCTGGAAATCAAGTTTTGGACGAGCGCCACAGTGGACTGGGCCTGCTCCATGGACATCGGCTCCGCCTCCTGCATCGCAACCTCCTCCTTGCGCGCTGGGTCCCACTTGTGGTATGCCCACTGGTTGTTCTCTGTGAGCCAGCCAGCGGAGCAAGCTGCAACTTTCAAGGGCTCCCTGTTTTCCGCTGTTGCCACCTTGCCGAGCCTTGCTCCCAGCTCTGTGAAGAGGCACACGAGCAGCACGGTCCTCAAGGGCATGTCCAGCAGGACTGGGTTGTGCTGCTTTTTGCCTTTCCACTCTTGCGCCACTTTGTAGATCATCGGCAGCACGCTGCCCTCTTGTGTGCTCATCCAGAGCATGAAGGCTGTGTCCTGGCGTTGAATGCCCAGCGCATCCTCGTGGCGGAGCACTAGTTTGGCGAGAGCTGCGACGAGCTGGTCCCCCGAGCCCCTTGCGTTGGACTGCTGCAAGGACGCCTGGCGGCCCTGTTTCCTGCTCAGGCTTTTGCTCTTCTTGCGTGGTTGCTCGTCGGCGGAGGCAGGCTCTGTCAGCGGGGCACGCTTGGCGGCTTCCGTGGCTGGCGCCATCACTTGGTCTTGAAGGGCCGCTGGTGGGAGCAGATGTCTGAACACCTCTGCCACTTGCGCAGACTCGTCGGCCATCCTGGTCAGAAAAGGCAACAAGGTGGGCAAGCACAGCGAGCTGCGCAATAACTGTGCACCGGTGCTCTGAGGGCCTGACGCACGCTTGGCAACAGTACAGGCAGGGGGAGAGAGCAGGCTTCGTTTGAGCCTTCAGCTGCTGTATCAAGATTTCAGCCTGTTCAAGATCACAACGGTGTGTCTTTCGAAGATGCACCATGACAGCTCTAGGGTCAGGTGCCCACTGGTGACAAATGACACAACGCTGCGTAGCTTGCTGGCACAGCGCTTGGTCCTGAAGCAGCACAGCCGCGCCACCAGCAAAGACGGCTGCTCTGACTGCATTCCTGTCAATGGCAGGTTTGTCGTGCTCACTTTGCGTCACAGGGCTCAGCCCTGACCACGGACACCTGCCATTCTGCACATGGTCCTCAAGGCCTTGCCAGCTGCGAAGTTGTTTGCCGCAGCCTGCACAGGTGGGCATGCCTTGCTTTGAGTGCGCAACGCGGTCAAACTGCTCAGGTGATTCAAGGTGCTCCCCGTGGCACTTGGTGTGGTGAATGCGGAGCGCACGTTGGCTTCCAAACTTTCTGGGACAGCTGGGGCACTGCAGGACCGCATGGCTAATCACAGCGCCTGCTTCCTTGGGTTTGCACAGGAGGCTGAGATTGTGGCACACATGCGCAGCCTGGGTACGCTGCGCATCCTCACACATGACGTCTAGATCACTCTCTGCAACCACATATTCAAGAAGCTTGCTAAGTTCTGAATTTGCTTGCGTCCGCAACATCTCAAGTGGGTGCAGCATCCCCAGCCGCTGCAGGAGCTCATTGTTTGACACATGTGTAAGGTGCGCCGGGCAATTGGCTATCGCCCTTAACTGTTTCATAACAGCCCCGGTAAGCTTATTAGCACAGTTTTGGGTGAGGCCACAAGCAACCAGTCCGTAGCTTGCACTAGTCCAAACACAGGTCCGCCACATTGCAAGTCGTTGTTCAAGGTTGAGGAACCTTCGGTTTGTCAGCCATTTCGACAAGCGTTTGTAGTTGGCGTAGCTGACCTGCAAACGATGCTTGACAGTTTGCTCTTCAAAGTTGCGGTAAGAAATGACTGCTCCCAAATAGACCTGCGAGCTAACAATGGGGATAAATTGGTCAGTCCCGTGAATGAGCACAGGCAGGAACTGCTTACCCTTAGTGCTAGCAATGTGCTTGTGCAGCGTTTTCTGCGCACCTGTGCCCCGCAAGCAAACAAGGACAACAGTCTTGTCGAAGCTAACTTTCATACCAACGGAGGACAGGGTTTCGAGAATAACCTGAATGGCACGGACGGCAAGTGTCACATCCTGCTTGCTGTGGACTTCCCATGCGCAGTGTATGTCGTCTGCGAAAAATGTCATACAGTGTTGCACCCATTCGTCACTCAACTTTTCCCGAAATTTGTGAAAGAGGAAATGAGTAAACACAGTCCACAGAAATGGGGCAGCTACGCAGCCTTGCCGAACACCCTGGTTGGCCTCAATAACGATGGCCCTCTCTCCACGTTGGATGTAGTACTTGGTGCTTTGGTGCCATGCCATGAGAAGCGAAGTAAGGTGCGCAGGCACCTGCGCAAGCCGCAGTCCCTCAAGCAGAACGTCTCTGGGCACTGAGTCAAAAGCTTGTGACAAGTCAACACAAAGCTGAATGCCTCCAACACAATCCTGCCTGCAATGACCCCTTCTTCGATCGTGCAGTGTCTGTCTTTGCCCTTTGCACAGCTGCCTTATCTGCTCACAATGCCTAAAGACGCGCCTGAGCGCGGCTGTTGTGGCACGCTTTGGGAGATACGCAAACTGTGGATCGGCCAGCAGTCGTGGCAGCACTGCCTTCCTGGCCAAGCGAGAAATGAGGCCAACCAGCGCTTTGCCCACGGGGTCCTGCAACCCAATAGGCCGATAGTCCCCAGGCCGACTGCCTGATTTCTTAGGTTTTGGAAGCAAACACAACCACCCTGCTTGCCAATCTTCAGGGACCTGAGGCACACCCTCATGCCACCATGCGCGCACAAGTGGGCTCAGAATCAAAGCCAGCTGCTCTGAACACAACTTCCAAGCTGCCGCAGGCACATACCCTGGAGGGACTGCTTTGTATGCAGGGATGGCCTGCAGAGCCTCTTGCAACTGGGACGTAGTCAGGAATGGTGCAACATGGGCTGTGATACAAGGGATGTGACCGGTTTCTGAACAGAAGACAGCGTGGAAGTGCTCCTTCAGAATCAGGGTTTCCTCTTCTTCGTTGGGGATACACCCATGTTTCCCCCTTAACCGAAAACGTTGGGGCTGAGTCTTGGGAGCAAGTTTCTGCACAAACCTGTACAGCGTTCGCATGTCATGTCTCGCTGCTGCACGTGCGGCATCTGACATGATGGACTCCACCCGCTGCTTCCGAGCGTGTTTGCTGGCAATTTTCACAGCCCTCTGGAGCTTTTTGTGACGAATGGTGTGTCTCCAGAATTGAAACAGCGAACGCAAGTCTCCAAAGACAAGTTTCTTGGTTTGTTGGTAGTGATGCCACATCTGCTTAACAATGCTGCCAACCTGCACAGTTTCCCAAGGGCAAGGGGTCTTAACCATTTTATGAGAAGGGAAAACTCTCTGACACGCTTGCAAAAGTGTTTGGTTGATCTCGGCTGGCGTCTGTGGGACACGCGCAGCGAGCCCGTCACGAACCTGGTCAAGGAGCTTTAGGCAAAGCTCGTCCCGTGCTGCAATAGATTGTTGCATAGCCGTAACATTGAACAGACTTGCGGTAGCTTTAGCACAAACTCCGCGGTTTCTTCTCCATGGCGCAAATCCGGGAGCAACGCTAGCGTGCAAGGGCACATGTTTCCCTCCGTCCCTCCAGGAACCAACTTCCCATTGCTCAAGTAGTGTCACATGTTTGGCAGTGGCATCTGCATGCCTGCATCTCACAAGGACAAAGTCAATCTGGGAAGCGGCTCCAGAGGGGCCGTGGAAAGTGCAAGCTGCCTTGCGTGTCCACGTGTTCAATGCACACAAGTCATGGTTTTGCAACAGCAAAGCAAGAGAGGCATGGTCAGTTGGCCTTCCCTGCATCCCTTCATGCTCAACTCTATGTCTGGCACAAGGACCGACGTGCCGTGAAGCGGGTAGAAGCTGCACGTTGAAATCCCCTGCAACACAAAGCAGATTTCTGACCGGAACAGAGTCAATGCACTTAGACAACGAGTCCAACACCTGCTGTCTGGCGATTTCTTGCTGTGGGATAGCCCGACTGGGGTTCCAGGCATACTGGTACACATTGATCACATCCAAGTGGCAGCTCTCAAGCGGAATGCGCACATGCAGCACTCTGCCGCAAATTAACTCTGCAAACCGGATGTTCGAGGCGCGTGTTAGCTTATGAGAAATCATGACAAGAACGCCAGCGCTGCTGTTGGAAGGGTTTCCACTGTGCACGCAATGCCAAGAGCCTGATGTCCATTCCGAGGAGAATCTCCAACGAGTCTCCTGGATACAAACAACATCATACTCAGTATGTCTCAGCCACAGCATGAGTTCATCATACAAGGCGCTGTGCAAGCCGCCAGCGTTCCACGAAAGAACTCTAAGGCGTGTCTGGTCCCAGCTTGGCATGCTGAGCGAGGGATCTCTTCCAAGGTGCAACTTACGGGCTCCATTGGGGTGGTACTGTGTCTGGAGTGCCTCAGCAGTCAACCACTTACCCTTGTACCAAGTGCCACCATGTGTGCTGGCTCTAAGCCTGGCTCGTCTGAAGCTACGTTTCTTGAATTTCAAATTGGAAGGGTTGATGCCACGGCAGTGCTGAACCATTCCTGCATCGGTTGGGCTCATGTTTTGCCGTAGGCCATGTTTCTTCGCCACTTCTAAAGAAGAAGGGGCTCCCGTGACTGCCATGGCACAGCCACAACCCTCGTGCCAAGTGCCCTGATATTCATGCACAAGAATATCGCAACCGCAGAGCACCCCATGGACTTGGGACCATGGCAACGGGCCTCGCCCCCCAGGCTTGGACCGAAGTGGCACTTGCCCAAAAGACCTGGAAATAAAAGGTTAACCTTTTGGGACCTTCACTAAAAATGGACCAAAATTGGAAAACCAAAAGGTCACAAGGTCGATTCGCTTTGGGCAAGTGAGTTAAAGACGAGCAAAACAACCAAGGCTGCAGGTTCGCAAGGCTGCCGCTAGCTTGTGGTTTGTGGATTTGACCCCTTGAAGGGTTCCCTCCAAATCGTTCTTCCCAACAATCACTTCGGGAGCTGGTTGGCCAAACAAGTCCAAACTGGTTGCTTGCCTCTAAAATGCTTTGTCCAAGAACCAAAAAAAAAGTACATACAGAGTCCAAAGCGGAACTCAGGAGTGACTTCTCAAGACGAATGGGTAAGCACTTCTCACTTCCTGAGTGGATTGGCCAACATACATAAATAACCAAACTGTTATTTCCCGCTAAAATTGTCCAAACCCAAAAAGCGACTCAAGTCCATTTAACTGACTGAACCCCAAGGGTCTTCACGCGTGGCCCCCTGGATAACACTACACCAGCTTCTACTCCCACTGAGTCATAATCACAGCCTGGCACTGAACCAGCCTACCCAGCACCATGTAAAGAAATAAGAAGGCAGCTGCGCTGGGATTGTCCCTTGCTACCCCCCAAATAACCTTGGTTGTTGGAAGGGGAGCAACATATTAAATCTTAGCAGTTAAGTTCGGATTTCAACCACTAAACCACAATAAGCCAAAATGTACAATGTTTCCCAACGACAACCATGTAACCCGGGAGTTCATTGCGGCTCAACTGCTGGTTTGGAGCTAACGTTTCCCATTTCCCCTCCTCAGGAAGTTGTTTGAGAAAAAATGGCCATCCGCCGTGAGAAACCTCCATTTGCTTAAGCACCATGGAAAAAGATGTCCAGTAGTGATAAGTCCCCCTTTGACACCAACAGGGGAAAAGAGAAAAAAACAAAAACACCTTTTCAGCAAATGGAAGTGACTGTTGATTTGGATTGGTGGTTGGTAGTTGGGCGGCGGTTTGCTAGCTACCCTCTACAATGGCCAGGGGTTCAAATCCCCAAAAAATTAGAACATTACTGTGGATGGACGAAACCCATTTCGCACCACTTGGAAACCATGGGAAACCATTGCTGGTTGGCATTTACAGCGGAATCATCTCTACTCTTGGTATGGTAGCAAATTGCAGACCCCCAGTAAAATGAATAAGTCCAGGGTTCTTAGGGTGGTGCAGGATTTCGTGCATCCACCGTATTTTCAGCCCATCGAAGTTGAGAACCTCCGGTGGAGTTTCACCCCTCACGGCGCGCAAATCTCCTTCGCCGCGCTGGAGCGCGCCGTCTGCGGGCGATCCAAACGGGCTCAAAACCCGGCCACAAGTTCTCTCCCCCAAGCCAAACAAAGAGGGGAGGCCTAGGGGCCCTAGCCTGGACAAACGAAGGCCCAAATCCATGGCGCCAATCCATGGCGCAAAATCCATGGAAGTTATGCTCAGCGTGCCACTCAAATTTGTGCTTTGGATGAGTGATCTTGGGGATTTGAACCCAAATCGCTGCTTGCAAAGAGTAAATGGGCGATGGGTCGCCTGGTTTTTGTTAAGATTTCTAGTGAGTCGCCTGGCTTTTGTTGAAAGCCTAGGCGCTCCCACGATATTTTGTCGGAAATGTACTGTTGGACGTCTGGCTGGTTAGCCTGGCTTTAGTCTCTTCGCATCCTTGCCTCCTGGAAGCGGTTAGACCACAAAGGGTCCAAGCAGTGGCCCAGGTCCGGACCCAGGCTAGGTC
Organism: Effrenium voratum; assembly: GCA_963377175.1. Classification (NCBI taxonomy): domain Eukaryota; class Dinophyceae; order Suessiales; family Symbiodiniaceae; genus Effrenium; species Effrenium voratum. The sequence continues at coordinate 47,992 of CAUJNA010000648.1, read as the reverse complement.
CTCCAGTAGCCAGTTGACCATCAATCAAGGCTCCTTTGCCGTGAAGGGTTTTCAAGAGGTGATTCCTTCTGTATTGATCATTTCTTTGATTTCTGAGAGGTTAGAATAAGGGTGCCTAGAATAAGGGTGCCAACTTTTTTCTTTAGGGGAACCGAATCTCCCAACCCAAAAAGTTGGAGAAAGGGCACCAATTGCTGGACGACCTAGGGCCTGAGTGCCCCAACGGACACGTGGGGCCGGAGGTTTGTCTCTCCGAACATCGCTTTCGCTTTCGAAACGAACGCCTCACAAAGCTCGCAGTACGGCAGCAGCCCTGTGTTCTTGAAGGAGCACTCGCTGCAATACCTCGGCTTTCTGTTGGCACCTCCATAAGCAATCGATCCGTTGTGGCTTCCTTTGAGGGAATCCCTAGGCTCATGTCAACAGCTCTCGGTCATTCCCTGCTGCTCAGCACCAGCGAGAAACTTTAGACAGAGTTTGAAAACTCGCACCCCCAACCGCTGGTAAAAGCGTGCCCCCCTTGCATACCAGCTACATGAGGAAAAAACAAACATGAGAAAACTAAGACTCAAAAAAAGGAGAAAACAGAAGAAGAACACAAAACGGTATAGGATGACGGGCATGCACCACCAAGGGTGGCACCAACCCGAACCACCGAAGGCCCAAAGACGGGCACAATGGCATGCCTCAAAGGTTGAAACCAGACTTCACAAAAAAAAAAAAAAAAAAACCTCCCGGTCTAATACTGTAGGGTGGTGTCCCCACAAGAACCCCCTCCCTATTTCTTGGCTGGAGGGACCTCTCTGCGAAAAGCGAATTGTTTCAACCAACAAGTTTAAAGTCCCAAAAGCCAACCCAGTAGCCATGGAGCTTCGAGCTGCTGCCCGTTTTAGTTGCTTTTCCTGTTGTTAACGTTGATTTTGGGGGATACCCATTTTGACGCCCAAATACACAAGTTGAAGGACAAGGTGCTCTCAAAGTTTCACGAGGAACCAAGGGCCCCGACTCAAACAATTCCACCTGGGACCCCGTTCCAAGCTCCAACACCTTGACGGAGCCGTCTGGCGGACTAGCGACACAAAGAACTCACTGCCAAGGGGCCAATCCTGAAGCTCTTCCTCCTCCTGAGCACTGCTCACTTGCCGAAATGAGTCATAATATCCCCCCTACCTTCAGGAGGAGGGGGCTGGGGGGTCCCCAATTCCATTTATCTGGCCTTCCCCACAAACGGAAAAATGGAACCACAAATGGAGATCTCCAGAATTCACCGGGTCACCCCCCTCCCCAATTCCATTTTTAAGGGGGTGGGGATGTCATAATCAAAACACACCCACATACTCCCATGTGAGAAACACCCCATTTAACAAACCTTCTGGAGGCCTGCTGGGGTATGCGCTATTGCAAACTCACGCTAAAGGAGCCTGGAGAGATGGGGTTCAATGCTTTGGACGACTGAACATAGACCAACCGTGGCAAACACGTGGCCAGCAAACAGATCAACTGCTTAGCTTCCTACTATTCTAGGGACGGCTTATGAAACTTAGCATGAAGATGCATGAAGAAACTTGCCCAACTGGATTCAATCTGGACGGGTGCGGGTCCAAGCGTCGCTCTCGTCCTCCTCACCTGGCAGAGAGAGTCGTCCATGTGTGGATGTGGGGAAAAGCCGTGCTCGACAAACGAACAAGCAAACCAAGAACTCGATCAAGGAACACCCCCTTCAGCACAGTCCTTCTGATGCCAACATATTCTGCCAACCTACACTTCAACCTTGGTACACTGGAAAGGCACCCAAGTCAATGGCTGATTGCACATTGTCCATCCCAATGTGAGTTTCAATAGGGAATCACCCACAATATATATATATATATTATATATATATAGTGGTTGGTGAAAATCACCGCAACAGTGGGTGGTCCATCAAAGGGTCTGGAACAAAAAAACATATCTTTGGAGGAGACCCGCTACTGCTGATGGACAAAATTCTGCACCACCTAAGAAACCCTGTAAATTCCAACAAACAATGGTTTCCCATGGCTTCAAAGAGGTGCGACATGGATTTCGTCCATCCACAGTATTTCCTCATGCTAATTTGGTGAGTGAGCCGCCGTCCCCTTGACAGGATCATGTCGGTAAAATCTTACCGCTCGATGCTTCCGGAGACCACAGGTTACAACTACAGGTTTGGTGACGTCGTTTCAAAGGAAACTGCTTGGCTCGTTTCAAAGGAAACGACACAGGGAAACACCGCAACACTGTGAATGGGCTAAATCCTGCACCACTTGGGGATGGATGAACTCCTTCGAATGCTGTCCTAAACTTGGCCATTTTCCTTTGAACCAACTATATTTTAGTGTCCCAGCTAGGTGCCAAAAAACAGGAAACCCTGGCCCAAGAGATGGTGTCAACCACCAAAAACCATCTGGAGGAGACCCCTTCGTGGGTCTTCAATCAACTTATAGTATAAGTAGGTTGTAAATATGGGCAACTGGTGTAGCTGGACTTAGCTGCCGAATTGGCCAAAGAAAGCAAAAAGGTCGCAACACTTCTCTTTGCCACTATCCATCTTTCCAACTGACTGACTCTTCAGTCCAAAACGGAACTCAGGGAGTGGTTTGAGCCTTCTGTTACTTGCTGGTGCTGAGCAGGGAATGAGGGAATGCCCCTTATAAACCATCCCCTGTGTTTTCATTTCAGGGAATCCCCAGGTTCGTTCCATTTCTGATTCCCTGCTCAGCACCAGCCAGGCTAATTAAGTCAAGCGACCTTCTGAGGCTTCCCTGGGCTCTTCGCAGACTTGGCCTCGAAAATTTCGCCCAAAGTGGGCCGTTGCTGGTGCGACAGGTGCGGGATGAGAAAGGGAATGAAGGGGATCCCTTTTGAGGCAAACCATGGGGGATGGCTTACATCGGGGTCATTCCAACTCATTCCATGCTCAGCACCCGCAAGTGGAGTGTTGGCCAATCCGTTTCCATGATCCCTATTGAAAAGCAACTACAAAGGGAACCCCTTGCGTAACCGAAGTGCAATGGTTGGCCCCGTGGCATGAGCTGCGAATGAAGCTTGAGATTTGCGACATATCCCGTGGGTTGGTGGTGTAGAACCTCAGGTCGTAAGCTTTCCTCAGGTTGGATGAAAGGGTGTAGCCTTAGGGCCTTAGGGTTATGTAAGCTTCCATCACCTTTCATACTGTGGATGGACGAAAATCTAGAAACCCTGGAATGATGATTCACCTGCAAATACCAACAAAAAATGGTTTCCCCGTGGTGCGAAATGGACTTCGTCCATCCACAGTAGTGGGTTCAATGGGCTTCGCTCGGTCACTTCGACTGGCTGAGTGGGATCAAGCTACCAAGCTCGGCCCCAAGGGAGTGAGAGGCGCAGTTTTCAAGGGACGAGGGTGGATTTAAATTTCAACCGCAGCCGGTTTCCCAACCACCACCATGCCGAGGGACCGTTTTAAAAACTACCAATTTTGAAGGCCACAAAACGATCGAGACCCGGGTCTCGATCAAAGTGGCTCTCCAACTCGGGGGGTGCCAATTATATATTTATTCCGTTTCTCTTGGAAAGAAATGGATCTTGTCCGGATCAGTGCAGCAAAGGGAATCCACCACTGGGTCCTGCCCAGCTGCCGTGTCCACTTTGGGATTGAAATTCCCGGCGAATTAAAATCGACCCAAAACTATGTCACCCATGTGTGGTTGGGACTATCACTTGTGGCTCACCAAAAGTTTGACGGCTTGCAGGTGAACTTGTCCAAAGACCCTCTCATTTGGACTGTGACCCCTGCACAAAACAACAAAGCCCTTGAAACTCTTGCTGGCAAGTGGAGGTTCCCCGTCGTCCCCTCCCCCCCCCAAAAGATCCCAAAAGGCGTCGTTGCTGTTAACCCCTCTGCAAAAAGTGTACCTTTTTGTGGGTGCTTGCCTCCTGAGTGGATTGGCCACAGAAAGCCCAAACTGTTTACTTGCCACAAAGCATATTCCCAAAAAGTAGCCCAAGTCCAGGATGCAGGGAGTAGGTCGGAACCGGCATCAACCAAGCTTGAAGATCCAAGAAAGGCAGAAGCCGCTCAGTCGCCCCTCAGGGAGGTGCCTCACGTGCAGCCGAGTCGCAACTCGCGCCGTCTTCGTTCCGAAAACTGCCTTGCCGCTTTGGGGAGTGGAAACGACACTGCGTCCCAGGTCCCAAGTCCCTTCTTGGAGTTCTCATCATGGACTCACTTCCTGAGTGGATTGGCCAAAAAAGAAGTACTTCTCCCATGATTATTGTTTCCACGAAAATTCCCGGCAGGGAATAGGAAGCTATCCACACCTCCAAGTCATCTCATTGGCTGCGGCTGTACTAAACGCAGTTGAATAGTCAGTTGCTAATATACGTGTATATATATATATATATTTCTCAAAATGTATATATATATATATATATATATTTGTGTGCGTGTTTGCGTGCGCGTGTTTGCGTTTGATCCCACTTTCTTTCTGTTCAACACATGTCTTATGGGTGGTTCGTGGTTCGGCAACCAAAAAAGAAGGACAACACAACTTGCCTGGGCTTCTGGTGGCCTTCTGCAAGAGAAGCGGCAGTTTCCCCTGGCCCCGGGCATCCCCAGGCGCGTAAAGACCGAGGCTGCGGCATCTCCCACAGGTCCACGCAGAGCCCTCGGCCATTGCTTGGTTTGCTGGAAAACATTGGAAGATCTGGCCAGTAGTGACGGATGCCCTTTAAAACCCAACAGGGGAAAATCATGCAACAAAAACTAGCCTTGCCCATTGTTTTCAAGCATCGTTCTTGTCAAAAGCCAGATCCGTTTTCCCTGGGATTCCGCTGGTTTTCTAGAAAGAAGGATCCCTGGAAAGAATGGGGAAGGTACCCCAAGAAAAAGAGAAACAAAACCTCAAGACATCTCAAGAAAATGGAAGTCAACATGATGTTGACCCCGGCAAGCTTTGTAGAACCCGTGGGCCTTTTCTTTTTGTGTGTTTTTTTACGGCCAAACCTCCCCCATCCCTCCCCGAAGTTTCAATGTCGCTTATATGGGTTGCATATTTTGGAAACAGAGAGATCGAGGGTTCGGCCCTGGAGCCGGTTTTCGGGCTGTTGATTTCACAGGAGGGTCCCTGCATGGAAAAACAAAATAAAACATTGACCCCCTCCGCAATTTCAGGTCTAAGGGAAAGTCCTGTGCAAAAACTCGTGGTTTTTTGCGTTTTTGCGGTGTGCGGATGAACCTTCTGCGGAGATGCTTGAGGAAAATGCTTTCGGGCCAATCATCCTCTAGTTTTCGTGGAAATCCACTGGGCATCTGAGTTTCTGGGTTGGATGTGGCCAATCTGTGGATCCACCAACCTGTGGAATGGCAAAAGAGCACGAAAAGAGGACCAAACAAGGGGAAGAATGAAATCCACAAAAGGCTCAGTAGGGAATGTGGGAATGAACCCAACCCCGAATAAAGAAAACCACCAGTTGGATGGTTGTCAGGTCCATTCCATTTCTCTTTCCCTATCGCACCAACAAGGAAATGGGTGGCTCAGGGTGATTTCCCAGAAGCAGCGACAACCTTGGCAAAATCCACATCCGGGCACGCGGAAAATCATGTTGTTCAAGCAAAATGCATGTTCTGTTTCATTTGTGGGTGTGTCACTTTTTAGGGGACCTCTTCCTGGGCGGTTTGAAAGGAACGCCAAAAGGAAAACCACTCATACGCGGGGAGGGGGGGGGGGTCCCTAGAGAAAGACAAGCCCTGTATTCCCCTGTTGGAATCTTGCACAACTGGAAATATGTGCATTTTTTTCTCCCAGGACACTTGAGCAAATGAAGGTTTGTGAGCGGGTTGAGGTCATTAATTTGCCTGCTTAGGCTTAAGCTGGCTGGGTTTTGGGGACGAGGGGTGTGGCCAGGATCCCCGCAGAGGGTCGCGCGGGCAGATCAGAAATCGAAAAAAACCTCGAGTTTTTGTACCTCGACCACGCCGATCCCCGCAGAGGGTTCATCCGCGCACCGCACCACAAAAAAAAGGAGTTTTTGCACCTCGACCACGACGATCCCCGCAGAGGGTCGCGCGGGCACCGCAAGAATCGCAAAAAACCTCGAGTTTCTCTACCTCGACCAGATCCCCTCAGAGGGTTCATCCGCGCACTTTTGTACCTCGACGACGCCGATACCCGCAGAGGGTCGCGCGGGCAGATCAGAAATCGCAAAAAACCTCGAGCTTTTGCACCTCGATCACGCCGATCCCCGCAGAGCGTTGCAATCCCGATCGACGATCAAGGTCCTGCCCCGGCGCCCAAGAAAGCTAAACTTCTCTTAGATAGCTGCTAACGCCGAAGCGCTTTACACTTGGCTCTATGCACTTGGCTCAATGCACTCGGCTCTATGCACTCGGCTCTATGCACTCGGCTCTGCGCGCTTGGCTCTACGCACTCGTCTCTATGCACTCGGCTCTGTGCACTTGGCTGTATGCACTTGGCTCTATGCACTTGGCTCTATGCACTTGGCTCTATGCACTTGGCTCCATGCACTTGGCTCTATGCACTCGGCTCTATGCACCCGGCTCTGTGCACTCAGCTCTATGCACTCGGCTCTGTGCACTTGCCTCTATGCACTTGGCTCTATTTGCACTTGGCTCTATGCACTTGGCTCTCTGCACTTGGCTCTATGCACGGCTCTATGCACTTGGCTCCATGCACTTGGCTCTATGTATTTGTCTCTGCGCAAGTGACTCTATGCAAGTTGGTCCGAGAGCTCCGCGCGGAAGAACCCTTCGCGATGCTTTCGGGCAAAAGAATCGGCACCCTTTTTTGGCCGGTTGACTTTACAGGAATCGGAACCCTTCCCCAAAAAGAGGAAAACAGGAAGCAAGCCACCGGGCAACTGGGGTTTAAAAGCAACAGCGACCCCCCGACTCCCACTTTTCGGCCCCGCCTCGTTCTTCCGCTGCCTTTGGCACCGCCCGTCCGCGGTGATCCGGTGCTTGGACTTCCCCATGGCTCCACCGGAGACCGGCGGAGCGCGACCCCCACCCTTTTTCCCCTCTCAGTTGCCCAAGCGACCTGGACAATGCCTAGGTCCTCCAGTAGAGAGGTTAGAATAAGGGTGCCAACTTTTTTCTGTGGTCGATTTTAGTAGGGGAACCCCTCCCCCAAAAAAGGGTAAAAGGGCACTACTGGGGGACCTAGATGGTGACGAAAAGCTGCAAACATATTCGCAGCTTGTTTTTCGGCTTTTCGTGGTTGATACTTGGGTGTTCGTTGTCAAGGTTTGCAAGTTGTTAGTAACCCAGGTGACAACCCAAGTAGTGGTCCCAGAACCCTGTTGGCGGGATATAACCCAGGTAGCTAACCACTTACTTTCTTGGCCAAACATCCTAGTACAAGCTCTTCCTGAAACATGTGGTGACCTGAAACATGTGGTTGTGCTTTGTTTTTTGAACGAAGCCGGGCTTCCAACATTTTGGGCGGCCGAGAGCAAACATATGGCGCAATCAACCTGCAGATCGAAAAGAAGAAGAAAAAGCAAATGGAAGCATGTGGCCCGTTTTGCGAGTTGCTTTTGCTCGCTACACCCGCAGTGCGCTCATGCACGGGGCCTTTTTGCTAGCATTGCGGACGCCTTGGGGCCCACCGGGCGGCTGTCCCGTACAATAGCACTTGAACAGGGCGGATCCTTACAATATACACCTGAACATTGCTTTGTAAATGGTGGTTTCCCTTTATTTTGGTGGAAAAAAACATGTGTCAAATGGGCAAAATGTATCTTTTAAGGAGCCCTGTTGAAGGAAGCTCGAAACGCGGAATCGAGCCTAAAGGCGATGCTTAAAGCCAGCAATAAGGGAAATGCCGGTAGCTGTCTTCCTTACTGCCTCATATCGAGCACCATTGTCATGGACACCCGAACTCATGCAATGATCAGGCCTCATTCGGGTTTGAGAATATTTTTCGCAGGCAGCAACGCAAGGGGCTTTGCAATTACAGCGTTAATTCACCCCATAATCAATATTTAGTTTGTTTTGTAGAAAGTACCTTAGAGCCCCTTTGAACCGATTTGGGGCCCACAAAGAAACTGAGAAACCGTCCAAATGGGCTCAGCCGTTGTCACACACGCACGCTTCGAGCCTACGTGCCAGCGTGCAATGGGGGCCCCGTGGCTTGATGGGACAAGCAGGCTCTAACCATCTCATCGCTCCATGCGGCTCCATGCAACGTCTGGGGAAGCCCCCTGATTTATGTACAAAAAGACCAAATAGCTGGGTGGGCCTATGTTTTCATGCTTGCTTTCGACACCTGTATGATCCTGTATGCTGGCTTCCGAAGCTATCCTGGAGGCCCGAGTTGCAAGTACCACTACATGTGGCTAGCTCGCGTCGTTTCACTTGTGCTTTTTGTCTTCACTTAATAGCTTCCGCTCATTCGGATTGCTCACATAAGCAAAACACATTCGTGCCCACTGGATGAACTAATGATGAAAACAGATTAATAAACTCCTGTTTGATTTATAGGGAGATGAATCAAGGGTCAACAATAAATTGCTTTGGGATGAGTGTGAAATGATCCTAGCCAAGATCAGCTTCCAGCCACTTGCCATGAACCCTGCCCTGCCCGCCCCTCCAATAATGCCGCACCCTGTCATTTTCCATGAAACACGTGCCGGCGCCAGCAACCACCGGCATGCGCAGAAACCAAGCTGTGTTGAATATTCGTTTGTTTTCCGGGTAAGTACATGCACACTCAAACTACCAAAGAAAATGAAAAATAAACTAAGATTGGGCAACAACCCATTCAAGGAAATCTTGAGGGTCCAAGTAGGACTGCTTGCTTGCTCAAAGGTAAGTCGGCGCTGGCCGTGACGTCAATTCCACATGCACATTCGCTTGCGGGTTCCCCGCGTTGCACTTCTGACCGATGTCCAGCGGTGGACTAATTAGGGTTCGCCTGTTGCCACCCCCCAATTTTAAAGGCATTACTCACTTGCCCAGTTTGGACCGGGAAATGAAAGGTTCACCTTTTAGACCCTTAGCTAACGGTAGAACCAGGACAGCGGAAAGTCACATCCGGTCGATTCGCTTTGCCTCAAGAGAGGTCCGAAAGTTTCTGGAAGGTGATTTGTGTTCAACCAAGGGCGACTACACTAAACAAACGATCGGAGGAGAACCTGGACGTGTCCACTCACTGAGCATCGAATTCGATGCAAAAGGCACCTGCAACGGCCGCTTGTCGCTTCCCCTAGGCGCCGAGTCTATACGGGTTTGGCTCTTTTTGAAAGGGTGCCTGTTTTGAGGGAGTCTTGCTTAAGGGAAGCCAACAGGAACACCGCCGATTTTGGGGGTCCCCTCAAAACGATTCACCTATATATAATCACTTGCGGCTAAAACGTATAAGCCCACAAACTCCAAGAGATCAAACAGTCGTCCAATTCGATTTGGGCGACTCTGGGTACCGCATCCTTAGCGTGCATTGAAAAGAGCCGTCAAAAGTCTGTCGGTACCCTTTCGGGATTCAATTGTGGGTTCCTTTCATCATGGGGAGACAAGCCCAACTTGTCCAAAAATATCTATCGCTTCGGGTCATGACCCCTCCAATGCACACCCCCGGACCCTGCAATGCAGAACCCCGACCAATTCCTCAGGGGCCCTTGAAAAACCAGCTTTGAGGGCCCAACGGCAAGCCAGATCCTTCCTGCTGCCCCAAAAGCTGTTGAATTTGATCGATTTTCTGGCAAATGATCGTTTTGCCTTCTTGATCACGACTTAGGGATCCTTAAAAAAATGCATTTTTCTAGACCCTGCCAGCCAGAAACATCCCTCCCTCTCCCTCCGAAAGACGGCCCGAAACCTCGCCCGACACCGCGCCTGGGCCTGCGGTCTTTCGGTTTCTTCAAACGCCTCGCCAGTCCTCGAGAAAATGAAATAATGTGGGGGGGGAGGCAAACCAACGCCGCAAAAAAAGGGACAACCACCGCAAATAGTCGTTTGGGCGTGTTGCTTTGTGCGCCCTGATGGCTTGAACGAATGAAAGGAAGCCACATGTTGGGGGATCCCCCTTCTTGGCACGTATCAATTCCATTTCAAGGCGGGGATGGCGTGGTAAAACATTAGAATAAGGTTGTGGGGAGCTTGAAAGCCAACCTAAGTCATGATCACAAGAGGCTCCTGTGTGTGAGTCTCCTTTTTGGAGGGGGCCTAAATGCGTTGCGCTCTTTCAAGCCAACCCCCAATCAGGTACCCAAACTAAAGACACACCCATTGAGCCCCTAATGGGCGTCTTTTTTAAGAGGATTTTGTTTTTGAGTTGATTTAAAGGGGAAACGAACAGGAAACCACCCATTTAGACTGTTCCCCTTTGACACACCCGAGGTAGGCTTAAACCCAGGGGTTCTTCTTTTTAGGAAATAAACTGCTGGGTTTACGTTAAAAGAAAGGCACCCAACCCGTCCGGCTTTTGGAGTCAACACCTCCTTTTTAGTAGGATGGGCCGGCCATGTCCCCAACCAGAACTGCTGGTAGCTCAGAGTGCTCCCTCTTTCGCAAATTTGGATACCGAACCCCAGCTCCCCAACTCTCCGTTGCCCTTCCCGCCAGGGTTCAACACTTAGATCCGGAACTCCCTTCCGATCAAGTGGATTGGCCCCAACAAAACTAGGTCCGCCAGTAGAGAGGTCAGAATCCGGGTGCCAACTTTTGTTGTAGTCTAGTTTACTAGGGGAACCGAATCTCCCCCCAAGGTGGTAAAAGGGCACTACTGGGCAGGGCTGTGGGAAATGACCACTCCTGCGATACAACAAAAGGGTCTCCCCAAAGACTACCACCCCCATTTAAACAGGGGATTCCAACTTCTATCACAGAAGTGGTTGGATAAACCCCGAGCAATCCCACAACCCTGCTACTGGGGGACCCAGAAAAAGTCCCGGAGCCGTTGAATTCGCCACTCCGGTTGAAGCCCCGAAAGCTCAAAGCCAGCGAGGATCCCGCCTTAAGTAGTGGGCGCGGGGGAGCTCCCAGTTCCAGGTGTCATATGTGTTCAATAAAAGGGGGAAAAAGGGTTGCCATGGATCCAGGGGAAGCCATTTTCAACTAGGTCCTTTTGGCTGTCTATTTTAGTAGGGGAACCCTCCCCCAAAAAAGTTGGTCAAAGGGCACCTAGCCGGGGGACCTAGTTAAGGGACCCACCACGACCCACCGATCGCCAAGAAAAGAAGAAGTCCAAGCATAGGTGGCCTTTGGGAAAAATAGATGGCCCCGGTCAATCGAATCAAAGCCATCTAAACCAGTGCCTTCTATTTTTGACCACGCAAACCCAAAAAGGACACCTATGGGGGTAGCCCTTGTTAAGGGACCCGCTGGGATCGCGGAAAAAAAATGAGAAAAAAAAAAACGGAACAACCAAAAGAAATAATAAACCAAAACAAAAAACACGTCCAAGGCTCGGCTTCCCTGGAGGCCTCTTGCTGGGCGCAGCGGTAGATCTCCAGCAGCTCGCTATCTCTCAGCCGGACCTTACGAGGTCCATTTGCGTTTTCGCGCCGGGTCGCTGAAAGCAAAAACGAACAAACCAACGGGTTGACCGGTGGTTCAACTTGCCTTAAACAAGACACATTGCTTCCATTTGCGTTTTCGCCCCTCGAAAACATAAACAAACATATGTCCAGTAGTGATACATTCGCTGTAAAACCAACAGGGGAAAATAACAAATAGTCTTAAGCAATTGGAAGAGAACAAAGGGCAAAACGGCAAAACGGCCGGGTTTAAAAGGGGCAGTGAACCAACGAACCCACTTTGGTTCTGTTTGAGGTACAAGTGGGGACATGTTTTTCTTTCTGTTTGAGGGTGCCAACTTTGGGCAGCTGCGAAAACGAGACGGGATTCCTAGGGTAGTCTTGCACTGGGATTTGGTTCGTGGTGGCTTGCCGAGCACCACCAAGAAAGGGGGGGTTGGAATTCTTATGATCTGGACATTCTACAAATAAGAAAAAACTTTGAGAAAAGGATCCCCAGGTGCAGAACCTACATGATGGTGATCTCGACTTACCCCTCAGGTCACCATAGAAATTGGTAAACCTCTGTGGCTGGCCAATTTCGCAGGGCATCCTTCCCTGTTGGCCCAGGCAACATGGGCCACTATAACAAGGGACGCTACTCGGGTTCAACCAAGTTAGAAAGTCGGCTGACCGTCCCCCGTTATAAGAGAACCAACCAAATGATGATCACGGTTGCTACCCTCTTTCCGTCAGTCATCGAAGTGGGCAGGGCCGGCTCAAAAGAACAAAAGTCTTCCAGAAGCCTTCCGTCCACTTCCATGATCGATTGAACGCTCACTTCCAGAGTAAGCCCAAACTTGCTATATCCAATACCATCTTCCCAAAAAACGACTACAGTCCAGGAAGTCAGGAAAAGCGCAACATGAACACAACAAACAAACTAAAATACAACTAAACAAACAGACCCTCAAAGTTCCCTTGAAATAGGTTGCCCCCAAAATTATGGGGAGGAATTCCAGTAGTTGGTGTAACCGCCAGGTGGCTGAACACCCTACTGTGGATGTACAAAGTCCTGCACCACCTTTGAAAGCCAGGAATGATGCTTCCCTATTAAAACCAACAAACGTTATGTTTTTCAACCATGGCTTCAAAATGGTGCTGACATGGGTTTAACCATCCACAGTAGGGTTCAGCCCCCATTAAAAGAATGCTTGACCCAATTTAGATCATGACAATTCTTAGGAAATCAATGGTGCTTATATTAATTAAGCTCCATTGTTTTCAAAGTGGTGTGGGACTTCCCCCACGTTATCACTCTTCGGCCAGGCCGCCGGCCGTGCGGCCCGCCCCGCCGCGCCCGCCGAAGCGCCAGGCCCGGAGGCCGCGGAACGGGCGCTGGAAGCGGCCGGCGAGGCCGCCGGCTCCGGGGGCGCCGAGGGCGCCGTGGAAACCGCGCGGAGGCAGGCCAGGAGCTTCTCCTGGGCTCAGCTCAGCAACCCCTGCGAGTAGGATGGACAATCTGGAGTCTACAATCTAGGTCCTCCAGTAGAGAGGTTCGAATAAGTTGGGACCAACTTTTTTTTTCTGTAGGCTATTTTAGTAGAGGGTTTCCCTCCGCCATAAAAGGGGAGAGAATGGCAGTAGCGGGGGACTGAGACATGGAATGACCCCGATTTAAATCCTCCTGCCTCAATCCCCTCCTCTGGGACCCGCGAGGGCCCCGGGGGTTGGCAACCTTCAATTGCTGATGCTTCCCCCCCCCCCCAGACAAAATGGAGGAAGCACCTCCGCCATACGATGGAGACTTGCCTGTTGGTTCTAAAGTGAAACTATCACTACTGGACATGTCTTTACATTTTTACCGGGCTTATTTACAGGCAGAGGTTGCTTGACCCAGGGGGAGGGGGGAGGGGGTGAGGCGTCTATTTTGCGAGCAGCTTCCTTCTTCCAGGAAAAAGACAACAACTTAAGCAAATGAAAGGCAATAGGTCGTGATCGACCTTTTGTCGGCTCAATGGCCAACTTGGCTTGGAAAGCTCGAGTCAAAACCAGAAAAGGGACAACTTGTTTGTTTCCTCCGGGATCTCTCGCCTTTTCCACCCAATTCGCCGGGTCTCTGAGTAGGAGGCCAGCTGCGCCAAATGCCTCTCCAGCTCCCGCTGCTGGCCGGACGGCTCGTCGCCTGGAAAAAGAAGAAAAAGGCGCCGCCGCTCAGCTTCCCCCTAAGGTTGCCCCCGGATTAGTGGGGGCCCCTCCAAAAGTGGTCTGAATCCCCGCTAAAACCAGGGAGAAGCACCCCCATATTAATCAACAGGGTTGATTCATCCGGGGTCAACTTGGCGGTTTGGATTGGTTTGGGATTCGAACCCCAGTTCCCAACCACCAAACCAAACCACCAATTAGGGGAAGCTGGGATGAGAAATGGAATGACCCCGAGATAAACCATCCAACTGGTGGTTTCCTTTAAGGGAATCCCCAGGTTCATTCAATTTCTCATTCCCTGCCTATCGCGCCCAAAAAAACAAACAAAAACATCCAAAAAAAACGGCCGCTTCGCCGCTTTTTGGCGGGACAAAGGAGCGCCGGGAAGTGAGCAGCACCCTTGAAGCCTCGTTTTTTTTTTTTGGTGGCACTGGACTTTTCCGCCCGGTGTTGGCGAACGAACATTTGAGACATCATCAAAACCCAGTATTGAAATGGTCTACCCAGAACCATGCTTCAAGCGGGTATCCGCAGCTATTTGTGGTTGGGATTATCCCTTGCCAACCGTCATCTACCCGGGTTTTCAGGACGTGGCTCATTTGCGGTTCAGGAACGCCTCCAGGTTTGATCCAAACGGTGAGGTTTAATGCCACTGCAAGGCCGTCCACCCGTAAAAATATACTTATACATATGGGTGTGGCTCGAAATTAGAGCTAGGGTTACGCGGTGTCGGTCTTTGTTTCCATTTTGCCAGGGTTCCATTTTGGGTACCCATTTTTGACCCAGAGCCAGATCAGCCCAGGTGCGTTCACTTGATCAAAGCTATTTCGGAGGCCGTCTCTCTCATCCCTCTAAACTCAGAAAAGTAAACGTTAGAAAGCACAATTTAAGCCAGGTATGACATGAGCTTCGCTGCATCTCTGGCCATCTTAGGACTTTGGATAGCACCCCTGAACCCACAGCTTCAAAAATGTGCAGCTCTGAGCTGAATGGACCACTCCCGCCCGAAATCAACATGGCTGCCCACCAAAAACAAAAACAAAAAACAAGTTCTAGAGAGAAACCTCCTCTTGGAGACCCCTCCTTTCTTTTTTTGTTTCTAGTGGGGGGTCCATGTTGATATACTAGGTCCTCCAGGAGAGAGGTTAGCTATTTTAGTAGGGGAACCCTCCCCCCAAAAAAAGTTGGCAAAAGGGTACCTAGCTGGGGGACCTAGATATACGTCAAATCTGCAGAGCACCGGACATTTGAACCCGACAAACTTGGACTCAGCGCCCGCCCAAACCCACCGCCCACCGCCTACGCCAGCGAGGCGGCGCAGGTGGTGTAGCAGCAGCATGCGCATTCCCTGCGGGCTGTTTGTTTGGATTTTTGTTGAGGGGGGGTGCTTCTTGATTACGGTTCTTTTATTTTTATTGTATTTTTTTCTGGGGGGGGTGTGATGTTTACTTTGTGCTGCGTTCTTTTCTTGTTTCTTTTTTTTGGGGGGCGGGGTGTGCTTTTTGCTTTGTTTTGTTTTATTGTTGCTAGTTGTGTTTTGTCTGTGTGGTTCTTTCTCCGGGGCAACGAACGCGGAACATTGTCGTGCCGGCTTGCCTGGGCAAACAAAAGCACAGGGGGCCAACATGGTCCAACCTGTTTTCGCCGACAGAAGTTCTTTCTAGCCACTTGGGCATCACCTGAACCAAAGCAACCAGTAGCGGGTCTGAAAGGCAAATTTTGTTTAGGGACCCTCTGGTGGATTCCGTGAGGGGCCAAACCCCAAATCCCCGACGACATGTGATCAACGGATCTCGCAGTCTGGCCACCTCAGGGAAACCAACAGGTGGTTAAGCAAACAAGCGGGTTTTAAGCAAGGGCATCGCGGGAGCGAGCATCCATCGGACCCAAACACATGTGGGCTTTCCCTTTGCCCAAGTCTGACGAGGGCCATCAAATTTTGGCAGAGAGTAAACTATGGCTGCAACACTACCAGTCGCCACATCAACCAGAACTCCAACTCCTCCCTTCGTCCTGCTCCGAGTCGGCAAATTGGATACCAGCCTTCCATGTGGTTAAGACCAAAATAATCAAATGAACATATTTCCAGTAGCGATAGATTCCCTCTAAAGCCAGCGGGGGAAATACAAAACATATTCTTAAGCCACAGGCGCCCCATTTAGGCCCGCGCCTCCGCCAGGGAGCAGCCCGCGGGGATCCGCAGGCCAGATCCGGGAGCGCTCCCGAGGCCAGAGGCGGTGGAGACCGAGCCGGGGGTGGCCAGGCAGTTGGACATCTCCTGCGGCTCTTTTTTTGCTCCCATGACTTGGGTGCTGTAGATCCCCCAGCAAAAAGTTTTAAACTTTTTGCTGGTTAAAAGGAAATATGAGGGGAAGCTAAAAGGTTAAAGTCTAAAGGTCCAACCCAATAACAGTAAAAATAAGGTGCTCCGTTCGTCCCGGGCCGGAGGCGGATGCTGGCCAAATGCCGTTTTGCAGGGTTCAGGACATCACATCTGAAGTCTTTTGGGAGAATCCTCAGTTCCCAAAAAGTGAAACGTCGAAGATCCACCCGGATAGCTCTTCTCCACAAATCAGCAACAAAACACTTCCCTGGACTGGCCACAAAAAGTGCAAACTGGATTGCAGCTAAACTGGTCTTCCCAAAAAGTAAGGTCCAAAAACTTGCCAGGAGAGGGGGGTGCATGCTGTCTTACAAGTTCCCTCGGTAGCAAGAAAGGAGCCAAAAGCTCGGAAACGCAAGCGCCCTTCTGGATTGGGTGCAGCAAGCAAGCAACCAAACAAACCCAACTAATCAACTAACTAGCCAGCTAGCTGGCTAGCTAGCAAACAAACACAACCACAAAACCAACAAAACCACAAAAACAACGACAGCAAACACCAAGCTAAAAAAACACACGGCACACGTCGCTCCTTGAGCGTCACCGGTGTCTCCTCCCCAACCTCCCAGGCCTCCCAATCCAACGCCGCCGGCCGCGACGTTGCTTTCGTCACAACTGGCACAAGCCGAAGCGGCTGAACCGGAGAGGCGCGGCCTCGTCGGGAGGATTTGGGGGGCTCCTTGGTTGACGTTGGAATGGGAGCAAAGATGTTCAAATTTTAGCAGTTAAGTGGTTGGATTTCCCGCTAAACCACACACAATAAGCAAAAATGTAAAATGTTTCCCAACGTCCATAACTTATGTGTAATGAAATTTATGAGGCTGCAAAGTTTCCTGAGCAACAGGGCTACCACCCTCAAACTACCCGCAGCCGTTGATGCAACGCTAGGAAACCTCAGATAAACCACCTACCAACTGGTGCAGCATTTCGCCTATGGGAAAGGAATGTAGTTCTGGGCAAAACAGACAAAGCGATTCACCGGCCTGGAATCCCCGAAGAAATGATCCTTCATCATGGTCAAGTTCACCAATCCGCCATGTGAGGCGACCATTGGACAAATCTGGAAGCTCTCCAACTTGACAACTAAATGGTTTGTGTCAAAATGAGGACCTCTCCTCAAAAAAGCACAACCCCCATCCGAATAAACAGGCCCTGTGGGAGATCAGCATCCCGCACGAGATACTTGTGTGTAGCCACATTCGCAGGATATGTCTTAAACAGGAGAGGGTGGGGGATGGCGAGGGGCGAAAAAAGACATGGGGGGTTCCTCGGTGCTTTCAACTTGAGGCCTGATTTCAGGTTGCCCACCATACACCACCATTTGGGGTGAGGTCGTGTGAGGTTGTTATAATTCACCCAGACCTAATTTCAGGTTGAATCCTCAACAAAAATGCAAAAACAAAAGCAACCCCCAACTGATGCGCGGCTCTCTTGAACGGCCTCCTCCGGCCTCCGCGTGTTTCTTTCCGCAGGAGTCGCAAGCCCTCCGCGCAGGAGGCAAGACATGCCTGCCACTCGACTGAGTGGATCGAGATGAGCTACTGTGGATGGACAAACTCCTGCACCAGCTAAGAAACCCTGGAACGATGATTCCTATGTAAATGCCAACAAACAATGGTTTTCCATGGTTTCAGTGGTGCAGGATTTTGTCCATCCGCAGTACGTTCATGTTGACCCCGTATTAGTAAACCGGGGTGTTCCCCTCCAAAAGTGATAAATCCCAAATAAAACCAGGGACACCCCCATATTAATAAACAGGGGTTTATTACTCCGGGGTCAACATTACGTTGAAAACATCCCAACTTTCTTCACCCAACTGGCCGCCAGCTCCTCCCAGCAAGTGCTTCAAGTCCGCATGGCGTAAAGCCCCTGAAGACAAACCACGCCGACCCAAAAGAAAGCCTGACAACCCGTATCGTGAAACTGGGGATCCTTTTGCTTGTTCCGCTGCAAAGGCCCGCGAAACAGCTGCCTGGAGCCTCAAAATCGATCAGAACTGTTTTTTGCCCCTAAGATTATGAGGTCAGTTCCCCTTTTTATGGATCCGGGTGCCCTCAACAAAGACCCACAAGCCAAGCAGCAAGCGGGGGTCCAATTCTTCGCTGGGAAAATTGAACCTTGCACCCCCCCCGCGAGCCTCAAGACTCACACAGCGCACGTCGCAGAGGCGTTTCCTCATGGCCCTCGAGGGCTTGGGGCGTGAAGATCTGGGCTGCTGGGTATCTGGGCTGGTCAGCTGTGCTGGATGGATGGGTGTCTGGGCTGGTCAGTTGGCTGGGTGTGGGCTGGTCAGTTGCATATCGACCTCTCAAAGGTGCCAAGTAAGTACTTAGCCGGTCAAAAAAACAAAGACACAAGGACACACACACAGGTCGAAGCAACAGGCTTGCTCGCAATGTTGGCAAATCCGGACTTTTGAACGCAGAGGGTCAAACCAGACAGAAATCGACAAGTCCCCGTTGGAAGATTAGGCAAAGGAAAGACACCAGTGCTTGAGTTTGACCCACCACGTCAGAAGCTGCATCGCTGAAAATGAGAAGCCAAGATCGGCAAGATTGCATGATATGGCGCCTTTTCGAAGAACAAACTGGACGAGTCACGTTGCATCTCCGCAACAGGCCGCACATTACAACCTGCAAGAAATCAGGAGCCTAAAAATTCTCTTGCGGGGGCTTAAAGGAGTGATCCAAGCAGGGTTGTTGACTGGGTTGCAATCAACATGGATCATTGGCATGACTACTGCACTAGGACCCCTTGGTGTCAGAGTTCCCTGCACCTGCGGCACCACCTTTGAGCCTCGAAGCGGGCGCATCGCCCGAGTCGCTTGCCAAGAGCCAAGAATAAAGCTCATCACCATATGGGGAGGTGAAAGTGGGCGGCACAATTCCCAGTGGGTCATCGAAAGGAATGACTTACCCACGAAAATGTGCCGCCTACTTTTACCCAGCTGTAAAAGGGAGGGCCCTCCGAATAACATGGCTTGGCGCACAAGCTACTTTCAAAGGGGCTGGGAGGATAACCGGTTTGCAGGCCCGTTTTGCCTGCTACTCGTATCTCTTCATTCGCCTCCATTGAAATGATATTGATATTTTTGGAGGACGAAGGGCTAATTTCGGTCCAATCTCCACATGGGCATGCTCTGGTTTCCTTTTGGCCTCCCACGAAAAAATCACCAAAGAGGGTCAGGGGCCCAAGGTGTCTATGGAAATGAGACAAATTGTTGCTTGGATTGGCTTGGATTAGGATTTGAACCCCTGATTCCTGAGGGTAAATGAGAACTCTAACCGACTCTAACCTCCAAACCGCCGTTTCGGCTCCAAAGCACTTGGAAGGAAGCTGAATGTGATCTGCCGGGCATGTTCAATGAACACACCGGAAGGGGGCGGGGGGGCCAGGTTCTCAATGACCCTCACCCGCAGCAGGCGCGTTCTGTTTCTCTTTCGTTTCCTTTGCATTCTCTCGCGATGCAACCCGCCCTCGCCTAACGCGAAGACATGGTCTACAGCCCTTCAGGTATGCCCTGACTAAGCAACTTTCGCCGAGGCGCGGGGCGCGGAAGCAAAAGTTGGAGCAGGGGGATGCCCCCCAGACCCATTTTTTTCGCCATAGCGGGCAAGGGGTGAAGAAGGTGCCGCCAGCCCTGGCGAAGGGCAAGCTGGGTCCCCGCTGCTGCTGGGACAAGCAGAACTTGAGGGGTTCAACCGGAAGCAAACTCGTAGCTCTTCGTGAGGGAGCCTATCACTGGCGTCATCGATTTTATATACAGCGGTCTTTGTTTTTTGCACCGCGCGCCCGGCAAAGCAAAAGGAAAGCCGCGTGTGGTCGAAATCGACATCCCGGCACTGCTTTCGCAGAGATCGCTCCAAAGGACACCGTCGGGACCAACAAATGGCCGCAACCCCAAACCAATGCAAGAGCAACCCCGAGGGGAGCTACCTACGAGAACTTGGTTGACGTTGGCAGGGGAGCAAAATTTAATTTTTCAGCAGCTAGGTGGGGATTTCCCACTAAACCACAATAAGCAAAAATGCAAAATGTTTCGCAACAACAACCCTGAGAAGTTGAAGCAACCTGGACTTCAGCGCGATCCCGGGACCACCGAAGCTTGATTGCAGTACCTCTTTCAGAGGTGCCGCACTCGTCACGTGCCCACCGGAAAGCGCAGACCCCCCTCTTGGGGCCCTGTTTCGACCCATGGCTGTACAAGGCGTCGGTCTTTCCGTCTAGGGCCCTACAGCCAACGAGTCTCGCCATCCACGTGAAAGTCCAAACAAAAACACTGCCGCCCTGTGTGGGCATGCACTTCACGCGGCTTTTGCTCCCCCTTTTGAACTTCTGCACAGTTCCTGCAACCCATCCAGCGGAAGATGGCAGGGGTTCTTAGTCCTACTTGGGCCCCTGCAAAAAGTAAACATGAAGTGAGAAAATTCACGATGCCCCTACAGTTAACATTTTGCTGGTTGAAAGGGAAAGCGAAGGAAAGCCAAAGCGGCCAAACGATACTAAAGGCTAGCCAAGTCTGGCAATGATTTGACAACAGCACTCCGGAGAGGACGTTGGGATCAACTAACATTGGTGAAATCCTTTCTCACAGTCCGTGCTTTGACATGCGCACACACGCACGCACACGCACACGCACACACACCACCCAGGTTCGTGGTATTTGCCTCGTTACCACATCCAGCACCGGCACCCGTGCCGATGACCGGTTTCAGGAGGCGTTTCATCTGTTGGCTGTGCCCCTCTTGGATTGCGGCGCAGATCCAGCCGCCCGACGCCCTTCACACACTCCGGGTGCGAATTTCGATCGGAAAAACGCTCTGTGGGCATGTCACTGCCCGAGTGGATGGCACCAGACAAGTCCACGCTTTTCCGCTATGCCACTACATTGTATTCCAAAAAAGTGCAGTCCATGAACTTAGGAAGTGAGGAATCACGATTCATCATTCAGGTGGGGATTCATGTCCAACCACTTCTGAGGTGGTTTCCTATTCAGCATCCTAACCACATTGAAATTTGGGATGGACCGCTTCATTGTGCGCTCTCGACGGCAAACTGCTGCCATCTGTTTGGTTGGTTAAGGGCTAGGTCCTCCAGTAGAAAGGTTAGAATAAGGGTACCCTTTTTTCCGGTGGTCTATTTTAGTAGGGGAACCCTCCCCCCAAAAAAAGAAACGGTAGAAGGGCAGTACTGGGGGACCAAGAGGGTCTTGCGACACTAAGATCCTAGTCGCCCTAAGGGAAAAGAACCTTCCGCTCGGACTGCGAAGCTGAGGTCCACTTCCTCCCGGTGGCGCTCGCGGGTCAATCGGACGGACTGGTCGGATCTGGCCATCGGGTCCGATGGATCCGTCTGTCTTCGGGAGCGCTCCCCGTCCGGTTTTTTCCAGCAAACCGCTCCGAAAAAACTCGGGGCTGTTGGACACCCTTTTGGGGTAAGGGCACGTCTTCCGACTGGGGCCCCTATTTGTTGTTGGCCGCCTAGGGAGCCAGTGGTACTCTCGCAAAATGACGCGGAACATCACTTGCAAGCCACCAAAAATGAGGAAATGATTGCAACAATACGACATTAACATATAAACATGACAATACATGTAGTTTTTAGTAGTGCTGATAAGAATGATGATAAGGGGCAAAAACCGGAGTCCCGAATCCGGGTGACCCAAAAGGGCCCGAGCCGAGCGGAGCTCAGGCTCCTCAAGCACTGGGCCTCGGTGCCAATGGAAGCTCTGGAGGCCTGGCCAAAAGAAGTAGATCCAACTCGAAAGGTACCCTTCCTACCGAAATCCTCTTAGGCACCACACAAGAAACCCTAGAATGATTCGATTCCCCTGTGGATACCAACAAAAAATGGCTTCCCATGGTTTCCAAGTGGTGCAGGATTTTGTCCATCCACAGTACTAACATGGCACCTGTCAAGAGATACCTGGAAGATGAAGTTGCTTTTGAAGTGACCGGGCCCCTGTCAGTTGCCATGTTAGTGGGAGGGAGGGGAAGAGGCAGAAGCCCTGGTGGATGTTCCTAGGTAAGCTGCCTGGAAAACTATAAAGAACATGATGTCTCCAGTAGTGAAACCCATTCCTTTAAAACTAACAAGGAAACAACTATGTTTTTTCGACATTGACATGTTTCTCAGTTGCCCCATAATTTGGGACTCAGAACTGACAGGTAGTCACCTGTTTTGGTCATGACTGCAAATGGGAACCCCAAAGAAAGGTCAAACGGTCAATTGGCTTTGGACCAAGTGGGTCATTGGAAAGGATGCAACCCCCCTACTAGGACGAGTGTAATCCGGGGCCAACATTGCTTTTCGACTAAGATCACAACAATATAACTGTGTATTTATTCAGCCCCTCATTCTGCAAACTTGCGATTTGAGGGGAGTGCCGAAACGAAGCGTCCGCCATCACCGATGACTTGCCCTACTAGCATCGCTTGGCTGAGCCGAGCCAAAGATGACGAGGCAAGGGCAGAACCTATGTTTCTTTTGCCACAAGCCAAGCTTTAACGCGACACGTGTTTTCTGTAGTTTATGTTAGCTAAACTGGGCTCCTACGAGGCCAAACCCTTACATCTTGTACACCCCAACCCCATGCCTTTTGCTCCAGCTATGGAACTCCAAATCGACATTAGACAGGAGGTAGAGATATCACCCCTCATGTCGCTTAAGTCCCCCAGAGAAGAAAAGTAGTGATAGACTCCCTTTAAAGCAAGCCTGGACAAATGACGCATGCTCAACAGCAAATGCAGGCAATTTCACGGATGCCGGTGATGTTGAGGGACAGCTAAGGGGGGAAATATGCAAGGATGCTCCCTCTCTTTCTCTCCCTCTCTCTCTCTGTCTCTCTCTCGCTTCTTGTCAAGGGCAATGATGTCTCAGATGGTACCAGACGTTGGCCCAAAAACCCGTGCAAACGCTTTGGTCAGGTTTGGGGTCCCCGCCCGCCGCCAGCCATGCACCGCAACCTGAGAGGACCAGACCCATCTGGACATCTTGGAAGTGGGGCGAACCTTGTCATTGTAGTAGGTGGTCATTTTTTAAACAAAACTTGTGATGCCAAAGTCAACCATCCACTAGAAAAACAAAAAACAACTTCAAGCGGGGGTCTTTTGGTGTTGCGGAAATTGGTAAACAAAGTTTCCCACAATGCCCCTGAAAAGGAAACATGGATCTTCCATTCGGGGGAAAGAAGGTGTGACTTCCAAGCACCCCCTATGAAGAAGCATCTTCCTGTTGAAAGGAGACTTTTGGAGTGCTTCAGGGCGGCGGGTAGCGACAGCGACCGCCTTAATCTCCCAATTTTCTAGATGTTGGGCGATTTTGGAGCCACTGCACCATTTCTGCTCCATCGCCCAAGTCATGGTTTGCGCAATGCCTCGCAATGTGTTTCCATGGTTTGCCAAATGCATAGTCATTTAGAGAGCTTTCGAGGGTTTTAGCGCGATTGTTGTTTTTTTTAGAGAAGATGATCTAAATCCAAGTACGGGGCCACATCCAGAAGCTCGCACCTCTTTACACCCGCAATTTTGAAGCAAGCCAGGTCGGGGGCTGGGGATGGCTTTGTCTCCAAGGCATGGCAGGGAAAGATGCAGGAACCCACCTGCGTTTGTTCGCTGCGTTTCTAGCCAAAACCCCAAGAGCATGTTGCAATGGGATCTGAAACCCAAATCAATGAAAGGCGCTCTTGGCTCCTCAGTCTGACTTTTCTGTCAAGTTCGGGGCTTGTAGACACCAACAAGAATATATACACATCCCCGTGTTTTTTGGTTTCTTGCGTCTTGTTTCTTGTTTCGTTTTACATATGTTATTTCTATTTTCATTTTTTGGGGTGGGACATGGTGGGACTTAAGCAAGGCATCGCGTATGCAGCAAAAACACCTCCTGCCCCAGCGCCGGAAACCGACACCGTGGATACCCCGAGCCCAGATCTGGGCCGTCCCTACGCACAGGCGGCCGCGGCATTGGGGTCCCCGGAGAGCTGCAGCAGCTTCTCTTGGAAGAGCGCGCGGAAAAGCTGAGCCTGCTGACTCCTCTGGCCGATCAAGCTCCAAATTTGCTGAAGCTTTCGGGGGAGAAAAAAAAGGTCCGGTAGGGAGAGGTCATGGCGTGTTCCCTTTTTTTGGGGCAAGGGTGGATCCTCCATTTGCGTTTTCGTTCACCGAAAAAAAACAAAAAAAAAAAAAAAAAAAAAAAACGTGTCCGGTAGGGCTAGGTTCCCTTTAAAACCAACAGCGGGAAATAACACATTCTCTTCAGCAAATGGAAGTTCAAGAAAAACGGATATGGAGGCTTCTGTCATACTGTGGGTGGTTGCGAAACCCGCTTGTCGCACCCCTTGGGCTTGGGTTCAAGTGGCAGGGCCAAAGCAAAAAGTCGCCGGGCTTCTCGCTATACCGCTGACATGGGCACTGACCCAAGCAGGCCCAAGTCCAGGAAACCAGGAAGCGAGCGGCGGATGCCAAATCAAAATAATGCGGATGGTTTTTGCCGAATCCGCGAGTCTTGCACGAGAAAGGACACCATGGCTGACACTACAACGTTGGTTGGTATTTACAAGGGAATCGAATCATCACAGGGTTTCTGAAGGGTTTCTGGTGCAGGACTGCGCCCATCAATTGCAAGTAGGGGAAACAAGGGAATGCCCTAATTTACCGAATTTTGTTGTGGTCTGTAGTTGACTGTCTTTGGTGTACTTGCAACATGCTAAGGGCATCCACCGATGGTGGCCAAATTGAAAACCATACTCGCGAATGTTGTTCCAAAGGAATCTCCTTTAAGGGGCCCTGTTTCTTCCTATTGGCAGGCCACCCAGCTCCCAAAGACTGGCTTGCTCCAAGCCCAGGAGCAAAATGTGTCTAGCCTTCATCGCGAAAAGCCGTGGGGTTTCAACAAACTCCAACCTAGGCCACTTTTTTCCTGTAGCCTACTTTCGTCGGGGAGCCGAATCTCCCCCCCAAAGACTCGGGTTGAAAAGGGCACCGAAATCGCTGGACCTCGCCATGCGCCAGACCATCCAGATGGGACCCCCGAAAGGCGCCTTGGGACCTTGGGGCGCTGAAGGCTGGTGCCAGGGGAGATTGGACTGGCCTCCAAATCTTGCTCCTTGACCGGCCTCCAAATCTTGCGCCAAGCCTAAGCTCTTTCTTCGTCTTCCTTTGATCTTGGTCGACGTTGGAAGGGGGAGCAAACGGCGATGTTTTGTGAGCGGTTCAGTGGGGATTCCAACCACTGAACCACAATAAGCAAAGATGCATCATTTCCCAACAACAAGCATTTGCTGGTGCTTTTCTGGGGCTTCCAGAAAACCACTTGAGGAAACTATGATTGGTCTGCCGTCCGCGTAAGGAACTGATACGTGGACGAAACCGGGGGGTGGGAGTGGGGGGATCCTCCCGACGTTTTTCCTGTGCCAACCATGGGGTCCCCCCAACCCCCCTACACTTTCGACCCGGAGTCGAGCGCGCTTCCATCACGTGTCAGGACTTCATACTCTTGGGGACAACCTTGCCAATCCCAAGGGGAAGGGAGCAGGTCCTTTTTACGCGATAAACAAAGAAACAAACGACTAACCAAAACTGATTCGAACAGAATAAATAACATCAAAAACTAAACATCTATATCAACATATGTTTACATGCGCGTACACACAAACACATTCATACACGCTTGAGACGTAAGGCAATGGTATGGAGTAACGCAATGTTACTCGGACAGTATAAGACCTGGCCGGGCCATCCAAAGTTGGAAACGGAACTGGTCATGCCGTTCGTTCCGTGCCGTGGAGACCACAACAAGTCCGGCTTTTCTATACATATATATTTATATTTATATGTGGTCAGCCCCCCCATGATCTACCTATGGTGTGTTGAAGTCTTATATAGAAATAACAATAAATAAATTAATACACAAACAAACAAACAAATAAATAAATATATACATCTATATATATATACAACTAAGAGCATGGCCTAGGTTCGGGAGACCAACTTCCGTCCTCGAGGCGGATGGCAAGAGCTTCTTCAGCGCCTTGGCCGCCGCCCCGTTGGCGTCCTCCGAGCCCAGGGCATCCTTCGCTCGAGCCGCGTTCGCTGCGCGAGCGAGCGCTCGGCCGGGCTCCCTGCGGTGTGTGGCTCACGGCTTCAGCGACCAAACCATCTCTACTCTTGGTACGGGCTTGCGAAAAAACCGACTGTTTTTTTGCAGATTTCCAGGTAAAAAGGAACAGAACCAAAAAAACTAAAAAACAAAGAAAACAGGCCAAGGACAGTGAAGAAACAATGTGTGAACAAACACTCGTCCACTTCCTAAAGGAGATGCCTCGTAATAATTTCTACTGATAAAATTTGTTTTTTTTGGGGGGGCTGCGGGCTCCCGACAGAGCACGTGGTGAGATGCAAGTGACTCGGTCTTCTTCGAAGTTGTTGGGCCAGACACATAGCCACACTCTTTGCCACAAAAAAAGGTCCAAAAACAAAAAGTGACTAAAGTCCAGGAACTCAGGAAGTGAGACTCAGGCCCCTGCAGAGTTGCTGGTTGAAAGGGGAAAATACTGGAAAAGAAGAAAGGGCAAAGATACCATGTTACAGGACTCCGACCGGTAGCTCTGAAAGGCTCTACAAAAGGGAGTTTTTGGATACCCCCTGCTCCCTTCCAACCACCAGCTAGAAAAGGTTGAAATCGGATAAAAGGACAACAACTGTAGCCCCCTTGTCATAAACTCTCACCCCCGACCGACCGGGCCCCACAAGGTCCAATGCCAAAAAGAAACAAACCGGACAAGAAAAAGTGGTCGGGAAAAAGAGCTACTCCTCCCCTGGTTTCGCTGTGCCGGGCTAAAGGTGATGGCGAAACCGGGTTTTTGCTTTCATCATAGCCTTGGAAATGTGAGAGATGACTTTGCGAAGGCTTTCTCCATCCCCGGCAATGTGGGGGCTCATCATTTTCAGTGGCGAGGCCCACCGAAATAAAAGACAAAAAGGTGCCACTCAACGACTGAAGTGTTGGCTTCCCTTTGGAAAAAATCCAAAAAGTGCGATGGCTGTTCGCGTGTGTGTCAAAATAGGGGACCTTCCCTTTTTGAGGACCTCTACAATGCAAAAACTTCGACAAAATAGGGGACCTAGGGGACCCTTTTGACCCTGAAAAAAGGCACCGGGCCTCAAACAACGAGCACAAGGAGTCCATTTGAATCAACACGGGTACTACTGCAGTGGCGTTTCTCAAGACAGTCCCTAAAATGCTTATTCATTCCTCGGACTTTGTGGTGGTTCCCCAAAAAATGCCAACCAACACGTCCATTTGCCAAAAGGCCCTCTGGCAAAATGAGAATATGTCCAGGGGTGCTAGCTGCTAGATTCCCTTAACACCATGGACAATAAAAAAACAAAAACATGAATTCTCTTTTCAGCAAATGGAAGCCGTGGTTGCTGCCAAGAACTTCCCACTCACCGACTTAACCGAAGTTCCCAAGTGAGCTTTAGGATTCCCCCCCCCCCCCCGACACATAAGCGTCCTCTTAGGGGAAATAGATGGCCCTGGTAGATGATTAAACCACCAGGTAAACCAGGAATCGCCATCTATTTCTCTAACAAGCAAAAAGGACACCTATGCCCTGATAAATTCACCCTCCCCCCTTCCCCCCCTCCCCCCCTCCTCCCCCCTTCCCCTTAGGTTCGTTCGGGAGCCCAAAATCCCCCCCCCCCGGCCAAGGCACCAGGAAGGCCACCTGCACCGCAGAGATGGCCCGCTTCCGGTCCTGCGCCGCTCGCTCGGCTGGTTTTTTTTTTGGGAGTCGGACGCCCCCCCCGAAACCTCCATTTGCGTTTGCGGCCCCTGGAAAAGCATCCAGTAGTGATAGATTCCTTTTGAAACCACCAGGGGAAAATAACAAATATCCTTAAATATCCTTAAGCAAATGGAAGAAAACCACTTGCTGAAACGAAGGTGTGTGTTTGTGTTATCAGTTTTCCCTGGTTTTGAAGGGAACCCATCACTATTGAATATGTTTTGTTTCTAAATCTGCCGGAGTCTTGAGATTGGTGTTTGTTTTGCGGGGGGGAAGGTTGTAGAAATGAGCTTTTCATGCTTGGGTGCCTAGCACTTGCAATGCCAGCACTCATTCTGCTTTGCTAGCTGCATCACCCCACAAAGACAGATCTAAAACACGACAAAGCAAAACAACCAAACCAAGAACAGCGCGGTCCTCCCTGCTCCGCCCACACCAAAGTGGTTCATTCCCCATGAAAGCTCTCAAGAAGGCAGCTGTGCAAAATAGACCCCAAACGTCCATGACACCCTCAGCTGCTCTGCCGAGCGTTTCCCTTTCCTCCAAGTTCACAATTCCTAAAACAAGTTCCCACTTTCGCCAATAAGATATATCAACCATGCTCCTTTCCCACTTTCCCCAGACCGTCCTGAGCTGAAAGTCCAGACATGAAAAGGAACAACTCCAAAAAAAACGGTGACCTCTCCAAAGCTCTTCCCCCAAAAATCGCGTCCAATCTGGCGCCCTTCGCACCCGGCAACCCATGCCTCGGGGAGGAACTCGAAGCGCCCACTGCGCTGCGCCAGCATGTCGAACCTCAGCGGATGAGACGAAATCCACTTGCCGAAGCGAAAGATGGCGGGACCAAAACTATGGTGTGGAGTCCCTTTTTTATCGGTAAACTATGAGGGTGGACCAAACCTAGAAACAACAAAAAATAAAAACTTCACTAGCCCTTGGTAAGGTAGCAACAAAAAATGGCAGCCCCCGAACCCAAACATATGAAAAGAACCCCCAAAAAAAGAAACATGCCAAACAACTTGATCAAGTTATCCCAAAAGGTGAAACGACCTTTTGATACAACTTCATCCCAAAAAAACAAAATAACAAAACATCCCAAAAAAACAAACTAACAAAACATCCCAAACAACAAAATAACAAAACATCCCCAAAAAAAAGCAAACTAACAAAACAGTAGAGCAGTGAAGAACAGGTCAAAAGGTCGACCTTCTCCTTGCAGAGGAGCTCGTCCAGCTCCTGGTCCAAGTCCTGAGGCCTCAGATGCAAACCGAGTCGATGGCTGTGCGTCGACTGTTGGGGTGTGTGTGTGTGTGTCAAAACCCTTAAGTCCAGGTCCGCCAGATTTGAGAGGTTAGAATAAGTTGGTGCCAACTTGTTTTTTCCTGTAGTCTATTTTAGTAGGGGAACCGAATCCTCCCCAAAAAAGAATCGGCAAAAGGGCACCTGGCTGGGGGACCTAGTGCTGAGGCCACCGCTCACGCAAACACTTTGTG
The DNA here is from genome assembly GCA_963377175.1 of Effrenium voratum. Classification (NCBI taxonomy): domain Eukaryota; class Dinophyceae; order Suessiales; family Symbiodiniaceae; genus Effrenium; species Effrenium voratum. The sequence continues at coordinate 18,657 of CAUJNA010000648.1, read as the reverse complement.
CTCGCTTTTTGGTCTTCACCGCTGTCGACCGAGCGGTCATGAGGACCATTGGGAATGTGACAAAACCGGGGGCCCCCTAACACCCCCCCCCCCCCAGCTCCAAAAAAGGCGGGGGTTCATGTGGGCAAGGAAGTAGTCCAAGTAAAACCCTCCTCGAACAAAAGTACCCTCAAAAAAAAGGTCTCGGATTTGCAGGGAACTGGCCTGGTGCGAAACCCTAATTAATTCAATTTCAACTTGGGATGCACCTTAAACTCGCTGGTTCTCAGCGAAATATGAGGGAATCCCTACAAACCATCCCCTATGATTTCCTTGAAGGGAATCCAAAGGTTCATTCCCAAACACCAGCAAGTTGTTTGGGTTCCATGATGTTTTTTGCAGGTGAGTGTGTGTGTTTGTGTGTGTGGGGCTTGAAAGTGGGGGTGAAACGGTTGAATTGATTCCTTTGCATGGTCCAACTTCAGACAAACCCAGACGGGCATCGGTGCTTTTATTGGACCCGAGAAAAAGGCCAGAAGGGGGCACCCAACTGAACCAACACCAAGTCTCTACCTGCGTGCCCACCTTTTGGGGCTGGGGTGAGTTACTTCGTGTTCCATTGACCCTGGTGCGGCCCCTAAAACAGCGATCCGGATTCCTTGCAAGAAACGGACCCTGATTAGTGAATGCTCTGTTTCCAGCGAGTGCATCAACGAGCACCTGTGACTCAAACACAACTCGCTTGCTTCTCCAAGAGGGTGTGGGAAAATTAGGAGTCCCCGTGGTTTCTGTGGGACACGTGCATTGTTCCCTAATAGCTGGGTCAATCGCCCAACCTGTCGCAAGTGCCTATGCAAGTATCAATTTGCATGTGGCCGCCTAGCGACAAAACATCTGCAAAGCCTGGCACAACTCCAAAGCCTGAAATAACATTTGGATCTCCAAGTACGCAGCCTCAATCATGAGCTCGCTGAATCCCCAGCTCGCTGAGATGGGTGTCATTTTTTGGGGGCTACCCCTTTTTGGGTGTCTTTCGAAGGGAAACCAAAAGGAAAACACCCAAATACACACCCAAAACACCCAATACATGGTTCTTTTTTTGGGGGGGATCCCTTAAAAAACACACACACACACACAAACAGCCACACACACACATCCAGATGGAGCTCTGAGAGTTCTGGATGCCCGGATCGGTCCGGGAAAGGGCGAATGACTGTCTCACTTGCCCTGGACCTGAAAATAAGGTCTGGCAATGCAAGTAAAAAGCCCTGTCAAGATATTGGCCCTGTTTGGAGCCGGAAATGGACTTGGTTCACCTTCTGGAACCTTGAGCCATAGACTAAAACCCAAACAAGAAGCTCAGATCAAAAGCTCGATTCGCTTTGAGGAAACTTTCGGGCCAATGACTAACTCACACTGACAATGAATTGTCGATTCCCTTCGGGTGAGTGGGGTACGCGTGCAAAGTCCCCGGTGAAAAGCAAGCCCTGGACTCAATTCCGTACTGGATTGGGACTTTTTGCGCACCACTTAAATGATCTTACCATAAAAGTTGAAGGTCCAGAACCTGGGGCAAGTGAGTGACTCGGGCACGTCTGGATTTGGAAGCTTTCGGCGCCTCACGGTGATGTTTGCCTGAATCGAGCCGCTCGTCCTCATCGAAGATGGCGACGTACTGCTCCCCCGGCATGTCGGGCACCTAAGTTGCAAGACTGTTGCAAGCAGTCAGTAGCCTAGTGGCCGTGTTTGAACAGGGCAACGCTTTTTGGGTTAATCGCTTTTAGTGGGGAACCCGGAAAGCGGGAATTGCCACTGAACACTTGCGCAACCTGACTTGACATATGTGAGAACTCAGGGAATACTACAGGGACCTACGAAACTGGAATAGGGGTGCGGGGTATTCTAAAACCAGTCATGATCACAAGGGGAATAGTGTGGCAATTAATTCTCTAGCCCCTTATAGTGCCTTATAGTATGTATTGATGTTAACTGTAGATTAATCCGGAGGATGGTAGTCAGGCATGTAGCAGGGAAACGATCGTCGAAGTCGACATCGCCTAACGCAATGAAACATTTATGCTTGGTCCCTGGCTCCAATGGCACCAGTTGGACACGTCAGTTTGAAGGGATACCTAAAGATGCCAGCCATGAAGAGGAGAGCCACGGCGGTTGCAACCGTGGAAAAGTGTCCATTCATGGTCCTTGATGGCCCCTAACTGTCACTACTGCTATGGGTCTATGGCTCCCATACCTTGGTTGCTGATGACTCCTCTGCAAAAGGTGTTTAACGTTCTATGGGTTTGATGGACAGGTTTGATGCACAACCCCTTCATTTTCCCAACAGTTCAAAGTCTAGAGTTTCAATCAAACAAACATCAAGACAACCAGATCTGAAAAATGTATATTGAATGGACAACTTTTATCCTCTAACTTTGGATTCTTCAAAAGGGGCCTGATTCAGGCTCCATGGGGGCACACCCAGTCCAGCATGCATGTACAAATTGTATGCACATATAACTGCAAAGGTGTATATATATATATGGATATATAATGACAATGATACCCCCTGAAATAGGGGAACATTTGCTGGGCCCATTTGAGAGACACTGAAACAATGCCCCGTCTGAACTAAAAATAGTTTATGCTATTTCTCTCTCTGTCTCTCCCTGCTCCCTTCCCCAGAAAAACGGAGGTTTATGCTGGCCCATGTTAGAAGCACTACAGCAACCCCGCGTCTGAATCAAAATTTTGGGGATTTTGGGAAATTGGGAAACACCGAAAAATATGCTCGCTTCATGCCCAACGACTGGGGTAGCGATGTTCACCAGTTGGCCTCGAAAATGTGGTTTGGTTCCGACACTTCAGTAACCGCGCGACCAACCGCTTCCAAACCCAGCCAACTGCTTCCAACGCGCACCACCATATTAGGATGTATTTTGTCGCAGGTAGATGGCTTTGAAGGGAAACCAAAAAGCCAAACAATCATTCGGGGTCCCCTAAAAAAAGGCATACCCATATTTGTCCAACCTCCGCATGGCCTTTTTAAAGAGGCGCATCGGATGCACATTCTTTTCCGAGATATGAACCCCAAGTCATGGCTAAACCCAGCAAATAATCTGGGAAACAAGCCACCGAAGTGTGGCAAATGGCTTGGTTTCCTGCATGGGTCCCACTTGGGTCCCTACTAGGTCCTGCAGTAGAGAGGTTAGAATAAGGGTGCCAACCCTTTTCCGTAGTCTATCTTAGTAGGGGCTTCCCCTCCCCCAAGAAAGGGTAAAAGGGCACTACTGTGGGACCTAGCCTGCAATCAGCCTTTGATTATTCGTATCAAGCCTCCCACGAGTTCACATATGATCCACCAAAAAAGAGCCACTGGATCCACGGGTTCAATTGGTCTCCCGTTGTCTCCCGGCCTGGATGCCACGGGGGGTGCCACTCGAATGACTTAGTCTTTCACCCCCCTCCCCAAGTATGTGTTCCCGGTAGGTGTCAAAGCCCCGACGCCAATCCTGCCGTGAGCCACACGTGTTTTTTTGTTTCGAGCCGGTTGATTCCCCGAGAAAAAATAATCAGCTCACCCGTAATTGCTTCGCTCAGGCTGGTTTTGTCTGCCCAGTTACGCAAGAACAAACATCCAAGTCAGCAAGGGCAATCAACATCCAAAGGCCCTGTCACAACAATAGAAATGCCATGGTCGTAAGAAAGGCACCCAAAAGGAAGCCCCAAAAATGGGGCTTACTCGTCATTGTTAGCAGCCAGAGGAAGAGACAGTTGATCTCTGCAAAATAATATCTTGGATCCTGGTCAAGAAATCATTGCTTTACAGATCAAACTAGGTCCTCCAGTAGAGAGGTTAGAATAAGGCTACCAACTTTTTTCTGTAGTCTATTTGAGTAGGGGAACCCTCCCAACCAAAAACAGGGTTGAAAAAGGAGACCTAGTCAAATAAGTGGATCTCTGAAAAGCATGTGAGCTCCTCGGCCATACTCGACACACCGTTTAGGCGCAAAATCCGGTTTACAAAGACCCCAAACTTCTTCCATTCTGTGGGAGAAAAAACCACTCTTTCCAGTAGTGATGAATTCCTTTTCAGACCAAACAGGGAAAATAAATATAATAATAGAACAATATTCTTAAGCAAATGGAGGAAACTTCGTCGCCGGGATGCGGGGGAAGAGTCCACCGTGGAAGCTGACTCAGAAGATCCTGCTCTTGCTCGAGTTTGGGCAGATGACTCCGAGCTGAAGCATGCAACCGTCTAGGGGTTGATTCCTGTTCCATTCTTTTCAACCATCCTTCTTTTCAAAAACTTTCTGGAAAGATTCGGATCCCTGGAAAGAATGGAAATGGAAGTGTCCCCTAGAAAACTGGCGGTTTCGACCTGGAGGAAGCAGTAGAAAGGAAACCTGCAAACACCCAAAGACCCCTAGCTTAATCCCTATTGAAGTCGATTTGCAGGGTAAACGTTTGCAACCTTGAGCAAATATCGACCAAATCAGGGAAACCAAACGATTTAGGGCCAACTCGCTTTGGACATCTTTGGACAAGCGAGGGTTTCCTGGATCCAGTGGCCCCTGACCGGCAAGAACCGGGTAAAGGGAATCCAAAGGAAACCGTTTGGCCAGGTCTCGCAAGGTTACCCACGTGGCGGAAAAGGGAAGCCTGTTTTTGTTTTTTGTTGGGGAGGGGGGGGGGGTTCGTGAGCGCATCTTTTTGCGCCAGGTTGGGGCCATGGGTGCAGTGGAAGGAAAAAACTGTGACCGTGTCTCCTTTCTGGTCGGCATTTGAGACCGGAAAGCCAACAACAAGAAAGAACACCGACCCTTTTCGGGGACCCCACTTTGAGAACCACCCATGCAATCCAGAGGTCACTGGATTTCCCCAGATCAAAAATATCAAAAGTTGGTCCATGTACTGGTGGCTTTGAAACGACTCGATTTCCACTTTTCGAGGTTCCCTTAGAGGCTCAGATGCTCAGTGGCCTTCCATGGGAAAAACAAAAAGAAGCATCGGCACCCTTTTTTGGTTGGTTGACTTTAAAGGAATCGGAACCCTTCCCAGAAGGGTAATTGAAAAACGGGGGCGGAATCCACTGGGCAACTGGAGAAGGGAAATGGCTCGCAAACCCAGCGACCCCCCCCCCCCGAGATCCATCGACCGGGTCCTTCGCTGGCCTTGGCCAGGCTCAGCAGCGCCTTGGCGGCGGCGGCGTTCACGTCGCAGTCCGCGTAGAGTTGGTCCAGGAAGGACTTCTGGACTTTGGCGATCAGCGCGCCTCGGGTGTCTTTTGCTCGGTTGCAAAATCTGCGGCGGTTTAATTCGGAAAACCCATTAGTTGGCAAAAACTTAAAGTCCTAACATCCAAGCAAAGTGCACCACCAAAGTGTTTGCGGCGGTGATCGGAGAAGGCGAATGAAGCGATGTCCCCTGAGGTTCCTGTTGTTGGTTGTTGGAATTTCGTTGAAAAAACGGCGGGTCTTGGGATTGGATTGGTGGAGGTTTCGGATTGGATTGGTGGAGGTTTGCTGAGGTTTCCTCGGGAGAAAGATCGGTCCTGGAAAAAGCTGCGATGAGCTTCCTTGTTAAGCTGCGATGATCGGATTGGATTGGTGGATCCAAACAAAAAGGCATAAAGAGCTTCTGTTGAAGTTCTTCGCTTGAGGTTAGGAGGTGGCTTCCCAAATTTACCTGCAAGAACCGGGGTTTTCCCAATTTACGTTGCCCAAGTGGCGCCTTGAGCTGATTGGGATTGTGGGGTTTGCCGTCCCTTCCTCAATCTTGGGCGCAACTCGCTCGAGGGGGGGGGGGAGTGATATCCCCAACCTCCAAAGCCAGCCGGCGACCCCGAAGCTTTCAGCGGTTGGGAGCAAAACAGGATGATCCGTCTTTGCTTGGTCTCCCTTAAGGAGAACCTATACGAACAAGTGTTTATTGAGCAGCCAGTCCCGCCCTGAAAGAGAAAAACATGGTCTTCCCGAAGATCCACAGGATCACCTGTACTGAACACACGCCCAACCTGAAGCAACCCAAGCCAGATGGCTTTTTGGGCACCTTTTGGGATAGAAGATGCCAAGAGGAAACCGGGGTTTCATTTGGGGGCTCCGAATCCTTTTAATGAGTTTACCTTTGATTCGGGGCGCCGGATTGAATCGGGGCGCCGCAGCATGGGTTGCTGCATCGCTGGTTGATCTGGGTTGAAAATGGCTTTGGGCAATGGTTGTTACGCCGTTTGCAGCAGTGAGAAAAAGGAAGCCTGGCCCCTCTACAAGGTACCCAGTCCAAACCTTTCAGGTACCCAGTTTAATCCCCCAGGGTACCTTTTACAAACCCGGGTCTGTTGCGGGTACTCCGCCCGACGCCCGCTGCGCTACGGGGGCATCCATCGCGGTCCGGCCAGGGCCTCGGCTGGTGCTTTCCACGAGTCTCTCCATCGGAAGATTTTTTAACTTTTCAAGCCCATTGAAGGGCTAACCTTCAGAAAAAAAAACACTGAGAAGGGAAACTCGCGTTCACAACTTACGGAACTTGTGTGTTTAAAACATACGCTTCTAAACCTCACGTTTTGGCAGAACATGAGCTACCAGTAAAAAGGTTCGTACTAGGGCTACGCGTTGGAGTTGACTTGGGTGAAAGACACGAGAAACGAAGGTGGCCATGCTAGTAAGAAACATAAGTACAAGGCTTACAAAGAAGAAGCCACCGTTACCTGTAAAACAAGGACTGGGCTGGGTTAATGTTATACCTGGGGGGGGGGGGGCAAATCTAGCTTTGACGGCCCAAACTGTGTTTTTTTTGGGGTTGGGACTCCCAAATCAAACTTTGGTGGCCCAAATGGGTTTCGGGCCACTATTTAAGGTGTCCGGTTGATCTTGCAGAGGCTACCCCCAAAAAGGACTCCCAAATCCGGTTTTGGTGGCTCACACACGGTTTCCAACGCATTTGTCATGTCCCGTTCAAATTTCAGAGGGTACCCGCAAAGGACTCGGGCGGCCCAAACTGGTTTTGGGACACTATTTAAGCATCCACTGTTTTGGGGCTCATTTTTTCAGAGGGCACCCACCAAGGACACCCGAACTTTGCTTTGGCAGCCGAAGCTGGTTTTGGCACACTGGTTTTGGCACACTTTTGAAGTACCCCAAATCCAGTTTTGACGGCTCAAACTTGTTTGCGGTCTTTTTAAAGAATCCCCCTTTGTTTCGGCTCAGATTTTGGCAGCCCTAAACGAGTTCTGGTGCATTTGCTGCCCTGGCTTTGCAAAAGGGATCGGCCACCAAGCACCGCAGGGCATGAAAACCTGCACCCTCAAAGTTACCCCCAAAGTTGTGGCTTAAAGGGAAACCAGCCAAACAGTAATTTTGAGAGGCTATTTTCAGGGACTCAGGGAAGATGGCAGTAGTTGCAGCAGGCGCTGCATAGTATGCACCCTTTTGGCTGAAGTCGCCCCCAAGTGATTTGGGTGCCGCATGAAGCAGCTCAACAGCACAAGGGGGAATCAGGAGACACATCTGCAACCAATAGAATTGGGGGGATGCATCCTTCTCCGGCAAGCATGGATCGCACCCGAATCGATGAGCTATCAAGCGATGGCGGGCCTTCAGATTCGTCTCGGGAAGAACAAAAGAGCGCAGCGGACAAGGGCATCTTCAGCCCAGCAGCGCTGAAGCAGAGACTACGGGTGCCCTGCTCTTGTGTGAAACCACATGGCCAGGGTCACCGCGCCACATCGCATCATGAGTATTTTCGCCAGGAGGGATTCGTCAAATATTTGGAATTCTTGGCGGCGTGGAGAGAGCTTCACAAACTAGACCAAGACCGCCTTGCTGCTCACCAAACAAGCTTAGAATCGTTTGTCTTTGGGCTCCCCTTTAGGTCCACGTTACTTCCCAGCTGCCCCACCTTGCATCGTAAATAGCTACACTTTTGGAAAGCGCTAGCCGAACTTGGCCTCAAGTTTTGGCCCCAACAGGAACTAACACATGACACATGCTTTTAGCTTTGCTGAGTTGTTTGATCGGCTACGCGACCTAGCTGTGTCTCAACAAGTTCTCCAGCCGCTTCACCACGCTCCTGTGCTTCAGTCAGCGACACCCACGCGCAGGCGACCCCTCACCTACTATTTCCTGGGCCAGAAAGTGTGCAGGGATGCTTGGCTCCGACTGCACTTCATTGGGAAATCCCGATTTCAAGTGGTCTTGAAAGCTGTGTTGGAAGGCAAGCTGTCCGCTCCAATGGATGCCCGCTACATACGCCGCGCGAAGAACACCACCGTGTCCCCGACTTGGGGCGAGGTTCACTCCTACCTGTTGCAGCTGTACCAGTCCGTTGCGGAAACCCTTCCCGATGACGCCCGCTCCGACTCGGACGGGGAGGTGTGCGCCGGCGACGACGAGGACGCCCAGACACCGCTCTTGCAACTTGAGACGCCGTCTGGTCAGCTTCTTGAGACGGCCCGGGTGCTACAGGAGAAGGGGGACAAGCCTCAGTGCTGGGAGGAGCGGTTTCTGCCTCCAGGCAGCATGTTCGACCAGTACAAACAGATGCTGGCGACCGAGCCCCACTTGTCATGCAGCTTCAAAACGTTTTGGAAAATATGGTGTCAGGACTTTCCTACGTTGAAGTTTCGCAAGGGGTTCCGGCACGCTGTCTGCTCGGTGTGCACAAAGCACAAGATGTTGATCAAGGAGCTCGCGCACGACTGCCGCTCTAGACAAAAGCAAAGACTTTTATATGACCGGCACCTACAATCGCAGTATGAGGACCGCAAAGTCTACTGGTCGATCAGGGCCGACAGCCGTCTCCACAAGCGCCCCATCATCCTCATCGCCGACTCCATAGACCAGTCGAAATTTTGCTGGCCGCGCCACACTGTTGCATTTCAGTCCCACCAGTTCGACGCCGTCATCCGTCCCAGACTGCACATCTGCGGCCTGATCATGCATGGCTGGCTGGACATTCTCACCATAAGCCACGCCGACGTTCACTCTGGAGGCTCTTTCACGATTGAGCTCGTCTCTCACGCCCTTACCTTGCTACAGAAATCTGGGGTAAGTTTGACCTCCCGCGAGCTTTACCTACAGTTTGACAACGCGGCATCTAGCAATAAGAACCAAACCGTGATGTCTTACCTAAGCATGCTGCCGCAGGTGAACGCAGTGCAGAACACAACTGCACTTTTCTTGAGGTCTGGTCATAGTCACGAGGACATTGACCAGCAGCACGGGCAACTCAGCTGGAATAGCAATCGATTCAAAAGGCTGCTCTCTTTTCAATAAAGCGTTCATCTAGCAGTCGCTCATCCTCAAAACTGCTTCACGCCCCACAGACTTCTAGCAGTTTCTGCTCCGGTAGCCAGAGGGTGCTTATGTTTATCCTTGATGCTCAACTTTGTTGAGAAGGTAGCGTTAGCAATGCTGAGTGCCAGTTTCCCAAGCCAAATCCAAATCCTCAACAAAAGCCAGTGACTTCAATGTTCTGGTTGACTCAACTTAGAAACAATACACCGGCAAGAGACCTCAAGCAGTGTTGGGGGAGGGATGAAAATAGAAAACCAAATGATATCTTAAACGTACAACAGGTGAGGTCACATGTCAAATGGAAGGAGATTGCGAGAGCAACGGTTTCTGTAAATTCCTGGACAAGATCTCCGTGGAAGGATCTTTGCAGGATTTGTGGAAGGGTCTCTTGGTAGGATCTCTTGGCAAGATCTGCACGCAGGATCTCCGAGAAAACCCTCTACAAGCTCTCTCTTCCAGCGCAAGATCTGTTGGGTGGATCTCTAGGCAGGACCAGCGCAAGGTATCTGTAGAGGATCTTTTCAAAATCTCTGCATAGGATCTCTGGGTAGAAAAAACCCTATACAAGTGTTCTGTTCAAGATCTGTAGAAAGCATCCTCCACAAGATCTCGCAGGGGCAGATCCCGCACAAGACCTCGACCGTTTTAATATTTTTGTGGGAGGATCGCAGCATCCCTGCGCAAGGGTTAGGTAGGATCTCTTGGTGAAATCTCTTGGTAGGATCTCACAGGCAGGGCCCCTTAGAGGACCCTCAGCGAGTAGGGAGCGCGCCCTCTACAAGACCTCTTGACAGGAACTCTTTGCAAGTCCTGCGCAAGACCTGTTGGGAGGATCTCTGAAAGGACCAGCTCGAAGTACCTTTGGCTTTTACAGTGTCGATGCGCAAGATCTCTTGAAGGATCTCGGCCAACCACGTTGCGTGAGCCTGCGCGGTCGAAACGCACTTCAAGATGTTAAAAAGGTCACAGTTGTACGTAAATGCCATCAGAAATGCTAACATCGGCCCTTTACTTTTGCCGTAAGAACCCCCTACTATTAACGCACTGCTTGGGTAAAAAGTAGCGATAGCAATGCTGAGTGCCAGTTTCCCAACCCAAAACAAACTCCCAAGGCCAACGACTTCAATGTTCTGGCGGAGGGTATCGTTTTTTTCGGTGACTGCTTGGCCAGATTTATTGCCCCCCCCCCCCAAACGAGGGAAAGGGCGAAATGTTACTTGATCGGGCAGCAGAGGCAGCTGGCTGCGTTCGTGCGGAATAATCTGCAGCAAGCGCAGACCATCCAAGACTTTCAGGTGGCTCTCCAAGATTTCTTGAAGCAACTCCAGCGGCCGCACGAACCAACACGGCTAGTTTGCGTGCTTGACGAGATGCGTGATTGGAAATCATATTTCAATAGGCTTGGGATATGTTTGCGTGGCCACGGCGGCCCGAAAGCTCCTCACGTTTTTCGTTTCGAAGCACGGGCCGATCTACCCTCCAACCACTCAATGAAGAACTCTGGCCACCCCAAGGACATCATTTTGAGGCAGGGAGCTGCGCCCCAAACTGTAGCCACCAGATTGGTTTCTTAAGGTAGGGTCCTGTTGCAACGCATTGACTTCAAGGGCCCACTTTTCATCCGTTTGTTGCACGCAAATCGTCAAAAGGCGCCCTCGGCCACTTGAATTTCTGAGTGGGCGAAGGAACTGAAAAGGCCCGCTGTCCCTGCTAGGTGCCGGCAGTTCATGAGCGACAAGGCAACGCCCATTTGTATGAAGTTTTGCGGCCCGGAGCATGCGTGCCGCCTGCCCCGCGCTGGGCCTTCAACTCTTTTCCCCCGGCGCCCAAAGACGGAGGCATACAAGAAGAATATCCATAAGCTTGCAAGCATGGTGGAGCAGCCTCCTTGGCGCATGCATGCAGGGGCCAACGAGCTGCGTGCGTGGGTGGACGGAACGCATCCACGGTTTCCGCTTTTGGATATCTCCTACATCACCGCCTGCATTGCTGAGCCGCTTGCCCGACAGAATCTCAACATCCAAGAGCTTGAAGGGTTCGACAGCCAGGCTGGGCATAGAGCTTTGGGGCTGGAGCCGGCACTTGGCACAGTCTTGATCGCTGCTGCCTCCACAGGGGCAAAGTCTCAGCCTAACACCGAAACAACCCCTCAAGGGGGATTTGTTTATTCCATGGCTGCAGAGCTTGTGCAACATCACCAATTCAGCTGGCCAGACGCTATAGCGTTCAGCGAGCGTTGCTGGGCGAAATGCCCAGCGCGCTACAAGAAGGCGATGCGGCAAGCTGATGCCGCCGTCGCTCCGGAAGAGGCGGTTGATGACAACCCAACCCTAGTATTGCCGGATCGCGAGCTGGCAAGTTGAGAAAACGAGAGGTTTGCTTTGGCACGTGTGCTTGCGCGCGTGCTTGTGCGGGTGTGTGTGTGTGTGTGAGTGTTGCGTGCTGCGTGTTGCGTGTTGTGTGTCGCGTGTTGCGTGTTGCGAGTTGCGTGTTGCGCGTTGCGGGCTGCGTGTTGCGTGTTGTGTGTTGCGTGTTGCGTGTTGCGTGTTGCGTGTTGCGTGTTGCGCGTTGCGGGCTGCGTGTTGCGTGTTGCGGGCTACGGGTTGCAGATTGCGGGTTCATGTTGCGTCTTGCGTTGTGCGTTTTGCGTGTTGCGAGTTGCGTGTTGCGGGTTGCGGGTTGCGGGTTGCGGGTTGCGGGTTGTGGGTTGCAGATTGCGGGTTCATGTTGCGTCTTGCGTCTTGCGTGTTGCGTGTTGCGGGCTGCGGGTTGCTGATTGCGGGTTCATGTTGCGTCTTGCGTCTTGCGTCTTGCGTGTTGCGTGTTGCGTGTTGCGTGTTGTTTGTTGCGTGTTGCGTGTTGAGTGTTGCGTGTTGCGTGTTGGGTGTTGCGTGTTGCGTGTTCGGTGTGCGTGTTGCGTGTTGCGTGTTGCGTCCGTGTGTGTGTGTACGTGTTGCGCGGTGAGTGTGTGTTTGTGTGCGCTCATCTGTGAACTTTGTGAGACGGGTGAGAGAGAGAGAGAGAGAGAGAGAGAGAGAGAGAGAGAGAGAGAGAGAGAGAGAGAGAAGAGAGAGAGAGAGAGAGCGAGAGAGAGAGAGAGAGAGAGAGAGAGAGAGAGCGACCTTGCTCTGCCCAGGTCCGACCTATCCCTCAAGCCGTCGTTCCCGACAAGCGTGCCTGGAACTCAACTTGTTTGGTTGTAGCTGCTACTCCCGCTTGACGAGCGCCGCGTGCAGCTTGTTTCTTCAGGTTGTTTTGCCACAGACCTAATTAAGTTTAATTACGGCATAAAGTGTCAGCGGCTGGAGCCTCAAAAGCGGTCCAATGTTTCCTGCCTCGGTGTTCCTTTCAAAGCAATGCCCACTCTACCCACACAAAACCCACTTCCTTCCTCCCGCAATGCGCCTTGGGCTCCCACTCAAGCTGGAAGTGCGTCAACTCCATCCCGGTCAGAGCCAGGCCTGGTCTGGTGGCTGCGCGGGATTTTCAACGAAAAAGGGACATGAGTCAGGTCTTTCAGTCTTCCGGTAATAGCCAACTGGCACGACAGAACACGTACGAGAGCACACGCAGAGCAAGATGCACGACAGGACACGCAGGCCAAGATGCGCAAGAGGACATGCAGCAAATTGCACGAGCAACTTGAGCAGAGAACCTGCGCAGAGCAACTTACGCACAGCAACTTGCACTGAGCAACTTGCGCAGAGCACTTGCCGACTAGCAACTCGCGCGAGCACACTTGCAAAGCACACGCATGAGACTAAAATGAAAGTTTGTTCTGCAGGTCCATCAAGGCTCCGGATCATGCATGAAACCAAAGACCGCATTCGACATCATACGCCGCGCTCGCTCTATGTTGTGCTTTCGGGCCACCCTCGGCGTGCCTCGAATCACAAACAGAAAGCTGTTGGCTTCTTGAGCCTAGGAACTTCAGCGTTGGATGTTCCCGTTGCCCGTTGAGGCTGCCTGCGGAACTCTAGAGTTCAGCCGGGTACCTTGGGCAAGGGTTCTTCAGCCAAATGGTTTGCAAATGGGCTCTCGCTCATTGGTTCTCAAAAGCAGGGCAACTTTTCGCGCGGACATCAGTTGCAAAAGGCCTGGACCCTCAAGATTACTTGGATCCCTTCTTCCATTCCTAGATCCCTTTTTTGTCCGAAACTGACAGAAGCAAAGATTCAACTGACTGGTCCTGCGCCAGGTTCCGCCAAGGGGAGGGCTTCCAAAAGCGTGTTATTTTCAAGCTGAGTCGGGGGCAACAACCTGACAAACAAAGAAAGGGTCTTTCCACTTCTGTTAGTTATAAGTGTGGAGTCGCCCTTCAACCACTCAGGTTTTGCCGTGGGGGTTGTTGCAGGGGACCCGCAAAATCAGACCAACATCAAGACCTCAGCCAGTCAGTTTTTCCTTTGCCGTTGGCCAATTCGCGGGACTTTCAAGATGACACTGTAGTCAAGGCTTCACCTGTTTTGCTTTGCTTGGGGTTGTTCATTGACCAGTCATATGTAGGCTTGGTGTTAGCGCAGATTCCCACAGGCAGATTTGTCTGCCCGCTCCACTGATTCTACGGGCGTTTCAGCAACCCTGAACGAGCTTCCGGGTTAAAAAGTTGACATTCAAGCATTCAAGCTGCATGTGTGTAAAATTGGATGGACCTTCTTCCCTTCGCGTAGACAAAGCCCATCAAATATCTTGGAGAGCCCCCAACTCGAAAAGTCCTTTTTGGCACAAGTGTCGACTTTTGTAACCAGGCAACAAGCCGAAGTCCCACATTGTGCACGGGACACTCACTCTTTCAAATATAGCAAAGGGGATACGCTTAGAAGTGGTTTTGCTAGTGCTTTCTTAGAAGCCACGTTCCTTTGTTAGCCGCTGCAAAATCAGCCGCCATCAAAGAAGTTTGTTATTGGACTATCACATGGGGTCTGGCCCGGCGGCCTGAGGCTTGGGCGCTCCTGGACGTTGGCCAGGGAGTAGCGCCGGCCTTGATCGAGCGTGGCTTGTGTTGATAAAGCAGCTGCAAAACCGTCAAGGTAAAAAGCAAGAGAATGATAACCCGGTCCAAACGGATCTTTGCACATCTTCAATACTGTGTAAAGGAGCTTGGAAAGGTCCTGAGGCTCATCACGAACGGGCATAATTTTAGATCAGTGACTGACCCACCCAGAGTCACCAGAAACGCAATGGCCAAGCATGTGTGAGCTAAATTGCCCACACCCATTTCTGATAGACTTAGGGTTGAGTGCGGGGCGAACTTGTTACACGTCAAAATTTGTGACCGTTCGCCGCGATACGTTTTCTGATGAACCTGGATGAGGTTCATCTGGAAATCTGGAACGGAAATAACTTGGGATCAACTGTCCAGGACACAACCGCTTAGGGGGGCTTTCCGGTTTTGACACATACCCATCTCGGATATACAGACTTAGGGTTGAAAACGGGGCGGACCTGTTATACTTCGAAATTTGTAACGGTACGCCGCAACACAGTTTCCGATGAACTTCACTGAGGTTCATCGGATCCGGGCACGCCCAATCAGGAGGCCCGCGGGTACCATGGGAGATCAGAGCCTAGGAGGGGTCAGGGATTGCCGCATGGGTTTCCGATGAGGCTCACTGAGGTTCATCAGAAAAGCGTTGCTGTGGAGAAGTCAGAAATTGTGAGGGACAACTGTGGCAACCCATCAGAAGCACGCTGGCTCATGTAAAGCCAGCTACCTCTCTCACCGCAACATGGGCCCGCGAAAGCGTGTTTCCACTGGTGGCGCCAGCCGCGCGCAGCCTGCCAAGAGGCAGGCCGCTTCGCTGGACACGGTGAGCCCGCGGGGCGGGGAGGCCAGCCGGCCCGACGTGTGCTCGGCCTTCGTGATGCACCCTTGGCTGAGCAAGGTGCTTGAACGATTCGATGCTGAATGGAAGGAACACCAGGACGTGGTGGCTATCTTGGACAACTTTTTCCCGACCAAAGAGAGCCAGCTTGAATGGGGGAAGAGCCTGTCACAGCTCTTCCCGCCCGAAGATGGCGTCCAGTACTTGAGCGAGTGGGCGGCCTCATCAGGCGGCGAAGTCTTTCTGCGCCCCTTTCAGCCTTCCTGGCACCGGCAAGCTGGAAACAAGGGGTGGGTCAGCATGGACCACTTCCGCAACCTCCTCCAGCTGATCCTGGCGAAAGGGTTTGTGACCGATGCCAAGATCCCCGGGACCGAGATGCCAGTTGTTCAGGAGCACAGCCTGGCGCTCTTCAGTGAGAACGATCGGGGTGTGGACGTGTTCCTGCCTGCCATCGAGACTGAAGTTTTGCCTGGCTTCTCCGTGTCATGCGTCAAGGGCTGGACACGAGGAGTGGCCATGCATATGACTATCAAGCTGGCGATGGAGACTGGCATCCTCGATCAATATCTACAGTTCCTCGGCCCTCGCGTCAGCGGGTTCAGCACCTTGCACGCGATTCACCACTTGCGCCAGTCGGGGGATGACATTGTCGATGTCAACCGAGGCATGGGGCCGTTCTTTCATTGCTTGCTACCCAAAGTCTAAGGGCCTGTGGGCCTCTTTTTTGCGCACTTGGGAACTGTGCACCGGAATCCAATTGTATGACCCATGCGTAGCCACTGATTTCAGGGTGTGTTTCGATGTATGCAAGTCGGCCCTTAGCTTAGACACAAAGGATATATTTGGAAAGTCACCTAGTCATATGCTTGCTCTCGCACCCGTGCCCCCGCAGACATTACAATGTCTAGCGCACTGACGCGGGCAAAGCCAAACTGCTTCATTCACTTCCACCAGATCGAGCGCAAGGCCAAGATCCATGGTGCGGATGCGATGAGCCTCATGGAGAGCTTCCAGAAGGGCGTGGTAGGCTTTCAGCTGAGCCCCGCTGAGCGCAGCGCAACTTGCAACCTCCTCGTGCACATGACCCCAGCGCAGCGCGTCCACCTGGCCAAGATCGGCTCCACTTACGGGATGGCTAGGGGCCCTTTCAGCCACGCTGCCATTGGGTCCAAGGGCATGAGAACTGGCTGGAAACCTCAGTGCGAGTCTCCGTGGTGGCAGGAGCGCATGGGCAACACAACAGAAACTGTGGACCTCATCATCGACCGCATCCTGAAAGCATGGCAGAATCTCCCAAGCGGTTTGCGGAAAACCGCAGAGGACGCAACTGTGCTCCACACGCAGAAGGTGGTCAGGACCTTTCAGTTGCACCTGGAGGACTTGCAGTCCCAGCTCCCTGCGGAGGCCTTCGCTGCTGAGAAGGCGAAGTTGATGGAGGCTTTCATGCTTGGGGGGATGGATGATGCTTTGAAGCAGCAAGCAGACGCGCAGCCTGTGCTAGACTGCTCGACTATCCCCGAGTTCAAGGCCGTGCTTGAACGGCAAGAGTCCCAGTTTGTCATCGCTGCTGCAAACAAGCGGCAGGAGCTGAAGAAGCAGCTGGAGTCTGCAACCTTTCTTTCGTTGATGGAAGACCTGAAGCACGACAAGGACAAAGTGTCCACCTTCGCGACCAAGCTGCAGCTTGCGAGGTCAAACTGGGGCCAGGCGGTTCAGGCGTACAAGCGCGCGCGGAGGAACAAGGGCGTGGAGCGCATCACGCACCTCATGCGCTCCAGGTTGGACATCAAGCTGATTCAGGAGAATGGCTTAGTGGACTTGCCCAGGCTGTACAACCTCTTCAAGGTGACCGCTCTGCAGGACATGCCAACGATCGCGGCTGACGCAACGCAGTGGGCTAAGTTGGTGCGCGTGGCATGCGTTTCAAGGTTTCTACGTAGTGTAATGCCTTGAAACCCTTCACACTGAGCAGCCCGGCTAGGGAGACCCTGGTCGTCCTCGACTTTGGCCTCTCCCCGAACCTCACGGATATGATCAAATGCGTGCAGGCAGCTGAGAACATTGCCCACCAGTCGCCAAACAACGCCATCCTCGTGAGGTACCCCATCAAGTACACATCGCAAAGCATGGCTACCTGGCTCAACTTCTGCCGCAAAATAGAGGACAAGCTGCTCTCGGCGGGGCTGGACATTGAGGGCTCCATCAGTGCAACGTTTGATTTGTCAAACACCCACGGCAATGACAAGAGAGAGGGCACGTTCATGATTCGCCTGTGTGTGTCGTCAGCCTTTCAGGAAACATCTCCATGGCTGTCCTGCAAGGCGTTCACCCAGCACCGCTGCATCAACAATGTGCCGCTGATTCCGGTCAAGGATATGCAGTTGATCCCTCAAGCTGACTTGACCAAGACAAAGGAGCACTTGAGCCCTGCTGAGCGAGCTGCCCAACTGGGGCCCCGCGCCTGCAGGCAGGTGCTTGAGGCTGTCCTCCTTGGCCGAGCCACCTCGGATTCATGCAGAAGCAGGAGGGTGGTAGTTGTGGATGCGTGTCCCACGTTTGGAGACTGGATGGCAGCTTCTTGGGGCCTGCACGCTGCGTGGCTGCAAGGGGAAGAGAGCCCTTGCGTGGTGTACATGAGTGCCTACACTTCAGACTGCGCATCACAGCATGCTGGCATGAAGGCCCGCGTCCAAGGCATGTTGCTGGATGAATGGTGGAACTCCCAAGTGGAAGCGGGCCCGTCTGAGCCAGGGCACACAGCAGAAGAGGCCGTCGAAAAGCCCGAGCTTCGCTTGTTGGCCTGGTCGGGCGACCAATGCCGCGTGCAACTCCCATCCATGGCGCGAAACAAGTTTGAGGAGGAGAGCGAATTTTTCGCCCAATGGGACGCAGCCTGCGTGTCCACGGAGGGCATCATGCGAAAGCTGAACGATATGAATTCCCAGGAACCTGGCACCAAGACTCCTTCCGGACCTCCTAGTGGGCCTGTTGATCTTCCAGGCCCAGACCTTTCCGGGGAGAGCGTGACATCGTTGAAGGCTGCGCTTGATATCGAAGCTGTGGACCAAAGTAGCATTAACACAGCTGATGTGCACCCAGGCTGCAAGATCCAAAACACCGTCCCCTATTTTGGTGTGGGTCAAAACAAAACCACCTCGGCTTTTTTTGAACCACCGTCAGGTCGTTTGTGGAGTCATATCCAAATCAATTCCCGTTCCTGGAGGCAGTCGTTTGGGCTGACTGGAGCTCTCTGAAACTCGAAGTGTGAAGAGCCCTTTCTCTTAAAGAAAGAATGAGAAACTCAATTGCAAGCTGCCGAAGGTTCCACATTAACCCAACTCAGTCCCAGGAATAGACCAGAGTTATTGGTAATGGAGCAAAGGGTCGCTTCGTACTGTAGACAAGCCGTGCTTTGCCCAGGCTCTACACCATCCGCCCCACCCACTCGCATCCTGGAACCCTTGTGATGAAAGACTTGTCCGCCTACATTTTCATGGAACCGTCCACCCACGGAGGAGACGAGTGGCAGTTTGGCCCTGGTGAGATCTTTGGCTTTC
>CAUJNA010000647.1:87405-178687 GCA_963377175.1 Effrenium voratum | reverse complement strand
ATGGGTCCCATTTTGGGGGTCCTTTTTTTGCCCCCCCCCCCAAAAAAAAAAAAAAAAAAGAAGGAAAAAAGAAAAAGTGTTTTTCCTTTACAAGCGCAAACAAGCATACCCTCCCAAAAAGCGCCACGCCCATGTGATTTGATCCCCAGCACTCGCAACGAAGGCCGCAATTGCCGCATTCGCCGGCCGAATTCGCCGGCCTTCCCCACGTAGGGCGCCACCGTGGTGAAGGGGTAGGGCGCGATCTTCGGGCACGCCCGGCTCACCGCCCCCAGCAGCGTGCTCTTGCCCGCGTTGGGCATGCCTCGCATGGGAAAAAGCTGTGCGAGAGATGCAAAAAACGAGACCTGGAGTCTGACCAAAAAGTGGTCGGTGCGAGAGATGCAGGGAATGAGAGCTCTGGAACGACCCCAAGATGAACCATCCAGCTGGTGGTTTCCTTTGAGGGAATCCCTGGGTTCATTCCCACAGTGCCTACTGAGCACCAGCAAGAAAAGTGGGGAACAATTGGCTTCACCAAAAATCAGGAACCAATGTCAATCTGCAGATGTCTGTCCTGCGTGACACGATTGGTCCTCCGGGCTAGGATTGAAAATCACTCCAAAATAGTGAACATAGGGTCAACCAACCTCCCAAACAGTTGAACAGCATGGCCAAAACTTGGGCCCTTAGCTTCAACTCCCATTAACACAATAGGTTGACCCAATTCATATGACGCAGAAAACAACAATGACGGTTCCATCAACCCCAATCGTTTCACTGGCTTCTATTCAGTGGTGGCTCCCAAAAAATGCGGCTCTTCCAAAAATGGCCCTGAAGTGGAAAAAGACCCAAACAACTGAGCCACGCCACCCCATTTCCCCCCCCCCCCTTATTACCCCACCCGCTGCTCCAGCTCGCCCGGTGCTCGGGGCCCAGGCCGATTAGGCCGACGTCCGCCACGGTCTTCAGCTCAAGCTCGATACGCCGGTCCTGCGCCGGCAGTCAGGCCAGCCAAGGCTTCATCATGGCGCCGGGGGGGGGGGGAGTGTTGGGGTCCCACTGAAAAAATCCAAATTTTGGGAGAAAGACCTGGGTGCCAGAGTATGTTTAGTTGAAAATGACTGGAAGGGGAATCCGTTCGCAGAGCTTCCCTGGCATGGATTGTGCTTGTCTCTGGGATGTAAGCCATGGTCGAAACTGGGCCATTTGGCTCCCTTGACTGGTACACATGAGCGCAGACCTATATTCGTGATAGTCTCCCTAACGACTCCGATTCCTGATACTTTGGTGCTGATACTTTGGTGCCGTTCCCTTCGCTGCGCTAAATGGACACTTTGTCGGGCTCCCAACATAAAGACAGGATCCTTACGTGAACTGGCAAAATCAAACCAGCGGTTGTCCAACTGCTCTGAACCTGCAACCTCCCCGGCAAGGTCCACGATGTGCGCTGCCTTTGTGCCACAGCCTCTGCTCACCCTTGCCCAGGTTTCAAGAGCACGCTGCGAGGGCTGTAAGAGTTCAGTTGGGCTGTGTCTTTTCTTTACATCTAAAGGTGCAGCAGGGAAATCAAGGTTGGTGACCTACAACTTGTTCCTCGAACACACATGTTCTTGACCACTTGCCACTTTTGGGGTGGTTTTTGACACCCAAGAAACCCGCCCACTAAAACCGCCCCAGTTGGATCTCGCTCCTGGCCCGGCAAGCCCAGGAAGGCCTCGTGAACCCGCGCCATGTTGTTACCTCGGCCGTGGGAGAGTGGTTGTTCCCTATTTGAGGGTAACAAATTAGTGAGTATGGGTGAGTATTTGTTCTCTACTTGAGTATTTGTGAGTATTTGTTCTCTGTTTATTTGAGCCTGATCTCCCCCCCCAATAAATCAGCTGCGCCCACAGAGGCCCCGTGCGAACTTGAGTGGAGTGGAGTGGTAAAAGTTATGGATTTTCTGGATTATTTGGTTAGGAAACTCCATAGTCTTCATTTCTTAAAGATTGACTTCGCTATTTGAGGGTGAAAATCCTTGGGAGACAGGCTTTACTTTTGGACACACAAGGCATGGCATTGTTCCCTATACCCTCTTTGACTTACAAGAAAAGAAGGAAGAAAAAAACACAATGCGCATGGTTGATGCTTAGGGTTCATGTAGCACCAAGGGTGGCCTGCCACAAACATCTCGTCATCTAAAAAAAGAGGGACCCCGCTTTCAGGGGTGCAGAATTTTCAGTAAACGTGTGTTGCAGATTTTACCCTAGAAAAGGCAAGAAAAAAGGGGAGGGGGGGGTGGCCGGCGTCCACGCTCAGAAAGATTGTTGTTTGAGATGCTTCTTCCACAGACAATTCCCCACGAATATCGGAGTGCGAAATCGAAGCGCAAAGCAACCAGGGGATATTGCAAAAAAAAAAAAGCAGACCCCTTCCAAATGGCCAGTTTGGTAGCAGAAATTTTGACACATACCCACCACACTGAAGTCCAGTGCTTCGAGTTGAACCGCTTTTCAACCCTGATCAGTCATTTGCCTCCGAAAGGTGCTGTTTCTGACGGTGACCAACACGACCTGGCATCGCAATAAGGTTTATATACTCCTTTTCAGTGACACCAAAACTGGGCTGCCCTCAGATCCCCCTCTAAAAGTTTAACTTTTGGTGGATTGAATGGACATCCCCACTAAACACCAAAAGGCTAAAAAGCCAAGGAACCGGATGGCTGGGAGCCGCCAAGAAAAAGCAGGCCCGTTTTTTTTTGCCGAGCGTCCCATGCCGCCCTTGCCCCCCAGGGCAACCGTCACCGACTGCCCGGGCTGATCCAAGTCCGCCAGCAGCGCCCCGCGGCGCTTCTGCCGGGAATCCTCGGGGTCCACGAGGAGCTCACGCACGAAGACCCCCCGCGGCACCGAGATCACGCACTGCCGGCCTGTGGCTGAGGCTCAGACGGTTTTTGAGGGGTGAGAGATGCCAACGCGAGAACTCGGAATATGATGGCATGGCAAACTTCCATTTGCGTGAGCTTCCTTTTTTTTAATGTCCAGCAGTGATAGATTCCCTTTAAAAACCAACAGGGGAAAATTAAACACATTCTTAAGCAAATGGAAGCAAAAGTGCGGTGCTGGAAGGGGAAACAAAGCACAGCTCAGCGGTGCAAGGGTTTTTTTGTTTGGAACTCGGATGCAACTGCTTCAACTGATGAGCTGCCTTCGGCCCTGCTCTGCCAAGGAATTGTGTAAGTGTGAGGGGCGCATGATCCGATGTGCAGAAAACTCCAAAGCTACAAACACTCCTCTTCTCCTTGGCAGCTGCACCATGCCTAAGTCCTCAAGTTGCACCCAAAACCTCCTTGTGCCCAGACTAATTGAGCAAACGCACCCCTCGCACTGCCTTTCCCCCCCAAAAAAAGAAACTAAAAAATGGTCAAGCAGCAGGCAAGAACAAGAAAAGGGTGCGTCTGTGTTTAGGGGATCCCCACCCCCCACCCCCCAAAAAAGAAGCTCTTTATTTTTGGTTTGCCTTTAAACCCACCACAAAAACGCATATACCCTCAAAAAAGAGCGCCCCCCCCCCCAAAAAAAAAAAAAAAAACGGAAAGAAGCTTGATTGTTGGTTTGCCTTTAAAGCCACAGAAAAAAGAAGCAAGACAGACCCACAAAGATCCCGGGGCCCGGGCCGCTCTCCCCGTTGAGGTTCCCCCTCCGCCCGGTCATCCCGTTGGGCGCTTGCACGTGTCCGTTCACGTGCGCCAGGCTCCAAAGGTCCGGAGTTGCCTGGCCAGGCACTTGGCTTGTAGCTGGTTTGGAGCTGTCAGGGGGTGGTCTTCTCACCCCCTACAAAGGATGGAGGTGGCCGGTTTGGAGCTGTGAAGGGGTGGTCCCCTCACTTACCCTCTACAAAGGATGGAGGTTCAAATCCAGGTCCAAACCACCAATCGTCAGCTTCCAGGTTTAGGAGGGGATCTATTTGGCATTTGCTTCTACCCGGCACAAAAGGTGGAGCCTGGTTTGGAGCTGTGAAGGGGTGGTCCCCCCCTTACCCCCTACAAAGGCCAGGGCTTCAAATCCAAACCAATCCAACCCACCAACTCAGGGTTTGCCTGACCCACTGGGAGTCGCCTCGAATACCCTCCCAACAACAAGCATGGAACCTGAAGGCGACCTTGAATACAATTGTCCTGTAGCAGGAACCCGCTGTCAGCCTACAGGTTTGTCTTAGGAGGGGATCTATTTGGCATTTGCTTCTGTCATCCCAGGTCATCCCAAACCAGCCCACACAAAGGGTGCTTTGCAAATCTCCAAGCGTCGATTGCACACATGCGGGGGGTTGTTGGCGGACTTCCCTTGATAGTGGTCCAGACAGCTTGGGTTGAGTCAAAACAAGCATTCGGACTCCCCAACTGCTGGCTGTCCTTGCAGGTTCCCTTTAAACCAACCCAAATGACAGGTACCTCGACAAAGCACACACCCGTTGGATGACTTTCTGAAAAGCCCGGACAAAGGCGGCGTCCAAAATGGCCAAGTCGTATCCTGTAAGGAATCCGTTGGGCAATTTGTCTTAAACGACTAGAAGAATCACCCATGTCCTTCTCCATGTCGGTCAAAACACAGCCGAACAAAATGGGAATGCATCAAACATAGGGTGTGCCATTCACAAATGGCTTCCCAAACAAAGGAACCCGGAGGAACCCTAAACCTCTCAACTACCCCCCTTGTATCCACCCGGAGGAGATTCCATAAAGCCACTTCCTATGAATCACTGGAAGTGACTGTCAGAGCCCATCTTCCAGCCTGTGGTGACTCGGAAAACTTGACGAAAGGGTATAACACCTACAGGGGAAATGGTCATTTGGGAGTAACCCAAAGTTCCAGTCTGGAGCCCCCCAAGTCAAGGGGTCTTTTCACCCAATCTTGGACACGCCTGGAACAAAAACCATTATTGTTACTAGGTGTCTCAGAATAGGGGTCCCCTAACATGGTCGGCTTCCTTTGGGTCTCCTTGAAAAAACTAGCCAGAAGGGCTCCATTCTGAGAAACTCGTAGGTGTCCATCCAGTTGTCCCAGCGGTCCACTTGCCTTTCCTAACAAAGCAACATGCCCGCTCGCAAAAGAAGAAGAAAGCAACATCCACATTATACATATATATATATATATATATACATGTATATCTAATAAATATCTATTGCCATTATAAGTATGATCATAATAATATTGATAATAATAACAATAATAATGATGATAATAATAATCGTAATAGTCGTAATCATAATCATAAGAATCATATCCTCGGCGTACAACTCGAGTGCCAGGCCTTCACCACCACGTCTCCTCCTCGACCTCATGGAGCGAGAGACCAACATCTGGATGTAACGCCACGTGGCCGGAAAAAAAAAAAAAAAAAAAAAAAAAAAAAACGGAGGGGCTTCCCCGTCCGGATCTTTGAAGCAAACTGGGTCCAAGATTGCTTTCTTGGGATGGACATCGCCAGAGGCTCTCTTGATGGAAAAAAACATGGTACGGGAACAAGCCTCTCAAACTCCATCTGTTGGTACCCACTTTTTGCCACTTGAGTCGGATACCCCCAGTCTCCAAGACCCAAATGGAGACATGGGCTTCAAGGTGTTAGGCCTACTCCGCCCTCTTTCATACCGTGCAGTCTAAATGACGGATACATCCCAGCCCCTTCTCCACAATTAACACCCCTCCCATCTCCCAGTTTTCCATGGTTCAATCCACCGGGATGGTTTTTCCTTTTGATTCTCTCTTAAAACCACCAATGGGGGGTTCCAAAAAAGACATTTTTCCTTTTGATTGTCTTTTAAAAACGGCCCTGGGGGGGGTCCAAAAAAAAAACATCCTGCGGCCACTTGGATTGCAGCCCTTCATCCAAGCCACCGCCGCTGCCGCCGCAGGGCCAACCCGGGCCGATCCTCGCAAGTGCCGCGTCACCCAACGGAATGGACCCACTGACGTCAAATTAAGAATTTCTCAAAATGGTGGACCTCTTTTAGCTGGTTTCAAAGGAAAACTAGAAGGAAAATGTCTCCTATTTTGAAGAAACTCCCAATTCATGTCGTGAACCCATGAATTTAGAGAGTTGACCCGACAGAAAGTGGACAAGATCATGGAAAAGGGCCGGGGTTGTCTGTTGAAGATACTGGCAGGCTTTCACAACCTGTTGCAAAGAGGATAGCTCCCCAACGGGATTTTCACTGGTGCAACCGTTGGATTGGCTTCATCCTACCAGCTGGGAGGTCGTGGTTTGCTGTGTGCTGGTCTTTTTTCACACATCACAACAGCAATAGAATGAACAAATCCTCGTTTCTAGGGAAACAACGGAAAGTAAATCGGGGCTTTACATGTTCTGCTTATCTCGTGTTGTGACTTACCCTTTTAGAGCAGAAGAATCGAGGCAGCACCCAAATTTGAAACATCCTACCTACGGCTGAAAAGGACAAACCAGATTGAAGTGCTGACCCGTGGACGCCCGCTGCTGTCTCTAGGGCTTCCGCCATAACAGGGAATCCTTCTGCTGGTACCAAAATAATAAGGAGACCCTCGCTTGAATCCCTCGCTGCATGAGAGGGAAAGGACCCTTTGCCAAACCCTGAAAGGGCACTGAGGGCGGTCAACTGGCTCGACTGGCGAGAGAGATATGAGGGCATTGCTGCCATAAAATGGTTGGTCTCTCTTTTGATTTACCTTGAAATACCAAGCAAAAGGGGTCGAACCATTTGGGTGTGTCTTAAAATAGGGGCCCCCAAAAATGAATGTCGGCTTTCCCTTTAGTTTGCCTTTAAAAAAACCCGTTTCCATCCCCCCCCCCTTTGTTTCCTTTAAAACCACTGAAACATTCTACCCGCCAAAAGATGAGACCCCCCCCATTCTGACAGTTACACACAAACGCTTGCAGCGGCGCAGACGAGATCGACCCCCCACTTTGGTTTCTCCGACCAACCCCAAAAATCCTACCTACAAAACGATGAGACACAACTACCCCCCATTTTGAGGCATACACCAAAATCCGACCTACAAAAAGATGTAGTTAACCACCCCCATTTTGAGACCAACCCCAAAACACGGGTATCTGCCACCCCCATTTTGAGACATGATCGTTCTCGGCCGGGCCGCATCTTGTGCTTGGTGTGCTTCTTGTACGCCAGGCCGCCGCTGCCCCCGTGGCCCGCGATGACCCGCACCTCCCGGCGGTCCACCAGGTGCCTGCCACTCGAAGCTCGAGGCTCGGGGGGACTGAAACCTGCGGTGCCCTGGCGGCTATTTTTTCTTGACCCAGGCCCCCATACCGTGGGATGGTTGCCAAAAACCCCATAGGCTCCGAGGGATTCCGGTGGGTTTCCAGAGGCAAGATGGATGTCTGTTGGTTTTTTGGAGGGTACCCAATTTTGGTCTTTTCAAAGGGACACGGAAAGGAAAACCGAAATCCATTTGTGGGGAGAAGGCTCCATTGAAAAGGGACACCAGGCAATCAATTTCTTGCCACCCATTAAGAATCCACATGGCAAATGGCGATCGGGGCACCTGGAAACTGGCTGCGCATCTGGGTCGAGTTCTGAAGTCGTCCAGGGCGCTGTGGCCGAAAAAAAATTACCGCGGAATTTTCTCATGGGTCTCTGAAGGGTGGCGCAGCGAAACTCGCCACCATCAGGGAACCTTCCAAAGCCGAGGGGATCAAGGCCGGGAGGCCTCCTGGAACAGGGATCCGGATGCATACACCTGAGCATCGCAACTTGTGAATGGTGGGTTTCCCATTCATCTTGGTGTGGAAAAATCCACATGGCTCAAATGGTGGCAAAATGAAGATTCCTTTTAAGGAGCCCTGTTGAACACCGAGCAACAGTGGGGGGGTCCATGTCCAATAGGACACGCCCGACCATTGTCAAACCGGCGATTCTGAGACGGAAAAAAAATGCCAGGGACACAGCATTAGAATGGCAGCCCTAGTTTGAAAGAGCCGAAGGGCAGCCATGAGTTGTTTCCTCCTTTGAAGCCGAGAAAGAGCGAAGTACTGGTTTAGAGTCGGAAGCCCGCAAAAGGTTCTCTTTGAGATTTCTCAGCGACCCCTTTGTGCTGGGTTGCTATTTTAAAAATATAAATGCAAGGTTCTATTTATTTAAAATCAACAAACAATTATATATATATATATAACACACACACACACCATGCAACCCCTTCTGCTGAAGCCGGCACCACGCACTGCAAGAATGTCGTGTTCTCGCTTCGCCTGGAGTACTGCAGCCCCTCGCCCTTGTCCACCAGACTGCCGAAGCTTCGCCCGAGGCTTCCGATGGCTTTGCCTGGATCGATCTGGGCTGGGGGTGGTCGTGCTGGGTGGCTCCGATTCTGCGGATGGTCGAAATCGAAATCAACGCCAATCGCATCACAAAAGGGAAAAAATAGGTTGAAGCCATTTGTCGGCATTTATGTGGGGGAATCGAAGCATTCCAGGGTTTGTGAACGTTGGTGCAGGATTTCGTCCATCCACAGTATGAGTCTCCTTGATGTTTGCTTGAAAACCCTAGGGTTCAACCCCCCATGAAAAGAATGGCAAGGACCCAATGCCAATCTAGATGATGAAACTCCTTCGGCAAATGATGGTGATAATAACCCCCATTGTGTTTGCGGTTTCAACCCCAGCCTTCTCCTATTCCTAAAAGGGAAGGTTCCTTTATGCCGGTTCCAGCAAACCCCCGGTGGAAACCCCTCAAAACCATCAGGGCTCCCAGACAAACAAAGAATCACAACATGTGATTGAGGTTCCCGTAAACTGGTCGGTGTCGGTTCAAAATCCGTGAAACCATCCGTGACCTTCCAAGGAGTCTCTCATAGGAAACACTGCAAAGCCCAGACTCTTTATGGGGGGTACAGAGTTGGGTGGATCCATATCCATCAAAAGAACCCACCTCTTTACCATCACCAAATCCATCAAACCGTCATCCATCAACCTAAGTCCAAAATTTGTGCAACTCATTACTTTTGTGTCAAAGGGCACTTGTTCCACAGTTCAACAACGTCACCCCAAAGCATCCCCTCCCAAAGCTCCAACTTCCGCCCGCTCTTTTTCCACGGCTCCACCGCTTCCGGGGCTCAACGCCGGCTGCCCAACTAGCGCTAGCGCCAAAGGCCCACGGATCTCGCGGCTCCTTCGCTCGTCTCGCGACCGGGCGCGGCCTCAGAGCTCAGGCTTGGGGGGGTTGGAGGCCGTGTTCAGGTCAAAGAAGTTGAAGGGCTGCAGCGAGAAGGACACCCCGAAGTTGGAGACCAGTGGGATGTCCTCCTGCCGCACGATGTGCTCCTGGCCAAAAAAAAAAAAAACTGAAGGGATCATAGGACTTGGGCAAAAAGATGCCCCATCTACAAGTATATAGCCACTACTGGCCGTGTCCCACATTCAGAACCGGTTTCTATCAATGGACCCTGAGAATGGCCGGTGCTCTCGACACCTTGCCTTTCAGCACCGCCCAGCTATGGGACATCGAGTCCTAGCTCCAGTAGAGAGCTTAAAATTAGGGGACCAACTTTTTTCTCTTGTCCATTTTTAGTAGGGGAACCTTCCCAACCAAAAAAGTGGGTGAGAAAATTGGCACCGATCGCTGGACCTGGCGCCTCTAACCTCGCACATGGAAAAGCTGCGCGCGCAGAATCCTTGTTCAAGCCGATCCAGGCTACCAGATCTTCATCGAGGATCGATTCCTGAAGCTGCGTGTTTTTTGGACTCTGGGCATGCCAGACATGGACCTTTTCGGGGGGGCGTTTGCACGAAACCCCCCCAAAAAAAAAACCTGTTGAAGGGATCCTGAATTCGCACACGGCAAATTTGTGCGTTTTTTTCTTTTTCGGGGCTAACACGAAACCAAAATAGCCAACCTTTTGAAGGAATCCCGAAAATTCGCCCACGGCAAATTCGCGCTCCGTTGCAACTTGGCCGCATTGTTCGAGAGGAAGATGTCCAAATCCTGGACATACTCGCCGGTCAATGGCTGAAGGCCGTCAAAGTTCCTTGGGAAATGAACGGTTATGCAAATGCTTGAAGGAGACTGCAAGCACGGAGTCTATGCTCTGCTCACTTCTGCCAAGCAGCACATAGGGCGAGGAAGGACGGTATTCGTTGTCCTGTGCGAGCCATCAGCTACTCAACTCAAGCCAGCAGATGTGCATATGGTTCATACAAATAGAAAGCCGGTTACACGTCGCTGGATACGATGCCACATCGTGGGTATCATTCGATTATATTCAAGATCATTGGATACTTGAGGAGCGGGTGAACGAAAGCTAGCAGTTGTTGCATGAGATGGGTCGGTGACAGAGTGGATTCAGAGGTAGCTTGTGTACAACGAGAGGCCCGGCAAGATTCGTAGGATGCGACACGCGAACGCACATGGTGGCGTGGCAAACCTTGAAAAATGAACAACGAGAGGCGTCAGAAGCTGTCTCAAAGCACCTCTGGGTTCTGCATGCTGCGTGTGCAAAGATTCTTGCGAGGTGGTTTACCGAGAAGACTGAGGTCTCAAATGAACAAGCTGAATCGGTGGAACATGTAAAAGTTCGTAGCACCAAGTCCAAAACGGGCAAACCGAGACTGCTGAACACTGAGCCACTGCCTGGGGGATGGACCAGGGAGGAATCGAGCCTGAGACCGGGGGGGGGGGGAGGGGGGGGGGGTCTAAATGATTGATGTTTTTCAATCTTTTCGGCTCAAATAATTGAAAAAATCAATCTTTCGGCATTTGAGCCCCTTACCTTGCTTACGCAAGGAGAAACTTCAGCTAGCTAAAGCTAGCTTTCGTGATTATTGGATGTCAACTGGTATCTTTGAGAAATCGTTGGATACTGTGGGATATCAGTGGATGTCATTGGGTATCATTGGATACTGTGGGACATCATAGGATATCATGGGATGTCATCTTTGGACATCATTGGATATCATTGGATATCATTGGATATCATTGCCCATCTGGGTTTCATTGAAGATCATTGGACGCCATTGGATATCATCGGGTATCATTGGTATCATTGGTATCATCGGGTATCATCGAGCATCATCATTGTAAAGATCATCGGATATCATCGGTTGTCATCGGTTGTCATCGGTTGTCATCTGATGTATTAGGTATCATTGGACATCATTGGGCATCATCATGACAGGATCGCGAGGCTTGCATCTGCCAGCCAATCCCTTGCGATGCAGCTGAAGTCACAGTGGTTGATTTGCTGTGGCATGCTCTGTTTTTGCATATGGGAAGTCTTGGATGTCTTCATCCAACCATCCTGCTCCGCTGTCAGGCTTGGCAGACTGCAAACGAAAGGACACATCAACGTCTGACTTGGGCACCTCAGATCGTCAAAGTCGGCCACAACGGGGCGAAGCAAAAGCAACATGATCGGCTTGTGGAAACCAGGGTGTCCATGACTCACTGGCTGAGTAGATGGCCCAAAAAAGTCCAAACTTTATAACCACCAAAATGGTCTTCCCAAAAAGTTTAAAGTTCATGAACTCCGGAAGTGAGAAATGAGGCCCCGCCATATTGTGACATTCTCATGGCCCCCCCAAGGGGGAAAACCCTAGGGATCGAGATGCAGCCAGATGTTGTGAGGGCCTTCCCTCCTTCTTTTGGAGGCTGTTCGCCGACCGCAACGCAAATGACAAGCCGATGGTTGGAAGGGGGGCCAAGGAGCTAGGGGTATCCAAAGTTGCTTTTAAAGAGGGAGCTAAGGAGCTACCGATCGGCCTTTTTGCAAACAAGCCTCAAAATGGGCTGACCCGGAATCACGCAGGAGGGCTTTTTGGGTGCTTCCCCCCACAAAATTCGATCCAAGATCCTCTCGCAATAAAACCCGCTGAGCCTGATACTTCGTCACCGCGAGGTGGTACTTCGTCCAGGGCATGGCCCGCACGAAGGGGTGGGACGGCGAGTGCACCTCCGAATACGCGGAAGCGAAGCGCGCCGATCCGTCCACGAACCACGGGTGCTCCGTGGGCAAAAAAAAGCCCAGCGCGCCGGAGTTCGGTTACCTGGGCTTCAAAGAGCAAACCAGGGGGTTTCAACGATAGCGCTTAGATCGACATGATACCCTGAAAAAAGAGGGTCTTTGGAGGGGGTAGAGTTCATGGTTCTCATTGAAGCGATGGGGGTGGCAAATTCGTCAGATCAAAGGACATCGCCCGTGCTCTCGCTGCTCTTTTTGCTGCCTCGGGTCTGGCAATCGAGGTTGCCTGCAGCTGAACGCTGCCAAGAGTAAGAGAGTCGCGGCCTCCAGCCGACTCACAAGATTCCACACTGAGGTGAGGCGTTGTCAACCCGCTTGCGTGCCTGAGCACACCAACCGTTCTTTCGGAGTTCTCCCAGCATTGGGAATTGTGTACAGTGTACAGGTTGGGGATGGATTTTGATAGATGCGTATCACCCGTCAAACCCGCCGAATTCACAAACCAGCTCTTGGCCGATTCGATGGCACTCCTTCCAGGAATCCAAGGTCCAAAAGTCCCTGCCCTGCCGCTCAAGGGTGAACTTCTCGTAGAGGACATCGATGAGCATCAGGGCCTGCTGCATGTTCACGATCAGGCACGCCCGTCTCCAGGGCTTTCCGGCGGATCTTATAGCCAGGCGTCTGGCCGGCCGAATCCCGCGAGGAAGGCGTGCAAATCACCAACTGCACGGTCTTCTCCGTGATGGCGGACACGGCGCCCTCGGCGCTTTTGGCCAGAGGCGTGACGCAAATGGCGCTGTTGTTGGCGTTGCGCTGGGTCTTGCTGGCCTCCAAGAAGGAGGCAGTGCCATGGGTGGCGAAGATCTTGAAGCCCATCTCGTCCAAGAGCGGCAGGTACTTCGCCACGGCGGCCTTGTCCTTGGGGTTCAGCGCCAGCAGCACGCCGCAGGGCTCGAAGATCTTGGAGATCTGCACGCCGCTGGCGATCAAAGACTTCAGGAAGGCCTCGTGGGCGTTGTGCCCGAAGCAGGCCACCTCGCCCGTGCTCTGCATCTCCACGCCCAGGTGCGGGTCCGCGCCGCTCAGCCGCAGGAAGGAGAACATGGGTGCCTTGCAGGCCACGAACTCAAAGTCGTAGGCGTAGCTCCTGCTCCAGCATCACGCGCGTGGCCTGCTCGATGAAGTTCACGTTGAAGGTCTTGGAGACAAAGGGCACGGTGCGAGAAGCCCGCACGTTGCACTTGATGACTTTCACGGACCTCAGGGAGAAGCAAGAGTCTTCCAGCGCCATGAACTGCACGTTGAAGGGCCCGGAGATGTTCAGAACCTTGCAGAGCTGGCGATGTGCATCACTCGCCGGTGGGTTTCCAAATGCAGGCGCTGGGCCGGCAGCAAGAGGGTGGCGTCGCCGCTGTGGGTCCCCGCGTCCTCCACATGCTCGGAGATGGCGTAGTTGATCACCTGGCCGTGGGTCAAAACCAATGGTACCATTTTGGGGTAGGTGAATTCACCACCCATTTTAGAACCTATTCTAGTAACTAGTAGTTGGATTGAAATGTTCACTGGGGGTACGGTTCGGATTTTGACCCATGGCCGCCTGGCCATTGCGGCCGACGCCGTCGAACTCGATCTTTCGGGCGCCCTGCACGTACTTGGAGATGACCACGGGGAACTCCCTCTCCACCATGGACCGGTCCTGCCACTTGGCTGGCATATGATGCCAAAGGTTGTTCATCACTGCAAGCTGCGCTGGCGTCCGCTGCAGGAAATTTGGCCCAATCCAATCGGTGATGACGAACACACCTGAGGGCTTCAAGGCCTTGGAGATCTCTTCAGCAACGTGTTCGATGCGCTCGAAGTGATGATATGCGTGTTGAATGTAAATCACATCAAACGCCCCTTCCTCCAAATGGATCTCATTCACATCCATGACATGGTAGGTTACAGGAATCTCTGGGTTTGGCTGAAACTCCAAAAACTTTTGATACATCCCCTCTGCAGTGTCGTATGCCTCGATACTGTCCACCCCGAATGATTTCAGCATTGGGTACTCGCCCGCCATGGGCCCGCATCCCAGCGTCAATCCACGCCTCTTTCCAGACTTTTCCCCAAGCAATGAACGTGCCAGGGTTCCCACATCTGCAACTTTATGGAGCTCATGCTGAAAATGTTGGATGCTTGTCCAGGAAATTCGCCATTGCAAGCGATCATCATGCTTTCCCCACAACGCAGCCTCCTCTTGCGCTTTGTGCTCGGAAGCCACGCTTTGGCTTAACGAAGATGTCTCTTCTCTAGTGGGCTCTGCACGGTCGATGTTGGCCGCCGCCGTGCCCAGGATGCGGATGCCCAGCTGGTCCAGCTTCGCCAACCAGGGGATACGTCAAAACCAGGATCTGACCCGCAAAGGAAGGGTCCATGAGGGATTCGGGGTAGCCCATCATGGGCGTTGCAAAGACCACCTCGCCCGCAATGGACCGCTTGGCCCCGAGGTTGTAGCCGCGCCAGCACTCGCCGGAGTCCAACCGAAGCTCTGCAGGTGTCTGAGCTGCCCACTCCCAGCAGGCGAACTCGTCCAGCTTCTTCGTTGGCCGGACGAGCTGCAGAGGAACCGGCGGTGCTTGCTGCATCTTTGGGTCAGAAGTCGCTAAGCCCGAATGTTTCAAGGACCAAGGCAGGTCGATTTGCTTGCCAAAACGGCTGCGAGCACAAGCTGGACCTACGGCTCCTAAGACCTGCCAGCTCCCAAGCCCCCCCCCCCCCCCAAACCTTCAACTGACCTTGGACAACTTCTGTGCATCCCTAAGACCTGCCAGCTCCAAACTTCCCCCCCCCCAAACAAAAAAAAAAAACGTCAGCTGACCTCCTTGGAGTGTCCGACACTTCCCGCGCCTGTGAGGTAGAGAAAGACATCAGGTCGATGCGGTAGCCCCGGGGGTTGGGTTTGCCGCTGGGGGTGCTGGAGGCGTTCCGGTTCACGATGGCCCAGGCCTTCGGCACCTGGGGCCACCGGCACCGGCTTGCAAGTCCCAGAGGTTTGGGGCATGGGATGGAAAAAATGGGGGGGGAGGGGGCGGGGGGTTGGGAGGGGGGGGGTGTAAAACCTACCGAAGGGGACCCCCCAGTTGGATAAAATCCCCTCAACCGACCAATTCACATAATATGTTTTCATCATTTCATAACAGAACCTCAACTCAAGATTTGATACATAAATTTT
The DNA here is from genome assembly GCA_963377175.1 of Effrenium voratum. NCBI lineage: Eukaryota > Dinophyceae > Suessiales > Symbiodiniaceae > Effrenium > Effrenium voratum. The sequence goes on along the minus strand of CAUJNA010000647.1, from coordinate 163,567 downwards.
GTAAATATTTTTTCTAAATTTTCAAAAATATTATTTTACAAAATTATCATTTTTCCGAAGAAATATAAATCATAAATTTTACAATATTCTTATTGTAAAGTTCATGGTTAAAATTTAAATCATATTATTTCATAATTTGAATAATTGCAGAATTCCTCACGGAATATGCTGAAATGAAATAATTTTCCAGAAAGGGTAATTCACCTACAATTTGAAAAACTTTGTCCTTCACTTCCTCCATTTCCTTTTTGACCTCTGGTGCTACTGGAGGTTTTGAATTTTCAATTTCATTAGGTTTTTCTTCCTCAACTGTTGTTTTTACTTTATTCTCATTCTCAATATGCTTCAACGTTTTCAAATGCTTGGATATTGCAGATTTCCTCACTTTACACTGGCAAATATCACATTCTATTTCAATCTGATTACGCACTTTACTATATTCCTTTTCTTTTCCTTCCTATCAATTTTACTTTGTTCTCGGCAGTAATCACAAATATGCACTCTAACATTAAATAGGTCAGGTGGATAAGTGTTTTCACATCGCCTACATTTTTGCATTTTGTCAGTCATCTCCATGCTACTATTGATAGGTGGCATGTCTTTAAGACCAGACCATCTTAAAAATCCAAAATCCCAAATTCCCAAAATATATTTTTCCAAAATCCCAAAATATAAAATCCCCAAATTTTCAAACATAAATCTTACAATGTTTTTTTATTGTAAGGTTTATGGGTTAATTTAATAGTCAGGCAATATTAATGGAGGAGGACATGACCTGCCACCCAAAAGGGGGGCAGCCAGCCACACAAAAGGGGGGCAGCCAGCCACACAAAAGGGGGGCAGCCAGCCACACAAAAGGGGGGCAGCCAGCCACACAAAAGGGGGGCAGCCAGCCACACAAAAGGGGGGCAGCCAGCCACACAAAAGGGGGGCAGCAACTAAATGACATTTTCCTCGAGTTTCAAGCACAACCCCAACTCAAATTCCTTAATCCACCAAACTCGTCAAAATCTCACAAATCAATTCAGCAGGTATTTTGTATAAATCGTCCTGCTTATGTATTACATAATTATCCCCAGAACCACTGCCTGAAAATAATTCTAATAAATTCATATTATTAGAATTATTCAGATATTTATTATATTAATTCGTATTTTCCTTCTTCGTTCTTAAACAGTTTATAAAATTCAATAGTTTCTGTTTTTGGAGATTTAATTTTGTTCTTATTTAACATATCCATATATTGCTTTTGCTTATCTTGAAAACTGCCAGACGGCCTTCCTATTTGTTTCTTTTCAAAGATTTTGTCAATCTTTTCCTTCTCTTCATTGCTATTTTTTGATTCGTTTGCCTTTGCATCAAGTTTCTCGTCAATAGTTTTTACAAGTAAGGTCCGGCAGAGCCGGGGGGCGGAAGTTTCAAAGCAGTGAACAACTATAGTTTGGAGAACTGTCCTTGGCCCCTTGCTTCTCTCTCTCTCTCTCTTTTTCTCTCTTTCTCTCTTTCTCTCTTTCTCTTTCTCTTTCTCTTTCTCTTTCTGTTTCTCTGTCTCTTTCTCTCTCTCTCTCTCTCTCTCTTTCTCTCTCTCTCTCTCTCTCTTTCTCTCTCTCTCTCTCTCTCTCTCTCTCTCTCTTTCTTCTCTTTCCCTTTCCAAAGCTCCCAACGAGCGCTTCAAGTTCAACTCTCCTCCCTCCCCCCCGAGAGCGCCTTTTCTTTGCGTCTGCCCAAGCCGTGCTGTAGTCTGGGCTGGAGCACGCGGCCCGAAACGGCACGCGTGTCAAGCGCAAAAGCTAGGCTTTTCTCTTCGTCTGCTTCAGCGGTGCAGCAGTCCGCGCGAGCGCGCGGCCCGACGCGGCACGCGCCGACACGAACGCGCGGCCCGAAACGGCACGCGCGTCATCAAGCACGAAAGCTGGGCGAGGTCAAAGCCTCTTTTACTCTGGCAACCTTAGTCAACGGAGTCATTGCCATGGCGTCTTCCTGAAGACGCTTGATCTCAAGGCTGGGCTGGGAGTCCAAGGAAAGCTGCCACGCCCGACGGCGGGCAAACGGCTCGATATCTCCGTCCGCAGCCGGAAACTGGAAGATCACCTGCCAGTGACGCAAGGAAGGCTCGCCGTCCGTGCTGTCGCGCGATGGCCAAGCTGTCTCTGACGCTGACCACCCACATGAGGTCCGCGCGGATATCTGGCTGCGTGGCGTCTGCGCGCTCGAAGATGATTCGCACTCCGCGCTCGGCTTCGTTGCACTCCTGCACAGGATCTTTGGCCGTCACTCGCAGTAAGAGCTCCGCGTACTGGACTGGCAGATCCTCACCTGCCGTAATTTGCCCTGCGTCATCCAAGTTCGCGTCTGACAAGTAGATGCATGGGCAGCCCGGGAGTGAGGCGGCCGCGCGCAAGCACAGGAGTGGCTTTGCTGAGCCCGAGTAGGTAAGCGGAGCCTCGCGAACATGCACCACTTGCAAGGTGTTGCGCGCGGCGCGAGAGCCAGTCGGTCCAGAGTACGCTTCGTCGTGCGCCACGACGAAGCGCACAGCCCACTTGCGGGCTCGGATCTCGTGCTCCGCATTCTCTCGCGACTGTACCGCGTCGCCCGGCCGAAACGCCAAGGCAGCACGCAGCACTTCGTCGACGCACTTGGTAAAGATCCTCGCGTCCAGCGTGGCCGTGTGATCCCACACAGTAGCCTCCAGGCTGTAGCACGGCCGGACGCCAGCTTCGTCGTGTTTGTCGCAAGTCTTGCGAAAGCAAGTGGCGCAGCCTGTGTAGTGCCAAGAGTCTTCCGGCACCCGGGACAAGGTCTGCAGGTGAGCCAGCGTGCAGAACGGTGCCTCCCACACGTCCTCGTGAGAGAACTTCTTCGCTTCGGCCGCCGGCAAAAAAGCGCCGAGCGTCGCCAGCGAGACCAAAGTCGCCGGTCCGGCGCCGTAGTCTCGCGCGGCAGCGCCGCCAGCGCGCAGGGATAGTGTCTTGCAGCGCTCGCGGCCAGCTATGTTGGCTCGGCACGCGCCGACACGAACGCGCGGCCCGAAACGGCACGCGCGTCATCAAGCACGAAAGCTGGGCGAGGTCAAAGCCTCTTTTACTCTGGCAACCTTAGTCAACGGAGTCATTGCCATGGCGTCTTCCTGAAGACGCTTGATCTCAAGGCTGGGCTGGGAGTCCAAGGAAAGCTGCCACGCCCGACGGCGGGCAAACGGCTCGATATCTCCGTCCGCAGCCGGAAACTGGAAGATCACCTGCCAGTGACGCAAGGAAGGCTCGCCGTCCGTGTCGAACAGAACATGAGGCTTTGCAACCACCCGCAACAGCGTGTCAGGCCGCTGTCGCGCGATGGCCAAGCTGTCTCTGACGCTGACCACCCACATGAGGTCCGCGCGGATATCTGGCTGCGTGGCGTCTGCGCACTCGAAGATGATTCGCACTCCGCGCTCGGCTTCGTTGCACTCCTGCACAGGATCTTTGGCCGTCACTGCAGTAAGAGCTCCGCGTACTGGACTGGCAGATCCTCACCTGCCGTAATTTGCCCTGCGTCATCCAAATTCGCGTCTGACAAGGAGATGCATGGGCAGCCCGGGAGTGAGGCGGCCGCGCGCAAGCACAGGAGTGGCTTTGCTGAGCCCGAGTAGGTAAGCGGAGCCTCGCGAACATGCACCACTTGCAACGTGTTGCGCGCGGCGCGAGAGCCAGTCGGTCCAGAGTACGCTTCGTCGTGCGCCACGACGAAGCGCACAGCCCACTTGCGGGCTCGGATCTCGTGCTCCGCATTCTCTCGCGACTGTACCGCGTCGCCCGGCCGAAACGCCAAGGCAGCACGCAGCACTTCGTCGACGCACTTGGTAAAGATCCTCGCGTCCAGCGTGGCCGTGTGATCCCACACAGTAGCCTCCAGGCTGTAGCACGGCCGGACGCCAGCTTCGTCGTGTTTGTCGCAAGTCTTGCGAAAGCAAGTGGCGCAGCCTGTGTAGTGCCAAGAGTCTTCCGGCACCCGGGACAAGGTCTGCAGGTGAGCCAGCGTGCAGAACGGTGCCTCCCACACGTCCTCGTGAGAGAACTTCTTCGCTTCGGCCGCCGGCAAAAAAGCGCCGAGCGTCGCCAGCGAGACCAAAGTCGCCGGTCCGGCGCCGTATCTCTTTATCTTTCTTGATTTCTATTTTTCTATCTCTTTATCTCTTTTTTCTTTCTATCTATTTATCTCTCTATCTCTTTTTCTATCTCTATTTATCTATCTATCTATCTATCTATCTATTTATGTATGTATCTATCCATCTGTCTCTCCTCTACCTATCTATCTATCTCTATATCTCACTATGTATTCCTCTGTCTACTTATCTATCTATGTCTCTCTCTATCTGTCTATCTCTCTATCTATCTATTTCTCTATCTCATTATCTCACGTGTATTTCTCCATCTTTTTATCTCTTTATCTATTTATTTATATTTATAATTATCTATAGATCTACCTATCTATCAATCTCTCTATCTACCTCTCTATCTCCTATCTATCTATCTACCTCTCTATTTATTTATCTCTCTATCTCTTTATCTATCTAGCTAGTTATTTGTCTATCTATCTACAAATCTATCTATCTCTGTCTATCTCTGTTTCTCTATCTCTTTCTATCTATCTCTCTAGCTATCTCTATATCTGTTTATTGATCTATCTATCTACCCATCTTTCTCTGCACTTAAAAGTTGCGATGTTCAATCCCCGAAAGTTGACTTCGCGTACTACTTTCGTACTTAAAAGTTGCGATTTTCGAGCCCCAGCTGCGAAACTGGACTTCACGTACTACTTTCGTAGTTAAAAGTTGCGATTTTCGAGCCCCAGCTACGAAAGTGGACTTCGCGTACTACTTTCGTACTAAAAAGTCGCGATTTTCGAGCCCCAGCTGCGAAAGTGGACTTTGCGTACTACTTTCGTACTTAAAAGTTGCGATTTTCAAGCCCCGGCTGCGAAAGTGGACTTTGCGCACTACTTTCGTACTTAAAAGTTGCGATTTTCAAGCCCCAGCTGCGAAAGTTGACTTCGCGTACTACTTTCGTACTTAAAAGTTGCGATTTATCTATAGATCTACCTATCTATATCTATCTACCTCTCTATCTCCTATCTATCTATCTACCTCTCTATTTATTTATCTCTCTATCTCTTTATCTATCTAGCTAGTTATTTGTCTATCTATCTACAAATCTATCTATCTCTGTCTATCTCTGTTTCTCTATCTCTTTCTATCTATTTCTCTAGCTATCTCTATATCTGTTTATTGATCTATCTATCTACCCATCTTTCTCTGCACTTAAAAGTTGCGATGTTCAATCCCCGAAAGTTGACTTCGCGTACTACTTTCGTACTTAAAAGTTGCGATTTTCGAGCCCCAGCTGCGAAACTGGACTTCACGTACTACTTTCGTAATTAAAAGTTGCGATTTTCGAGCCCCAGCTACGAAAGTGGACTTCGCGTACTACTTTCGTACTAAAAAGTCGCGATTTTCGAGCCCCAGCTGCGAAAGTGGACTTTGCGTACTACTTTCGTACTTAAAAGTTGCGATTTTCAAGCCCCGGCTGCGAAAGTGGACTTTGCGCACTACTTTCGTACTTAAAAGTTGCGATTTTCAAGCCCCAGCTGCGAAAGTTGACTTCGCGTACTACTTTCGTACTTAAAAGTTGCGATTTTCGAGCCCCGGCTGCGAAAGTTGACCTTGCAAAAATGCTGCGCCTGCCACCAAATCTGTGCTTGACCTTGCTAAAGTGCTGCGCCTGCCACAAAATCTGTACTTGACCTTGCGAAAGTGCTGCGCGTGCCACGAATTTTGCACTTGACCTTGCGAAAGTGCTGCACCTGCCACAAATTCTGTACTTGACCTTGCGAAAGTGATGCGCCTGCCACGAATTTTGTACTTGACCTTGCGAAAGTGCTGCGCCTGCCACGAAATCGATACTTGACCTTGCGAAAGTGCTGCGCCTGCCACGAAATCTATACTTGACCTTGCGAAAGTGCTGCGCCTGCCACGAAATCTATACTTGACCTTGCGAAAGTGCTGCGCCTGCCACGCAATTCAAACCTTGCGAAACCTTCGCGCGGCCGTGCCAATGGGCCCGTCTCCGAGACCGTTCCGAACCCGTTCCGAGACCGCCTCCGTACAGGCGTCGCAGCCGAGGTGGTTTGCGCACAGTCCGGAAGCCCAATTCACGCACAGCGCCAACGTTTTCTGCATCTTGCCATCCCCCAGCTCGCAGAGAGTGCTTGCGAAAGTGCTGCGCCTGCCACGAAATCTATACTTGACCTTGCGAAAGTGCTGCGCCTGCCACGAAATCTATACTTGACCTTGCGAAAGTGCTGCGCCTGCCACGCAATTCAAACCTTGCGAAACCTTCGCGCGGCCGTGCCAATGGGCCCGTCTCCGAGACCGTTCCGACCCGTTCCGAGACCGTTCCGAGACCGCCGCCGTACAGGCGTCGCAGCCGAGGTGGTTTGCGCACAGTCCGGAAGCCCAATTCACGCACAGCGCCAACGTTTTCTGCATCTTGCCATCCCCCAGCTCGCAGAGAGTGGACGCAGCACCTTGCGAAAGTGCTGCGCCTGCCACGAAATCGATACTTGACCTTGCGAAAGTGCTGCGCCTGCCACGAAATCTATACTTGACCTTGCGAAAGTGCTGCGCCTGCCACGCAATTCAAACCTTGCGAAACCTTCGCGCGGCCGTGCCAATGGGCCCGTCTCCGAACCCGTTCCGAGACCGTTCCGAGACCGTTCCGAGACCGCCTCCGTACAGGCGTCGCAGCCGAGGTGGTTTGCGCATTGTCCGGAAGCCCAATTCACGCACAGCGCCAACGTTTTCTGCATCTTGCCATCCCCCAGCTCGCAGAGAGTGGACGCAGCACCTTGCGAAAGTGCTGCGCCTGCCACGAAATCGATACTTGACCTTGCGAAAGTGCTGCGCCTGCCACGAAATCTATACTTGACCTTGCGAAAGTGCTGCGCCTGCCACGCAATTCAAACCTTGCGAAACCTTCGCGCGGCCGTGCCAATGGGCCCGTCTCCGAACCCGTTCCGAGACCGTTCCGAGACCGTTCCGAGACCGCCTCCGTACAGGCGTCGCAGCCGAGGTGGTTTGCGCACAGTCCGGAAGCCCAATTCACGCACAGCGCCAACGTTTTCTGCATCTTGCCATCCCCCAGCTCGCAGAGAGTGCTTGCGAAAGTGCTGCGCCTGCCACGAAATCTATACTTGAGAAAGCTATCTACGTGTTAAGCTGGCTATATGTCAAAGCTATCTATCTGTCATGCAAGCCTATTGGAAAGCTATCTATCTGTCAAGCTAGCTATATGTCAAAGCTATCTATTTGTCATGCTAGCTACCTGTCATAGCTATATGTCAAAGCAGCTAGCTCATTTAGTTCCAGTACTACGGAAGTTTCTTGTTAAACTTCCTTTGATCATCTCGTACAACAGTTTAACATTTTTACTAACTGTCATCATCTTCTTTGATAGTTCAGCAATAGCATCATTCTCAATTTCAGACATTTCTATATATATTTATTTATATAATTATTTATTTAAATATTTACTTATAAAATTGATTTAATGTAAAATCTACTCTTTAAATACTAAATTTTCATCATTTGTTTAATAGTTTCCTGAGTTTCGTTATCTCCATTATCTGACATTGTTGCCTCATTTCCAAATTTGATAGAAATATTATGTGCATCTGTTTCCAGATTGATACTGTCCTTAGTTTTATCAATATTCATTTTCTTATCATTTTTAGTTATTTTAAACCCTAATGGCACACAAGAACATTTGCAATTTCCCTTCCTTTGTATTTCCAGTTCGTTTTTTAATTCTAACATCTTTTTACACATAGGACACTCAAACTCGGTTAGTGCTGTTTCTTTAACAATTTCTTCTTTTTCTTCATCTGTTGAAGAAACACTTAAACCTGTCTTATTCTTTTTGTTTTTCTTTTTTCCCATTTATATTAATATTTACATTTTTATTTTTGATATATTGTATTCCTAATTTTATTAATTCTAATGAATAAAAACAGCATTTTTTAATTTTATTGTCAGTTATTATCACTTGTTCTATATTCTCTACTTCATCTATTATATTAATATAATCTGTATAACTCCTTTTCATATTAAATAATAAGATAAATTATTTTTTCATTTCTGTCTTTCTTTTCCTTGTACAACTTGATGGAACTTGATAAGTTCTTTCAAGTTCTAGAACTCTAGGAAAATGGTTCTTTTTCCTAGAGTTGTACAGTTTTTTCATTGTATCGTCTTTATTCCATCTATATTCCACAAATTTATGATGATGTTTTGAATTTGGATGTTTAAATAAATATTTGTCATCATAAGTTTTACCACAACTGCAATGGATAATAGTCATATAAATAATAAGATAAATTATTCTAATTGATCTTATTATTTTCATGCATAATAGAATATTGGTGGGGCACAGCACTTGGGGTTTTCATTGCACACGCGAGCAAGACACAAAACTAATTATCTTCAATGCTTATTGATTGAAGCAATGGAAAACCTGTTCCATTTTTTCATTGATATTTGCCGTCATCATATCATGAAAAAACGATGTTCCATTTAATATTAATTATAAATAATTTTCTAAATATTTTAATATTATTTTATTATGCCTGATACTTCACCACCAAAAATAGAACCAATAAATGTTAGACAGTATGAGTTTAAACAGCCATCATATGATAAAGCAGACAAATTGCCCTTTCGTAGTATTATTTGTAGTTCATCACAGGGCGGCAAAGGAATACTTATACAGAACCTCGTATTAAAAGTATATCGGAACTGCTTCGAACGCATATATATCGTTTCCCCAACAGCAACTATTGATGAAGCGTATAGAGAAATTATTAAATATGTAGAAACTGAATTAACAATAGATAATAATAAAGAACAATACTTATTTGATGAATACAACGCTGAAGCATTACAAAATATAATTGATACACAACATAAAATTATAGATTATCAAAAGAAAATAGGAATGAAGAAATTATTTTCGTGTCTTCTGATAATTGATGATTTCGCAGAAGATAAAACATTTATGCGATATAGTAAAATATTACACGGTTTATATACAAAATCAAGACACTTCGGTTTATCCGTTATTACAGCCGTTCAAAAATACAATGCCTTAGCACCTATTGTAAGATTGAACACGAGCAGTTTATATATATTCAAATTAAAGAATATGTCCGAGGTGGATACATTTCTAATGGAACAATCAGCATTAGTAGATAAACAAACATTAATGAAAATATATCAAATGGCGGTTAATGACCAGCCTTTTAGTTTTTTATTTGTTAAACTTCGTGAGAGTGATGTAAATAAAATCTTTATGGTGAGATTTGAGAAAGAAATTCGTATAAATTAATAATATTAATAATGTTTAATATTATTTATTCAGAACAAACTATAACTACACAAATTCAACGCTGGTAATTTAGATATTAGTTTGTCACATTTCATTTTCTCCAGTTTTTCTAATCTTTCACTCATTTGCTTAATTGCTTTCAACTGTAATTTATCAATATTACTTAAATCTAATTGTTCTACATCAATATCGTTAATTTTATCAATACTTGAAGTTTCAACATTACTATTTGAATTGCCCATTATATATTATTATTTAGATTATAATACAATAATAAATATTCAAAGGAATTAAAATGGGCCATAACAATCCCCAAGCAATAGGAGTTAATATTTTACCATATCTATCTATATTTCTGTCAAATCTTTCTTGTCTTCTTTCTTTTTTTAATTCTTTAATATATTCATCAAATTTAGAATGACTAAAATTACATTCTTTCTTATTACATTTATCTAATGTAAATTCATCTTTATTTAACTTAGTAATTATACAACCACAATAACATATTTTTTCTCTCATACTACTATTTTGAAATAATGCTTTTATTTTAACTTTCCTGTCAATGTCCATATATCTATATATATATATATATTAATTATTTATTTATTTATATATTTATATTTAATTTTTGTTTTTCTTTTTTCAATTCCTTAATTTCTTTTTCAAGTTTATCTACTTTATCATTTAATTCTAATACTGCTTTATGAACTAGCACGGGTAAAACTAAATAATTTAATCCTAAATACTCTCTGTCTTTGCTAACAACATTTTCAAATTCTTTAGGAATTGCTTTTAATACTTCATCTGCTATATATCCTATATGAGTTTTACCGTTATCATTTCTATCGTGTCTCTTAAACTTCTTCGGTTTAAATTTCTTAATAATATTCATACAATTAGATTTGACATTGTCTATATCATATTTCAATCTTGAATCAGATGAATCAACAAACGTTCCGTTGATGGTTACTGTTGTTGCTGTTAAATCTATATTAGTTCCTGTTGATGGTTCAATTAAATTACATAACATTTTTTTCGTTCCCGCAACTGTTACATTTTCATTAAAAGTCGATGGAGCATTATTTGTAAAACTTTCAGTATTTACTGTTGTTCCAAATGTCTTATCAATAGATAATAAAACAGAAGGGGTAGTAGAACTATCAGCAACTCTAAATGCAGTGTTAGAAGTTCTAAATATTACATCAATTGTAGATAGACTAGTTCCATCGTAATAAGTTGATATTTCACTTGTTCCCATCTTTAGATCTGTTCCAGTAGTCATTGAAATATTATTCAAAAATGAAACCGTTGTTAAATCGAATGATTGAATGGTATTAGTTGCTAAATATGCATTTTGAACTGCTAAGTTAGTATCAACGGTTACTAATGTTCCACCATTAGGCGCTATATGATTACTTCTTAATGCTCCATTAGTTTTAACATAAACATCATCAGCAAATAAATTACCCATTAATCAGCAGTAGAAGTGTTAAAAGTCCATCCAGTAGAAATATTAACTGCTCCAACTATATTAGATTGAACAGCAGGTCTCCACAAATAAATCTAATTGAAGAATTAGCATCACTATTCCTCATATCAAAAGATGAAAAAGCACTAACATATCTATATAATTCACAATTTGTATCAATTGTTAATTTACCATCAGTATCAATATTAACATTATCACAATTAACATCAGCATTTGTATAAATATTACCTAACACATCTATAGGTTTACTAAAAATAGTTTTATTCACTAATCCATCACACATCATATATTGATTACTGGCATTAGTAATATCACCAACACTAATGGCAACAAAATCATCATGAGACATATATAAACCTTCTATAGCATCAGGAGTATATCTTCGTATTGAACCATTATTATTAAAATTCAAATATGAACCATTGTTAAGATTTACTGCCTTGTCAGTTCCTATAAAATCAACTGCATCAGTAAATCTCGATTTTCCGGCGCAGTTTAAAACATAACCATTAACACCAACAGCACCTAAACCAAATCTATCCTTAACCCAAACTCTTCCAACATTAGCATCTCCTATTTGAGTTTCCCATTGACCTCCTGCGCTACTCATCCACATTCTACCATCTCTATTAATATTAAATTCACGATTAAACATTTGAAATGTCATTTGTAATCCTAAATCAGGCGAAGGTGTAGTTTTAAATTTATTACATATTATAGAGCCAGTAGTCAGCATATTTAAATCACTGTGTAAAGTTGTATTATCACTAAAATTAATAGCACCTGCTACTGATTGAGCGTTAGTATCTATCTTATCTAACTTTTGACCTAATGATGTATCCTGTGAATTATTGATAGTAATTATTGAATTAATTGTATTCGTATTTCCCTGATATTAATCCACTTAATCCATCTGATTGTAAAACATATCTAGCATCAGAACCAGTTTTATCTAAAATAGATGAACACGAAAATACACCCGATACTTGTAAATTACTTAATATTGTAGTATTATGATTTAATATTATTTTACCATTTTGAAAAGTTGAAGAATTATTAATTTCTACATCACCAAAACCTCTTTGATTTAAAAACATTGTCGCGCCAGTCAAACTTCCATAAACATAACTATCAAAATAATTATTATACATTTCATAAAAATTATTATAATTTCCAAATTCTGCTATTTTGAAAGTTGCAGTAGTTGTTATATTATGTATGAATGTATTATTTAATACTGATGTATTTAATTTTTCTGATAATAAATTATTAGTTGTTATTTTATTATAATAATCTGTTTCATTAAATGAACCTGTTTGTAATTGAGATATTAAATGTGTATTTGAACTAATATTATTAAAATTAGTTGATACAGTAGAATTTAAATTATTTATTAAATTTGTATTTAATGAAATATTATTAAAATTTGTATTAATTAAATTAGTATTAGAAGAAATATTATTAAAATTAGTTGTCATAGTAGAATTCAAATTATTTATTAAACTTGTATTTAATGAAATATTATTAAAATTTGTATTAATTAAATTAGTATTAGAAGAAATATTATTAAAATTAGTTGTCATAGTAGAATTTAAATTATTTATTAAATTTGTATTTGAAGAAATATTATTAAAATTAGTTGTCGTAGTAGAATTTAAATTATTTATTAAATTACTATTTGATGAAATATTATTTGATAATACATTAATTTCTGTTTTGTTATATGTTTCAATTATATCATAAAAATTAGCATTTATCTGCTCCTTAGTGTAGGTGTCTGCTTGGTCTGCTTTACTATCTAATACTGTTTGAATGTCGGATTTACTCGCGTAAAGGTCTTCTATATCATTGACTGCTCCATCTTTTACTTGCCTAATTCTATTTGCTGTAATATCAAAGATATTCATTAAGTTTTTGCTCATAATATTATATTATTAAATAGAAAATTAATAATATCATATTTTGTTATTTAATCATAAAATGTTACAGAATTTGAACAGATTTCAAGGATACACTCATGAACCAAGAGCATATAAATTCTCTCGGCCATTTTACCATCGTCGCTATATAATGTTGAACCCTCCAACGCTTTCACTTTAACAACCATATTTGAATTATTTTTAAGGTTCATACCAGTATAATTTGCACTTTCTAATTTCTGCAAATTAAACCCATACATAAAAGCGTGAGACCTGTAATCTTCTGCACTAACTAACATTGGTTTATCAGCACAATGCATAAGATGGGCATATGCTTCACGAACACCTTGAATTTCTTGACTTGGAATAACTTGATTACCGATTATCAAAGAAGCAGATAAATCATGCTCTGGGTCATAACGTCCTTTATCACCTGTTACATGTGCCAGTGGATGATACATAAAATTATATGGTTTCAACAATTCACCGTATCCGCCTACATAACCCTTTTGAGTCGCATTTGAAAAAGAAATAAACAGTTTATTTAATTTAGATACATTACGGACAATAGTTGTGAATATTTCAGTTGTTGTTGATGCTGTTTGTTCTTGTAGTGTTTCAGTTTCAAATGTAATTGGCAAGGAACCAGTTTCTAAAATTTTTGAATATTCTGCATATAAGCTATCGTCAAGAGTATAGACATTTCCTTTGAATAAAGGTTTTGTGACTGACCATGTTATACTTGTATTTGCATCAGTAAAAAGTCCTGTTCTATTAACAATTGGTTTTAATACATCAGTTGTTAAATATAATTCAACTGTTATTGGACAATAAGATAAAGGTATCCAGTTTTCACAAGTCTTGAAACATTTTAAATTTAAATCAAAATAGACATTAGCACTTTTACCTTCTTTAATTCCTTTATAATTACCATTGGTAACATTTCTAACGACTGCTTGGGTAGTAGAAGTTCCAGTAGCATCACAAACTAAAAACCGTCCATCGTGATTGAGTAGAGTATTTCCAAAACCCAATGCTTCATCAATTCTTTTTTCTTCTGATGATTCTAATACATCTTTCATTGCACTCGCACGAGAAAGAGAATTTAAATCACATACAATGACATCACCCATTAACACACGCACTCTATCAAAGAAACCGGCTGTGTCAATTGGTCGAAGTTCGTGATTTTCTGTTTTATCAGTGTTGTTTAGAGTAAATCCTAATAATAGAGATGGTAAGGACAACCATTGATTAGGTGGTCCAGTAATGTTAAATCTAATTACTGAATTTGTATCAGCGGTATATGTTGAAACCGACGATGGGTAAAAGTTTTTACTTTCTTTTGACCGAACATAAGAACCGCCGTCTTTTAATTTAAATCTTAAATTCTTCTCTACAAGGACATCATCTATTTCCAGAGTTTCCATCTTTATATATTTAATAATAGAAAATATTATATTATTCTATTATTAAATTAATTTATTTTAAAGTGTGAATAATCTATAACTTCTTTTTTATAATTTTTATTTAGTAGTTTTTTAGATTTATTTTTATTATTATTATTTTCAACCTTATAATTAGGTTCGCGTTCATCTTCTACAATCTTTTTAATGTCATCATAACTGACTTTCTTTTTAGGATTTATAGTATTTTTTATATCATTATTAGGCATTATATATAAGACTACAAAATTTCCTTTACAGGTTCAATGCTTCTTGATACGTCCTTGCCAGTATCACCATATAATGAGTGTTGATGATTTGTTAATGGGTTAAAACCTCCTCTATTTGATGTTATACTGCCTCTATCTAAAATACTGACTATATCTCCAAAATTTCGTATGCTTGTGTAGTTGTCATCGTTTTTGTTTGACATTGAAATAAAAGGAGCACCGTAAGTAGTTAATCTAATATTTCTATCAGGATTTTCTTTTAAATATTTAGCACTCGCACTACTACCCAATGAATGTGAAATAACTTCACTAATATTATGGTTTTCATCAAGTATATCGCTAATATCTCTATACCTTTCACTGAATGAACTTAAGCCAAATGGAATTGTAATATCACTTAAAATATCATTAATATTTGATTTAATATTAGACTTACCAAATGTTCCAGCAACATATAGTTTATTATTATCTAAATAATAACCTTTACCATTTGTATATGCTTTGTTTAATCCTTCTGTGTCAGATAAATTATTATTACATTTAGGTTTGAATAATGATTTTTCTTGTTGAATTTCATTAATTATTTTTCTATACATTTCACTATGACCTTGATGAAGCGGATTGTATGATTTTAATTGTCCTTCTTTTAAATAATATTTATATTTATTTTTCATATATAATTAAATTATAAAATTTCTAATTAATTAATATAATGAGATTTCGTAAAATATATATCAACAGTGCTTATCGTGATTTAAATGACAGTCAATCTACATCAGATTTTGTTATTAATTTAAGAGAGCAACAAGAATGCGGACCAAATACTAAAATGATTTGTCACGAAGTATCTATCGCTAATTCATTTTATCCAATTGAAGATAATTTAAATAACAGATTATATTTAACATTAGGAGGGATATTAATAGGAGCACCAGTATATTATTTTATTGTAGCACCTGATAAAGGTAGTTATGTAGGTAGTGAATTAGCAACCGAATTACAAAATAAATTGAACACTGCAACCAATGGGACCGATGGAAACAGTAATTTTTTTACTTGTAGTTATTCATTAAAAACAAATAATATAACTATAAGTTGTAATTATATTTCTTACTTTTTTGTAATCCATACAGATAAAGAATTACAAACTAATTATAGTTTTGGTGTTGATTATGATAGAGATTATCCTAATAGTATTAATGACATTTTAGGAAATACTACTGAAAAAGTAAATAGTACAGCAGACCCTTTTGTTAGTGGATTTATATCATTTTTACCTGTTAAACATATTTATATTCATTGTAATGAATTAAGTAACGGAAACCAGTTATGTAGTTTTGGTACTTCATCAATAATAAAGAAAGTACCAGTTTTAACATCATTCGGCAACCTCATATATGATAATGAACTAATTTTAAATGATGCTAATGATGTTAGTATGCGTTCATTGAATAGACTTCATTTTAGATTTACTGATGCATCGGGTAGAGTTTTAAATATGAATGGAACAACAAGTAGTTTTAGTTTAACATTTTTTGAAGGTTAGAAAAGCATATATTAAATATTTTAATATAAATATTTGTTATATACTAATTATATTAAAATATTTTAATATAAATATTTATTATATACTAATTATATGGTTAAAAATATTGAAATAGTAGATGTAGGCAGTGAAAATAATGAAGCACCTAAAGAAGTAGAAGAAATTAAAGAAGAACCTATTATTAAGGAAGAAAGTAAAGAAGTAGAAACTAATAATATTATAAATGAAGAAGAGAATAAAGTAGAAGAAGAAGAAGAACGCGAACCAAAACAAGAATTAAAATCTAAAACATACTCAACTGAAAAAGTGGAGTGTCCAAAGTGTAAAAAATATTTAACAAAATACACTTTCAAGTATCGTCATAACTGTAATGGAATACCAGTTAAAAAAGAACCAGACCCTAACAAAGTTGTCCGTAGAAAAATTATGCATCCTGCACAAGCAAAAGAATTTGAGAATAACGTATATGAAAAAGTTAAAGATAATATTCCAAAAGTTGATGAACAAGAAATAGAAAGAAGAGTTGAAGAAAGATTGAAAAAACATTTAGAAACAACTGCTAATAAAGTATTTGAAACTGCAAAAGACCGTTACAATAATATGAAGGTAGAGCGAGATAATAAAAATAAACAGAAAATTAATAATTTAGCAAGTAAAATTATTTGATAAATATATTTATAATCTAATTAGTATTATATAATGATTATTGATAAGAAACAATTGCTTATGCGTCGTAGAGAAATTTATGACAACGTTGTAAATAGAATAACAGAGCCACAAAATAAAGACAAACCGAATATCAGTGATGTTATTGATAGAAAAGCAGTTTTTGAAACAAACAAACCAAAAAAGAAGAATAAATATAAATCAACTCAACATTACTATTATGAAGGAGACAACAAGGCACACCAACCTAATTACACATATTTGAAAGAATTACAAGAACAATTAGAACGTCATAGCGCTAAAAAAGATTATGCTGTATTTCAAAATAAAAGAAGATATCAAGAAGAAGCACAGGCGTATTTTAATGAAATCCAAAGGTTGGAAAGTGAAAAATTGAGACATCACCCATCAAGTGAAACAGGTAAATCATATTCAGAAATGATTAAGAAGAAGAAAGGAATAATCAATCAATTAAGAAAGGATTTTAATTTTGATTAAATTAATTAGATTAATTAGATTAATAAATTATAATCTAATTAATTTAATATACTCATGAGATTAGACAATGAACAGATGAAAACGCTAAAATCACAATTGAGATTAAGACCGTCTTATAATGAACTGATAAAGGAAATTACAAAGGAAGAATACAAAAATAAGAATATCAGAGATGTCATAGACAGAAACGCTTATTATTTTCGTGACAGTCCATGGGGAACAGTGTACGATAATAATACAGTAGATTTGAGACAACAACGCTTTCAAAAAATGTTAGATGGGGAAAATCAAACAAAATATTTTGATATATCGAAGGACGATGAAATGGATGATTTAAGAGATGAAGCAACAGAAGCGCTGGATGCTTTAATGGATGATGCAGAGGAACAACACGAACGACAAACCAGTCGAATTTCAAAAAGACTTAGTAGTGAACAAATAGCAGACCTACACCAACGAGCACAACGAGCAAAACAATTAGATGAAGATGACTGGCAGTCAGTAGCAACCGCAAAGTCAAGCAACTATGATGATTTACCAGCACTGGAACCGCTTATGACGCAAGACGAAGCAGTTAAACGAATTCAAGGGGCACAAAGAGGATTAACAACGAGGAAAGAAGACGAAGCAGTTAAACGGATACAAAGGGCACAAAGAGGATTAATGATGAGGAAAGAAGAAAGAAGAGAGCAAGCACGGGACAACGCTGACAGTTCATCCACAATCCCGGCAGAACCATCAAGAAGAAGCAAGGAAACCATTGATTATTCAACTGATACGAAACACTGGAAACAAACAACGAACGTTCAGGAAGAAGATTTATTATTTCAATTACATTTAAGAGGAATGTTTACTGAAGAACAAGAAAAGGAATATAACAAAAAAAAGAAGAAAGGAAAAGGTAGAGGTGAAACAGGTAGAGCTTATTTACTTAGACTGGTGGAGGAACTAATAGACAGTGGAAAATGGACAACAAGGGTAAATGATGAACTACTAAGAAAACGAATGGGAGATTGGAGAGTTATGAAAGGAAAAGGTAAAGCATCAGAGGTTTAAATAAATCATGTATATAATTTATCAATAATTATATAAAATGATTAACAACCACAAACACGAGTTAAGGAAGCGCCCTACTTTTGATGAAATGCTTAAACAAACAATCACAAGCAAAATAAAAACAACAGTTATATTGAAGAAATACAAG
Organism: Effrenium voratum; assembly: GCA_963377175.1. NCBI lineage: Eukaryota > Dinophyceae > Suessiales > Symbiodiniaceae > Effrenium > Effrenium voratum. The sequence continues at coordinate 145,151 of CAUJNA010000647.1, read as the reverse complement.
AAAGATATGTTATTGAATAATTTTGATTTTGATGAAATGGATTTAATGAATTATAAAAATAAAGAAAGATATATGAACGCAGAAGTTATGATGGCAGACAAGGCAACACAAACGCTTAACAAAGAAAACAAGGCAACGCAAACAGACCTACCATATGATAAGGCAACGCAAACTTATAATGATAATGATATGACAAAATTATTAGGTGGTTCTTCAAAGAGTTTCAAAAGCAAAATGATAACCAAGGCAGAAGCAGAAGCAGAAGCGTTTACATATGACCCTGATTTATATGATGACGACGATGATGATGATGATAAAAAGGATGATGATATTGATAAATATAGAAAGAAATTATTTATGTTGATGAGGGTTATAGAATTTATGTTGAGGTCAGGTTTTAGTATAGGACAAATAGTAGCACATTTAACATATCACACTGCATTAACTACAATTCAAGGTTCAGAGTTATTAGTTAATTTAACAATGAATTCATTAGTAACATCATACGATATAGCAACTGCTATAATGAATTGGTTGAATACAAATGTTAGTGAGGAAGTTGAATTAAATACTTCCCCGCCTGTTAGCGTTAATAGTTCTCCACCTATCACTGTTAATAGTTCTTCAACGCATACTGTTAATTCATCGTCGTCGCGAAGCTCGCGAGCCTCTGGCGAGGCGTCATCAGAAGAAAATGTTAATTATGAAATAGCACCGTTGACTGACATTCCTGTCCCTACTGATGCTGAAAGTGAAAATGATGAAGATAAGGATAAAAATAAGAATAAAGAAAAACAAAATCTAAAATAAACAAATATGAAAGACATAGAGTTAAAACCATCATGAAAATAAAATCATATTTTAAAGTACTTACTTTAAAATATCATTTTTCAGGGGTAGAAACTAGGATCAAATTATTGCCTTTGTATTTTCTGTTGTAGTCATTTTTAGGAGGTTGATTTACTGTTCCTTCCTCTTCCTTTTTTCTATGATACCTTTGTCGGTCAAGTGCCCTTTTTCTTTCAAGAAATTCAGGGTCTTCTACCTTTTTCTTCTTATAATATAATCTGGTGAATAACGCCATCTGTTCCTTAATCTCATCAATTGTCAAGTCATCAATATTTTTAGTGCTCATTTTTATCTTAATATATTATGGTAATATTTCTTTAAGTATATTAAGGCAAAATATGAATTAATATAAATTCAACAAGGCGAATAAAAGAGTAACACGAAAGACACTTAAGGACATATTAACTATTATTAATATATAGACTAATTTATGACAAAAAAACGTATAGATACAAACATTCAAGACCTAAAAAACAAAAGAGACAGGAAAAGGGGCAGTATTACCGCTCAAACCCTACAGAAAGTCAATACCATCATTGATTTTTATGAAGACCGCAAAATTGTTCAATTTGACACGGCAAACAAATTAATCAATGGCATCATTGCAACAAACGACAAGGAATTGAAGAAAGGACTGAAGCAATATGAAAAGGCAGTTGCCAAATACCAAAACATAGCACCCATAGGCGAGAGAATGAAACCAACAACTGAAAAGGCAGTCAGAGGCAAGAAACTAGCAACAATCAGGAGAAGAATTAATGAAAAAACACCCTTACGAAGAATTCAAAGGATGTATAGAGACAACATAACGAAGGACAGAAAAACGATTGTTATTAAATATATTCTTTTTACTAAAGACGAAGGACGCGCTACAAAATCCGGTTTTTTTAGATTGAATGGTATTAAATACTACCCGTTGCTATATCCTAACGTTAAAAGGGCAGGCAACGTAAAAGCACAGTGGGAGTTTATTACTAATGCTGTTAATGTTAAAATTACAAAGCATTTTGATAAACATAAGTTTCATAAACTGGTGGCAGTGATGAGAAGCGACCCAGCGTTTAAGAGTTTTACAGATGGCGAGGTTTATAACTACCTTGATTGCATCAAAATAGAAAGCGCCGACTTAGTTGATGAGGGCGCAGTAGATTATGATATTTTTGATGATGAACTCACCGACGCTAAACATAACATAAGTATTCATCATAGATACATTCAAACCGAATTGAACCCTGACTGCTTAACATTGAAGGAAGCAATAAAAAAAGGTGAGTATATTGAAAATGAGTGCTGGATTAATACATTGATGGAACACTACGCGGACACGCTGATGAGGCACAAAAGAACCAAAAAGAAGAATTTAACCAGAGAGAGGATATTAGAAATCATCAACAAAAGCGATGAAAACTTCAAAAAGCACGGTGCTTCAATCATGCAAATGGATGCTGTGTTTAAACAGTTTGACATCAAAGCAAGAATTTATGACATTGACAGCAATTTGATTTACAAGCATGACCCAAAAGACTTCTACAGCAAAAAAATGATTACTTTTAACGGTTTAGTAAAGAACAGTCATATTTACACATTGAACCACGACATGAAAAGTCTTAAAGCAACCCCTAATGTAGAAGACGTCCATAAACTTAAAATCCATAGCAATTATTACATCAGTAGCAGGGAGACACCCATCAAATATAAGATGATTGAAAATTTGGACGACATATTAAAACTCAATGAGGAAGATGAATACAAGTTGATATTGAAAGACAATGATTTAGACAAGGCAGTTTTTGAACTCAAGCAGATAGGATATGAACCACAAATAGGATACACTGCAGGTAGGACAACTGAAGTCAAAATGGATTTTACGCATCAAATAGGAAAGAAGCAAAAGAAAGTTTATTATTCAATAGTAAACCAGAATTTTGACAGAGACAGAATTGATGAGGACATCGCAGTTGACGAAGAAGAGGTATATAATAACATCAGTGAAGAAATGTTTAAATTTAACAGAAAATTGTTGTGCGAAAACTACAAGAGTTATTATAATGAAGTTGATGTCCAGATTTTGGATGAATGCAGAACAATCGTAGCACACGGCATGATGAGAAGCAATGTAGGTAAGGAAGTAGAAGTCGCGAATGCTCGCGAGGCTCTGGCGAGCGTCAATGAAAGATGTAGCATTGACACATGTAAAGCATTTACACATCAAGGAAGCAAGATTAATTATATCCCGATTTTTAAAGAATTTGATGTGTGGAAACCTTACAATCACACTTGCGATTTCAACAGATTTAACAATTACACACTGTATTATGTTCAAGCAAATCAGGGCAACATCTTTTTTAACAAAAAATTTAATCTGGTGTATGGTAAATACTTAAAAGAATTGGTTAAAAGAGGCGTTGTGATGAAAATACTATATTATAAAACACCGTCGCAAGTGTTGAAGGTAAAATACAAGAAAGCGATAAGCGAATTGTTTAAATCAAACATCAGTCCTGACGAGGAGCAAAACAACAAATCAAGAAGACAATAGCAAATACTACTTTTGGACTAATGGAAAAATCATATAACAGAAAGTCAGTGAGTAGGATCTTTGACAATGTAGGACATGCTTTACATCATCAAAGAACCCATGGAGGCAGACTGTATGTTTTGGATGATGAAGAATATGAGTGTTTTAATAAATGGCAACTATTAAACGATGATGAGTGGAGTATTGAACTCTCCGAAGATGAGAGACCATACTTCCAACATGTAAATGGTAGTATGACATTTCCTGAATTTGGTATCGATTGCAAAGTTGAAGACGGCAAGACTTATTACAGCGAACGGGGTGAGAAATATAGGGAAACTGAAAAGATAAGTAAGACTGCCAAATATTATGTTGTTTGTCTTACCGACCAAAGAAAACTAATGAACGGATTTAGACCGATTAAAGAACTCCTACTTCAGGGTCATAATTTCGCAATGTATGAAGCATACGAAAAACTTAAAGCAAATAGTATTAAAGTTTATGCGGTGAAAACCGATGCCTTTCATATTGCAAAGAAAGATGTAAGGAAGGCAAAGAAGTTGTTAGATTTTCATAATGATATTGGAGGTTGGAGAGTAGAAAATAATAAAGTCTATGAACTGGAAACTGATTACAATTGGAAATTTAATGAGTTAGTAAAAATACCAACTTTTCAGAATGAAACAATACCGATTGAAGATGAGTGGGATGTTGAAAGCATCTGTAATAAGATTATTGAAAAAAGAAGAGTTATGATTAGAGCAAGATTTGCTGGGAGCGGTAAAAGTTTTATAGGCAAGTATATGGAAAATTTAGGATACAATACACTTTTCGTAGTGCCTCAAAATATGTTAAAACAAGAGATTGAATGCGAAGCGGTGACAGTAAATGCATTCTTTAGTATTCCAGTTGATAAAGGGGATGACCTACCAAAGTTTGATTATTCAGATTTTCAATGTATAGTGTTTGATGAGATTTATATGTCCAGTCCTTACATATTGAACAAAATAAGGGTGTTTGCAAATAACAATCCTGACATCGTAATTATAGGTGCCGGTGATGTCAAGCAACTGCCACCGATTGAACCTTTCACTAATACTCAAAATGCAGGCGAATACATTGACAAATGTATTGACATTATTTTTAAATATAATATATTTTTAAAGATATGTAAGCGAGTAGGTGGTAAGGATACAGAAGAAGGAGAAAGAAACAGAAAGAAACTGAATGAAATCTATGATGACTTTTGGATTAAAAAGATGGCAGTTGAAGAATGGATAGTTAAGCATTTCAAATTTACTAAAGATGTTATGAAAAGCAGGAACAACATAGCATATACAAATATAAGATGTGAGGCAGTATCAAATGAGATTAGAAAACGATTAGGTAAAACATGCAAATATGAAATTGGAGAAATCTTAATATGCAGACTTTACAAAAAGGACAAGGAAGGAAAACTGAATGTTAATATTAGGTGGAAGGTTGTTAATAACGAAGGATACAAGATAACAATCCAAGATATTAAGGATGCAGAGAACATTAGAACGCTTGACATTGATATTGTAGATAAGCATTTTAGATATGCCTACTGTGCTACCACTCATAGCAGACAGGGGACATCAATCAGTGATAATATGACCATTCGCGAATGGAACAAAGATTATTTAGTTTGTAGGGAATGGTTGTGGACGAGTATCACACGAGCGAGGGATTTTAACAATGTCTATTTTTACAAGAACAAAGAGGGAGATGAAGATATGTTTAAGAGTTTGGTAATCAACTATTTTAAAAACAAAGTTGAAGGATATAAACAGCAAGATAGAGTAGCAAAAAGAGAAATAGACGAAGAGCAATACATTGACGAAAACTGGTGCTTAAAATACTTCAAATCCTGTTGCCAAAACTGCGGAATTAAATTTAATCTAGATACAAGAGGAGGAAAAATAAGTTCTAACTTCACTGCTCAACGTTGTGATAATGAGTTATGCCACACAGTTGAAAACTGCACCGCCTTTTGTGTCTATTGCAATTGCAGCGCGTCATGAATAATTTTGAAAATGAGTTTTTCAAAATTATTTTATTAACTTAATTAATGAGTTCAACACAAGAAATTATTAAGAGTGTATATTATGATAGAAGCGGTTATGGTTCAAAACAAACAACCCTCAAGGATGCTAAGCAAAAAGATAGTAGTATTACAATTAACGATATCAATGAATTCTTTAGTAAGAATGTAGAAGAAAAAAGAAAGATGAGAGGTGAAAATAGTTTTATTGCTCCGCATAGTTTCTGGGAATTTCAAGTTGATCTGTTGTTCATTTCTAAAAATGATTTGGAAAATCAAACATTTAGAATTGGAATGATATGCATTGATATTTTTAGCAAATATATGCATATCGTGCCAATTAAATCCAAGACACCGCCAGACATTTTAGCAGGGTTGATGGAGAACCTAAATAAAATGGGCGGGCAGTGTAAATTAATTTATACCGACGAGGAAGGCAGTTTTTTTAATCAATCAGTATTAGTTTATTTGAAGGAGGAGAAAATTGAAATACATAGAACTAGAGGTCATCCAGCATTTGCGGAGCGTGGAATTCAGACTTTTAAAGACCAACTGTTTAAACGAGTTGAAGCGGACAAGAAAAATGGAAAGCAGAATATCCAATGGACGGATTATATTTTTGAAATATTATTAACTTACAATAATAAGATGGTGCATTCTGCCACCCGCTTTGTTCCAGCACAGGCAAGATTAAAAAAGAATGAATTTGAGGTAAAAATGAATATTACAATGCAAGCAAAGAAAACTAGAATGTATCCAGAATTAGACGTAGGAAGTAATGCAAAAATAATGAGGAAGAAAGGCATAAGCGAAAAGGCACATACCAGTCATTGGTTAAAAGAAGTATTTAAAGTAAAATCAATTGACAATAAATTAGGGCAATCTTACTTTCATTTGGAAGGAAAAACTAATCCTTATTTGAGACACGAATTATTAAAAGTTTAATATTAAACGAAATACAGTTAAAGAAAAAACGCCTTATAATATTAGTGAAATGTTGTTTAACTATAACAAGTGCGAATGCTGTAAATGCAAAATGAATGATTTGAGTTTAACCTTGCATCATATACTACCAGCAAATGTATGTAATAAAATAAGTGAATATAATGTATACTGCAATCAATGCTGTATAACAAGAGACCTTGAAAAGTTTTTTCTTGAAGAACATAAGGATAAGGGATATACAAAGTTTCAATTACAGTTAAAATTCTTTATGCGACACCAAGCAAGATTTCCTATACACTTTTACCAGAAGATTTCCAGAAAGTCATATGAAAATGAAATTGATGAATTCTTTAGTAATATAGATTTAATTAGGAGGTTTGGAGGAATAAACGCAATTAAACCATATAAAGCATTTGTCAAAAAATACCGTTATTTGTTTGAATGGATTGACTGGCATTTATTAGACAAAGATAAAATAAATGAAGTCTTGAACGAATTTAGAGTAACTGAATATAGTATATGGTATTACTACAACACTAAATATAAAGTATGTCTATTAGTGAATTTGTTTTTCTGGGAATATGTTTATTCAATAATAGGAAAAGACAATATCAAATATATAGATGAAGATGATATAGGTAAATATGTAGATTACATATTTGAAGACATATTGCCTGACTATTATTTTAACCCATAAACCTTACAATAAAAAAAACATTGTAAGATTTATGATTTCAAAATGACTTGAAGAAATGATAACTTAATATATTATAGCGGAATGAGTGATACAGTCGGTATCAATGCTAAAAATATATTGAAAAACAAGTTTATGAGTTATAAATGTAAAGACTGTGAAATGCTCAAATTACCAATTGAACGGGGTTTTGCAAATGGCGTTTGTAATAATATTTGTCAATATATGATATGCAATAATTGCAATAGAATTATAAAAAAAAATTGATGATATGAATAACAAGGATATTGATATTATAAATAATGAAACTATTGATGATGATTTAGAAATATTTGTATTTATTGAAATGAATAATTTCTTAACTATAGAAGGATTTGATAATTTATTAGAATGTGACGACAAAGGATATAATAATAATGATTTTATTTTTAAGTATTATAGTATTGTAAAACAATTATACAATATGTCTTTTCATATTAAATGTTTAAAATACGTTGTATTGTTTGATTTTTTAAATGAGTTTTTAAATAATGAGTATAGAATTGACGAACTTAGATATACAATCACACATGCAATTACAACAATGAGATTGTTTAGAACAAAAATAGGAAGTAATATTTATAATGAAACAGCGTGTGATAAAATAATAGAAAGACTTAAATTAATAATTTAGTTTTAGGCGAAATAGTCCTAAAGAAAAAACACCTGATATTAATAGTGAAGAAATGAACGGTATTGAAATCAATAAGTATATTAATAAGAAATGCTATGACTGTTGCCACTTTAAAAAAGAAAATATGGAATTGTATAAATTAAATTTACCTAATGGAATAATAAATAATATTATTGATTATTCAATGGATGAAGAAGATGTATGTAGAACTTGTAGAAGATGGAGACGATATCAAAATATAATGGAAAATATTTTGGAGATTAAAAAAATAGCTGAAAGAAATGTAGAAGATGACATCTTGATATTTCTAACTGTGTATGGAAGACCACCTTATAGTTATGTTAGAATATTTCTGAAAATCAGTAAGAAAAAATATAAAATGATTGAAGGTATATTATGGATGTTGACTTATCATAAAAGGGAAGGGTTTGATGTAAAAGAAGACATTAAAACATATATTGAAAGAAAAAAGTTTAATGTCAAAAATACAGTGAGAGATATTAATATTATTTTTAAAATAATGCATGAAAGAAGTAAAATATATGTACAACTTAGTAGTCATCAATTAAATTATTATCCTGAACTTAAACTATAAATTAACCCATAAACCTTACAATAAAAAACATTGTAAGATTTATGTTTTGAAATTATGGGGATTTTATATTTTGGGATTTTGGAAAAATATATTTTGGGAATTTGGGATTTTGGAAAAATATATTTTGGGAATTTGGAAAAATATTTACAAAAATTATGTATTAAATCTTGAGTTGAGGTTCTGTTATGAAATGATGAAAAAATATTATGTGAATTGGTCGGTTGAGGGGATTTTATCCAACTGGGGGGTCCCCTTAGGTGTAAAACCAGCCTTCAACTTACCAAGGCTTGTTTGTTGGTTTGCCTCGTCACTAGCAAAAAGCCAGTGATTCGTGCGCAAAGGTTGGGACCCCAGGGCTCTTCTGGTGTACTCAGGCCCAACACTCTCCAATTGCAACCAAAATCCCCGTAACACATTGGAAAACTCTTCTAGGTTGACATGCTACTGCTCCTCTTTCGCACGTTAAAAAAAAAAAAAGAAGTCATGTTTGAAGGTGTCCGGCACCCCCGGGCCTTGGTGTCCGCTACGAAGGTGGAGCTCTGCAGGCCCTCGTGCTCTACAAAGCGCTGCTGCAAGATCTTGGTGGGGAAGGTCTGCTCCTGCGCGCTCCTTTTCTCCGCCTCCTTTACTCGGTTTGGCTTTCTGCGAAGCCCTGAAAGTGAAGAACTTTGAGTGGTTTAATACGGGAAAACCCATGGGTTGGCAAAAAGTTACAGTATAAAGCTGGCGATTTCTCCGCAGGTGTTTTGGGCCCCTTCGGCCCATTCAGACCCCTGAAGTGTACTGAAATTTGACATGGGTGTTTTGGGCCCAGTCACTGATTCAACGCGTTCAGACGTGGTTTGCCTTGAAGAACCGAACTTGAAGATATTATTTTTAGCCCTTACGCGTGGAAAGAATAGACATTGCTCCGAACTTGCTCCTTTCGGCTCGCTCCTTTCGGTGGCGAAATCTGCTCTGCCCTTTCAGACCCCTGTTCAAAAATTTGCTTGGTTCGGGCGAGCCCACCAGCGAACATGGAAGTGCAAGACCCTGTAGGAAGACCACTTTCCGCTTGGAAAGGGGCGTTTTGCACTTCCATGTGAGTTGGTGGGATACCCTTTTCAAGCGGCCTGTGGAGAGGTTCGAACTTGAATACACCCGTTTTGGTCCCTACATGTGGAAAGAATGACACCTCTTGTGTGTGTGTGTGTGTGTGACAGACAAAGAGCCAGCAACCATATCGACTGGACAGAAAAACACCAAGTATGGCATTGGTTCTTTGGCCCGTCTTTCCATACAAGTGGCATATTGAACACACACACACACACACACGAACGAGGGCTGCCTACCCCGGGGGTGGAACTCCTAGCAAATGCGCTCTGCTTTCCAAGATAAGTGGGAACGGAACATTCTACCTGTTCCCAGACTGGCGCAGGATATTTCAAGGCCAACAAAGTATCCCCTCTCAGCCCTAGAAGAGAAGGTGTCTTTGAGCTGCCCCAATTCCCGAAAACTTGACAAGGACACCACCCATGGGCCAGAATCTTGCCGCAACGGCATAGATGACTACGCTCTTTCCTCGGAGCGGACCGCCTCCCTGCTCCGGACCCCTCCGGACAATTCCTCTCCTTTTGGCCCACAGAACCCCACCCCATCCCCTGCCAAAAAAAAACATCGCCTCGAAAAATAAATGGAGAACCCCCGATTTTCCCCGCCCTTTCCGACACCTCGTGCCGCGGCTCCTGGGGGTCTGCTCTCCAATTCACCCCCAATCCGCTGGACTCGTGCTCACGGACCTCCGTCACGTGCAGGGCGTTCTTGCTGCCTGAGACCTGCGCGAGGCGGCGCCTTTATTTTCTGAGGTTTGGTCGAACTGGCAAGTTGGATTTCGAATGTGGAACAATCCTTTTGCACATTCGCATTGAATTGGTGTTGTTCCGGTGCGTTGCACATGATATTTTTGAACTGGTAAATACCGTTCAATGAGCAAATAGAACATATTGCTTTACCAGCTCAGGTATTTGAATTTCTCATGCGTTGCGCTGCCGCGGCGGGGGGGGGGGGGGAACTTCCCTTCCTGCAAATGGCGCCCAAGGATTTGCCTGAGGAAACTTCCCCATCACTCCCCTTCCCCCCCAAAAAAAAAACAAAGAACAACCCCCCTCCCAAAAAAAAAAAACACACTCCCCCACCCCATCACTCCCCTTCCCCATCCCTCCCCTTCCCCCCCGAAAACCCCCCAAAAACAAATCCAACCCGCCTCACCCTCGCGCATTTCCGCGCATCTCCGGACATCGCGCGCCTCCGAACCGCTTCCTCGACGCCGAATCCCCAGCCTCGATGTCGGCCTTCCAGGCCACGGAGTGGGTGTGCACGATGCCGGCGACGCCCTCCCGCACCAGGCTGGAGAACCTCTCCTCACCCTGGCTCGGGTACCTCGCGCTCGTTGCGGGACGGACAACTCTGGGTGACTTATTTCACCAGCCTGAAACTTGCAGTGGTTGGGGGGCTATCCCCCACATGAACCACCATTTGGGGTGAGGTCGCGTGAGGTCGCTATACTTCACCCAGACTGACGAAGGCTCGGAGGTGTGGCGGCGGGAACCCTTTTACCCTCTAGGAGTTCAAGTCCCAATCCCAAACCATTCAATCGGAGGGGACCTGAATTTGCACAGCTCACCAACGAGACCCCAAATTTGAAACAAGGGAAGATGGGTATGGGGTCCCAGAAGACCGCAGGTTTTAGTCTCTGGTTCCCCATTTGCCAGGGCTCCATTTGAGGGTGTCCCTACTTTTTGAGCGACACCTGTATGGCCATGGGTCAAAATCCAAATCGTACCCCCAGTGAACATCCCAAGCCCCACTAAAATAGATTCTAAAAAGGGTGGTGAATTCACCTACCCCAAAATGGGATACCATTGGTTTTGACAACCACAGCCATATTGGGACCACCTGCTTGCCACCTGGCAAGTGGCTTGGCTGGATCTCTTTTGCCGCGGCACCTGGTCTCCGGGTATCCCGCGAAGCGGGTCTCCACGTTGATCTCTCCGTCCTTCAAGGGGCCAAAATACTTGAGGTCCGGCTCGGTTGTTTACCCACTACGCGTTCAACCAACTTCGGTTTCGCGTGTTTTTTCCTAGGGCCAACCACACTGGCTTCCCTTCAACAACCAACCACCAACTACTTGGGTGTCCCTTTTTTAGAGGACCAACCGCACTGGCTTCCCTTTAAAGCGTCAACCACCACACCGTTTCAACCACCTCCTTTTGGCTCGGCTGTCCCTTGGGTTTCCCTTCAAACCAACCACCCCAGTGCGCGGATCTGCGCGGATCGCTCGATCGGCTCGGCTCCTCCCGGAACTTCACGTCCATAATGTAGTCGTAGTTCCCCACCGTGGCGATGGACCGCACCACCACCTCAGCGACTCGACTCCACTCGGCCACAGCCACAGCTCTCACGGCCGGAAAGCGCAACCGAACGCCCCGCAAAAGAATGGGAGAAATCCAGACCCCCCCAAAAGCGAGGGGGGCAAACCAACAAAAGCCGGGGGGAAGAAACAAAGGACCAGTGGTGTTCTGCAAGTCCCCAAGTTTCCCTTTCTTCAATGACATACCGAAGGACCAAAGGACCAAACCGCGCCCAAGCCCAGGATCGCGGGAATCCAGCTGCGACGTGGAAACGTGCGAAAGCCTGACATCTGCGTGGAATCAAGCGAAAACTCGCAGTGTGGAAAAGCCATCTGTGGGTTTTCCCGTAGGGAGTCATTCAAGAGGTCCCCTTCTGTGTCAAGCTAAAGAAACCCTCTTGGTGATACACACACACCCTTTGCTGCTTATCCTTTGTTGCTTATCACTGTTCAGGGGCAGCCACAACGGGTCGCTCCTGGCCTCATTATTTTGCCATGATCAAAGTCACCCCCTAAAGTGGTGGGTTAAAGGGAAACAACCGCATTTTCTGTCTTTGATAACCCCCAGAAATGGCTGTGGGTCAAAAATAGGTACCCAAAATGGAACCCTGGTAGATGGAAACACATGGACTAAAACCTGCGGTCCCCTTGGTGGTTTAATTTTGACCCATACCCAGAAATAGCCAAAATCCATGACCCCAGCATGCGGACGGCGCCCCTTTTCGCTGCTCGGCCGAGCCGCCGTCTTGCGGATGTAGCCCCGGGTGTAGTTGCCATCCATGTGCCGCCAGATCTCGTGGTCCTCCGCCCAGTCGAAGACGCAAATGGGGTAGAACTCGCGCACCTGGGCGAGGATGTGCGGCTCTTTTTGAGAACACACACACACACACACACCCTCCCCCGCTTGTTGTTTTTGCGGCTTGAAAGGGAAACACAACAGCAAAACCGCCATTTTTGGGGGGACCCCCCAAAAAAAAAAAGAAGTTCTGAGAGCCCTTGGAAGGGCCGACCCGTCACTTTCTGCGTCTGGAAACATGAATAAAGAAATCGGCCCTCGATGTTGGTTGCAAATTCCAGATGGTCTCAGGCTGGAAATGCTGCCGATTGCGGCAAAGGATCATCCGAGACGTTGGGCGCGACGCTCAAGTCAGGACCCATCCAGTTGGCGACTGGAAGGTAGGTGGCCCTGTCATGCGATTCAACCTTGTTGAAACCATGGTTCAAACACAAATCTGATGCGTTTCCATTTTAAGGGGGCCTGTTCAAACATGTTCAAGCACCAATCATTCAACGAGCCTCTTTGGGGTTTCCGGCAAATTTCAGGAGATCAAGCAAACCCTGCCTGTCGGGGCAGTCCACCCCAGGTTCCAGGGAAACGCTCCATTGGGACATGGTGTAGGCGCTGTCCGAGTACATGAATTGGTCTCGGGCAGATCCACCATAAATCGCCTGAGCCGGGCAACCCACCAACCAACCCACCCACCCACCCACCCACCCACCCACCCACCAACCCACCAACCAACCCACCCACCCACCAACCCACCCACCCACCCACCAACCAACCCATCCACCAACCCACCCACCCACCCACCCACCCACCCACCAACCAACCAACCAACCAAGCCACGCCCCCCCCCCCCCCACCCACCCACTCACCCACCCACCAACCAACCAAGCCACGCCCCCCCCCCACCCACCAACCCACCCACCAACCAACCAACCAACCAACCAACCCCTCAGCCCTCCCTGAAAGCCGCGCCCCAAAAAAAGACAGCCCAGATATGGCTGTGGGTCAAAACCCACCGCTGGTGAACCTCAAAATAAACTGTTTTCTGGGTGTTCATCCGCCCCATGGGATCGGCATAGGTTACCCATGGCCATATCTGGGTGTGGCTCAAAATTAAAGAGCAAGGGCTTACGCAGGTTTTTGTCTTTGGCCCCATTTACCAAGGTGCCATTTTGGTTCCACTTTTTTGAACCACAGCCATCTGGGAGCCTTCACCCCACCAAAACCCCCGCTAGGCCAGCTGGACCTCAGAGCTTGAAACCCTCAGCGCCTGTGAGTCCATCAGCGCCAGCTCGTACAGGATCCTAACGAGATCTTTTTCGGAGCTTCCAACATCTGGAAACCACCATAAAGTTTGGCTTCCCGAGCTACCCCTTTGCCTTATCTACGTTGAACTCCTATCCCTTTCATGATCTACGTACCTCGAATTCCGATCCCTTTCATCATCTATTCCGAATCCCTATCCCTTTCTTCATCTACGTAGGATTCCCTTTTTGGATATCCCTTTCATCTACATCTACTTGGGATTCCCTTGTTGGATACCCCTTTCATCTACATCTACTTAGGATTCCCTTGTTGGATATCCCTTTCATCTACGTAGAATTCCCTTGTTTGAACATATCCCTTTCATCTACTTAGAATTCCCCCTCACTTCCTGAGTGGATTGGCCACAAAACGTCTGAAGTTTGTATTTAGAGCTAAAAATGTCTTTCCAAAAAGTTTAAAGTCCATGAACTCAGGGAGTGAGTCCCTTGTTTGAACATGTGCGTCCTTCATTGGAACAACAACCTGGGTTGAGGTCGTTTGGGGGGATGGAACATCTTGAATCCGGTTCGGTGTCCCTTGCGCGGGACTGGTCCAAGCCGCTGGCTGTTTTGCAAGCTGAAAAGCCTCTCTACGACTGATGAACATCGGGAATGGTATGCAAGCCAGAAGGAAACCAACATCTCTACTCTTGGTATGGTAGCGAACAATTGTTTGTTTTTGCAGACCCCCAGTAAAAATGAACAGAACAAAAAAACTGGAGAAAAAAAGAAACAAAACATGCCAAGAACAGTGAAGCAACCACCTGGGTACCCCTTTTGACACTTTGGCGCCGCCAATTCTGCCCCATTGACGAGATTCTGGGAATCCACCACTTTGGGTCTGACAAAAACGTGGCCCTGTCAACGAAAGTCACCCCCAAAACCCACAACCCCGCCCCCAAAAAAACAAACACCAAACCAAACCAAAACCCAACCAAACCCCCCAAAAAAACTCTTCTACCCAAAGAAAACAACAACAAAACCACCCCCCCCCGCCAAAAGGCCCAAAGGCCCCCCCAAAGCACCCCCCCCGAAGCATTCTCCTCTCCCCGCGGAAGCGGACGTCCGTGACCGCCACCCCGGTGGAGGGCCGCTGCGTCACGGAGAAGCTCCAGGGGCCCCAGGCCACGCCGCCCTTGCGACTCTCGGGCCGCGGGGCCGGCGCCGGCCTCGAGCCACTCGAGCCACTCGAGTGGCGCGAGTCGAGTGGGACGTTCGTCGCTCGGATCCTCAGATTCAAGTGGCCCTTTAAAGGAAAACCGCGAAAACCGGGAAAATGACAGACACCCCCCATATGGCCATGGGTCAAGAGCCAAATCGTACCCCCAGTGAACATTCCAATCCGAGTCCCCACTAAAACCGGTTCTAAAACGGGTTGTGAATTCCACTACCCCATAATGGTACCATTGGTTTTGACCCACAGCCATTTGAATAACTACTTTGATATTACAGATTGCCTATATAAGGACATTCGGGCGGTCCTTTCATTGGCGACTTGCCCTGTAAAAGGACACGACGCACAACGCACGACGCGAGCGACGCTGAAGAGGGTGGAGCAAGCCGAAAGGAAGACGACAGGTGTGAAAGGGGAGGGGGAGGTGGCTGGGGCTGTTCCGGGCCTTTGTTGTGGTGCTGTTGTTTTTGGGGGGTGGTGCGTTGTGGGTTTGGGGTACAAATGACCCGAGTCTCCTGCAAGCCAAAAAAGACCTCAAGCCACGACGGTGGGACCAAAGAAGCCAGCCCATCTCCTTAAGATTGCCCTTCGGTGAAATGAAGTGCCGGAAATCCTTTGAGGGCAACCCTTTAAGGAAAACCACCTATTTGGCGGGGGGGGGGGAGGTTGTGGGAAAGAGGGGGGGGGCTTGAGACACCCTTGCGGGTCACTTGCACCCTTTGGTGGACATTGGATGTGTACATGGACCACTTTTGTGTCTTTCATCCCAAAGGGCAGAGAAAAGATTATTTGCCGGACAGAAAAGGCGTCCTTGCCCAATTTTGGTCAGAGTCCGTTGCATGGTTCTTCATGTGAAAACCACGTGCTTGTTCGCAGCGGAATAAGCCTCACCAACCCCCTACTTGGCTCCTGATATGGAATTGTTGGAAGGGCAGATTCCTCAGAACTCGCAAGGCAAGATTGCGTAAAGCGCCTAAATTTGGAGGAAACCGAAAGAAGGTTGATAAACTATGGCATAGTCCCATGTTGAAGGGGCTAGCCCAAGTCTGGTGGACAAGGGCGGGAAGTGAGGAACTGACTCCCGAAGAACCGACATCAAAAGAATTGAACAAGAAAAGTGTGCAAAAAGTCCGGAATGTCCTTGAGTGGTCTGTTTGGGGTGACTGACCCCTCTATTGCAGACCATGCTGACAGGAGGAGACGGGGAGGGAACACGAATGAAACCAATCAAGAACCAGAGATACATGTCGAGAAAGGCGGGAATGACGGAAAAAAATTCGGCAGCTGTTTTGAGTAAAGCTGGGAATCCCTGGGACGGCCACAAGAATCCAACACAGCAGGCAAACCATTCCCTATTCCTATTCCTAAACCAGGATCGAAACAAAGGCACGAAATGAGCTTCCACCAGGCGTCCAAACCACCCCAAACCACCATATTGAGGGATACCAATTGGGTGGTGATCCTCTGTTTTTAAACCCAAAGAGATGTACCAACTACCAAATCAAGACGAGCCACCCAAAGGCCAGAATCCAACCTGCCTTGGGGACTCGTGCTGCGGGGTGTCCCAAGTTCCGAAGTCCATCTTGGGCTTGCACACCGAGAGGTGGCCTGGCGAAAACCGGCGACGCCGACGAAACTGACGTCGAGACGTCGGGCTCCGGCCCGTTTTTGGGGAGCTGGCCTGTTCTTAGGTCGGTTCTTTCAAGAGAACCCAAAGGAAACGCCGGAATCCATTTTGGCGGGGTCCAGGCACTTGATGCTTGGATGGTTTCAAAGACGGAAACAAAACAAAAAACAAAAAAAAAACGAGCCGAGCCCATGGTCGGAGTCCTCAAGGGAAGGCCAGCCACCCACAGGTCTTTGGTTCCAGCTTTGTTTCACGTCGGGATTCCCAGCGCTTCGAGTGATGGCCACCAAGGCGCGAAGAAACGATCCGTTGGAGATGCGTGAGTTGAATCGCAAATAAGACTTACTCATAGCTCACAAATGGATGTGTGAAGTTGTTGTTTTCGTTGCATGCCCCTTTCGAACGGAAATCATTTTATGAAGTTTCTTGTTTGAGGGGGTCATCCATTTTGAAGCATACTCAAATCAATATCAAGCACCTGGTCCTGCACAAGAGGAAAACTGGCCACCAATCAAGCACTCTTCTCCGATATTCTCCAAATGGATGCTTCGTGATTCGGAAGCCCCAAACACTTTTGGGTGCCAAATCTGAGACCTGCCCAAGATCGCTTGATTGACTGGAGTCGTCCCTTTGCACCACAGCCTACCGCACAGGTCGCATCGGAGCCTTCGTTGTAGGCCTTCATCAGAGCTGCCTCGGAAGGGAAGGGACCTTGCCCGCAGAAGGTGATGTGGTTCACCTTCCACTCGGAGACGTTCCAGGAGGTCACGTTCGCCTCCGAACCGCAGACCAAGACTGTCAATGGCTGTTCCTCGAATTCGGGACTCCGGAAAAGCGGTGCACTAAAAGGTGCCCGACTTTCGTCAACTGCGAGCCGGTCAACATCTGGAAATCCAGAGAGTGCCCCATGACCCCCCGCAAGTTGCCCAAAGACTCTTGGAAATGTTCCCCCGAACCGTGCTTCCCAGTTCTGAAGTGAGCAGAAGCCCCCGACCAAAAAACATCCCACGCCGTCGTCGAAACCCTGTGAGGTGAAGCACGAGAGCTCCGTCCGCGCAGAGCAATCTCTCTTAGCAAAGTGGAGGATGTGTCTATATGGGTCAAAATATCACCACCAAAAAACTGCATGTGTTTGTCTTTGGTGAGTCTTTGGTTCCATAAGGAATCACCCCCCTTGCGAGGCAAGCAGCTCAGGCGTCCTTTTGGACGGGTAGACAGACTATGAGACCCAAACTGAAACCAATGAAGCCCGTCTATGTGGGCAAATCACTGTAATTCCAAAACTGGAGACAAGGAGCCCCCTAGTTATGGATTGCTAAACTAGATTTTCTCACCAAACTGACCGAGAGAGAGAGAGAGAGGGATAGAGAGAGAGAGAGAGCGAGAGAGAGACAGAGAGACAGAGAGAGACAGATGTGTGTTTGTTGTCCACCAAGAACCTGCTTTTTGGACCACCGGCAGGTTGAGTCCCAAACAAAAAAGGCAAAAGTTGTGGCCTTTGTTGGTGGCAAAAAAGCCGCCCGTCGATGGTCCCTCCCCTTCCCCCCAAACGGAGGGATGCTGCGATCGATGCGAATTCTAGGGGTTGCTTCCCCATTCTTTCCAAGCATCGTTCTTTCCAAAAACCGGATCCGTTTTCCTCGGGTTTCCGGAGCTTTTCTAGAAAGATTCGGGATCCCTGGGTTAAGACCCTAGAATTCTTGGGTGCTCCCAGCAAAAAGTTCAACCTTTTGCCGCTTAAAAAAAGTCTAAGCTGGCGACGAAGTCGACCTCGACATCGAGATCGTCGCCTCCATGTCCAGCGGCAGCGGATAGATCCACTGGGAGTCCGGACGGGAGGGCAAGGGCGGCGTCACCGTGAACTTCATGCGGAGCCGGCGCGTGCCTGCGCGCAGGCGCCACAAATCGGGGGGCAGGCCACGGCGTGCCCTACCAATGGCCGGGTTATGCTGTGGGCTTTCCCTGAAAACAACCACAAGAAGCGTAGCGAACAAAGACACATCCAAAATTGTTGGATTTGGAGCCCAAGATGGTGGTGGGGTTGGTGTACCCCCAGAGAAAGCCATGTTGAGGCCTCAATGGAATGCAGGAAATCTGCTTGACACAACCCCCAGGCCGGGGTGTTTATCCGAGCCATGGGGGAGATGTGACACCTTTGCCCTGGAGTTGTCTCTCTTTCTCTTTCTCTTTGTACCCTTCTTGGGGGGGGGGGCGTCTAAAAAAGGAAGAAAAGAAGAAAAAAAACGAAGACCACTGAAAAAAACAAACCGCTCGCTGCCCTGTTTCCTGGGCGACTTGGTCCTTTCTTGCGCCCCCTGAAGTCCCCAAGCGTCCCCAAGCGTCCCCGTCCGCGTCCCCGTCCGCGTCCTCTGGGCGAGAGCGCGTCGTTCCGGGGGGTCAGGGTGATGGTGCCCTTCTTCTGGTCCCAGTCGGGCAGCATGGGGAAGATGTTCCCGAAGGCCTCAAGACACCCCCAAAACCCAACCGCCAAAAAGGAATGTTCGCGGAAAAGAGCGGAAAAAGGGCGGAAAAGAGCGGCTTGTTCTTTTTTTTTTCCCCGGCGGTCTCCCCCTTTTTCTAAAGACGCCCCCCAAAGAGAGACAAATCCATGTCTTACTTTTGGTGATTTGGGCAAAGGTATCACATCTTCACCTTGGCTCGGATAAGCAAAACCCAAGGCCAAAAGAAGCCGCAGGACAAGCGGAAAAGAGCGCAGAGAACGAAATTATTTTGGAGATGGGTAAAGAGAAACCGCAAGGACGAGAGCACATGTAGCACCCCAACCCACCCCACACGATGATATGGGACACATACCCAAATCAACCAACCAACCAACCAACCAACCAACCAAACCAACCAACCCAACCAACCAACCAACCAACCAACCAACCAACCAACCAACCAACCAACCAACCAACCAACCAACCAACCAACCAACCAACCAACCAACCAACCAACCAACCAACCAACCAACCAACCAACCAACCAACCAACCAACCACCAACCAACCAACCAACGATCTCCCCCCCCCCCCGCCAAAAAAAAAAGGAGGAAAAACAAACGCCAAGACTGGATGGTTGGCCCTGTTTGGCCCGAATCCGGCTCATGTTTTGCGGGGTCTTTGGTGGTTGAAAGTAGATGGGGTTCACTGGTTTTCTGGATTGAAACCCATCTAAACCAGTTGAAACCATCGGTTTCGAGCAGGGTTGTGGGAAATGGAATCCACTTCTGTGATACAACAAAAAGGCTTCCCAAAGAGTAACACCCCATATACAGGGGGAGATTCCCTTGTATCACAGAAGTGGGAATCAACCCCGAGTGATTCCACAACCCTGGTTTCGAGCCAAACTCACCTAAAAAGGACACCTATGCTCCAAAGAGACGAAGCCGCTTCAGATTGTCGTGTCCCTTTGAAAACAAGTCAAGTAGAGGGAGCCGGTCAAACAAAAAGACATGTGATATGCGATCCTTAGAATCAGGAATCAGGTGGCGAATTGCAGTTTGCTGTAATGGTTACATCCATTCAAGAAAGGAAGAGGTTCCCTTTGTTGAGTCAAACTCGCATGCATGCTTCCTGCAAAGCGCTGGACTCCTTTGTACGGATCATTGTCTCGCTTTGGTGTGATGACCAGCCCCACTTGCACCACGCATCCGCGTGCTTCGACCATGGGCCCTCAATGCATCCCTCTTGAGGAAATCCACCGCCCACCCCAAGCTGGCATATGCAAGTAGTGAGTGTCGACTTCACTCCACCCTTCACATTGTATGTCAAACTAAGGACTCGCTCCTTTTCGAAGAGCCCAGAATGGGGTCCCTAGTTTTGACAAAGTGCAATGGAAGTGGCGCCAACGAGTTTTGTCCCCCACAAGCTTCTCGCAGTTGGTTCTATGCCCGTGTCCACCCTCATCCAGCAAAGCGAATGACTTTTCATGTTGTTTCCTCGTTCCCCTGCCCACCCTTCCATGACCACTTCTCCCCCTTCTGCCCTCCGACAATTTCTGTCAAAAGGAAGGCTCGCCCATCCAATCGCCTCGAGCAGTAGGGGTGCCATCTGATGCGCCGATTGGTTGAAGATCACATTCCTCACTTGCCCAAATCTGAAATATCGGTTCACCTGTTGCCACCTTGACTGCAAATAAACCAAACCTGCGAAGCCAAAACCTGCGAAGCCAAAACCTGCAAAGCCAAAACCTGCAAAGCCAAAACCACATCAAACCTCGAAAGCCAAGAGTACAAAAAAAGGTCCACTGACTTTTCTAGGGGCAACTTCCCCATTCTTTCCAGGGATCCTTCTTTCTAGAAAGCCACCCAACCCTGGGGAAATGGCGATCGGATTTTCAAAAGAACGATGGCCGAAAAGAATGGTCGGACTCAACCCCTAGAACTTCGCAGAGCCTCAGCTGGTTGATTTCCAGCTCGATACCCGGACGCTTCGAGTAGGGGATCACCCCCGCAGGCACCAGCTCCTGCGAGTCCGGGAGGTGGCTCTCCGTTTCTGAGAAAATGGACGGGTCTGTGGGGGACTGTATGCATAGCTGGCCTTTTGGAAAAATCAGATGGCCCTGGTAAATGGAATAAACCCATCTAAACCAGGAATCGCCGTCTATTTTTTGAGCAAGCCAACCAAAAAGGACGCCTATGACTGTATGTTGGGGTTCATGTGACCATGGGTCAGAATCCAAATCGTACCCTCAGTGAACCTCCGATTCAATCCCCATAGACTAAAATGGGTGGTGAGTTCACCTACCAACCAAAATGGTACCATTGGTTTTGACAACCACAGCCATGTGAGCAGAACAAGGCTCTGAAACAAAAGGTCATCTTGAAAAGTGATCTCTTCGCTTCAAGAGAAACAAGTTTCCTTCTCAACCATCTGTGTCCCGGACCCCTTCGCATCCATGCCATGCCCCTTTGGCTTAGGGTGTTTTAGGGCATTTTGGGTTTTTGTTAGGCTTCGTTTAAAGTTTTTAGGGTCGGTTTAAGGTTAGTTTGGGGCGGCTTAGGATTTTTGTTGAGGGTTTTGGGGGTCCTCGATGGTGGCATCTGCCGCCGGGCCGTCCGCGCCCAAAGGACCGACCTTGTACTCCACCACGGCCTGGCTCTGCGATCGGTTTTCTCCCTTCGCGGACATTTGGCCATGGGTCGAAACCCAAATCGTACCTCCAGTGAACATCCCAATCTCCACTAAAAAATAGATCTATCCCAAAATGGAACCATTGGTTTTGAACCATGGCCATTTCGGGTACTCGGTTGCGAAATCTGCTCTCCTGCGAAAAGTGAATGACTTTTAGTGGTTTAATACGGGGAAAAAAAATGGTTGGCAAAAAGTTTAAAGTCCTAACATCCAAGCAAAATGCAACAAAGGGTATTCATGTCCACCGCTTTCGAGGTCCAAGGATTACATAGTTTCATCTGGCAGTGTTGTTTGTTCCGGAATCGGACCAACATGGTGGATTGTCCCTTTGGTTTCCCTATAACCCCCCCCCCCCCCCAAAAAAAAAAAAAGGAGAAGGGCACAGCACCATCCAAAAAGGGAACGGACACCAAAAGGTAAAAATCCGGACACCCTTTTTGGACTGTCCCGGAAAGGAAACTCGCCGCCCCCAACCCGAGGTGCGGGGTTGGTGGGCCAGGGATCAATCCACTGATCCAAGTTCAGCACGAATATATATATATATATGTATATGTATATATATATACATATATATATATATGTATGTATGTATATATATATATGTATGTATATATGTATATATATATGGTTTATCTTCTGGCTATTCTTTAGAAACAAAACTATGGTCAATGAACCAAGCAAAACGATGGTCGATGAACGATGCGCGATTTGTTTGCGGCGCCTCCTGGGTGTATGAACCAAAGCAAAAAAAACACATTCGAGGTGGAGCAATCCATAAAACAATGATGGAGATAGGGCCGCACTCGGAAAAAGAAAAAACATACACATGTTTTGTCGATGTCTAGCGCCCGCCCGTTTTGCGCCGCGCGCGCGGGGCTCGAAGCTGCGGCTGGCGCCTCCTTGGTGTTCACCGTGACCCGCGCGAAGCGCTGGGGCGCTGGGCCGTGGCCATCCAGATAGGCCAAGGTCTCCTTCGCCGATTCGCCGCTCTCGCGGCTTCGCGGCTCGAAGCTTCGAAGCCGGAGATTTCGGGGTCGAAGCCGCGGGGGAGTCACTCAGTTCAAAACCCTCTGCATGTTCCAGGGGATTGCCTTAAAGAACATGGGGCAAGAGCATCTCATATCCCACTGTTGGTTCAAAACCCGTCATAGTCAAAACCTTGAGGTCTGCCCAGTGTAAAGGTCTGGACACATGGGTAATGGTCGATCCCCAGAGCCATGCTTCAAGAATCAAGAAGGCGAATATCCGCCGCTCTCGCATGGCACAGGGGATTGTCCATAGGTGTCCTTTTTGGTTGGAAATAGATGGGTTTCCCTGGTAGATGAGAGAAACTCACCAGGTAAACCGGGAATCGAAACCCATCTATTTTTCCAGCAAAACATCCAGAAAGGACACCTATGGGATTGAGGAGGCTCAGGTCAGAGGTCTCAGAGTGAGGGCTGCCGTTGGGGGGTGGAGAACTGTCTGGTTGCTTGCTGCTTGTTTTTGTCTTTTCTTTTTTTCCGGATGTGCCTTGGCTTGATTCTCCTTTCTGGGTTTCTTTTCGCCTTGTTTGTTGACTTCTCCGTAGTTTTCATGCCGTCTCGCGTTAAAAGGTCCTTTCTGGGAATTTCAGGGACCCCAACTTCTTTGGCTTCAGTCCTTGGTGAATCCATCGTGTGGAGGGTACCATCTCTACTCTTGGTGAAGCGAAAAGCTTTTAGCTTTTTGGAGACCCCCAGTAAAAATGAACAGAACCAAAAAACTAAAAAACAAAAAACATGCCGAGAACTGTGAAGGTACCCTCTTTGAGTCTTCCCTCAACGTTCACCACAAAAACATCGCTTTAGGATCGCCCACTTCGGGAGGTCCCTTCCGGGAAACTCAGGGGCCCCTCGTAAAAGAACAAAAAAAAGAAAACTTGCCGGTGCTCAGAGAGTGAGAAACGGAATGGCCCCAAGAAAACCATCCGTTACTGGTGTCCGTTCTTCGGGACTCTCGCACCAGCGCTCGGTGCCTTTCTTCTCCCCTGAAAGTGAATAACTTTTAGTGGTTTAATACGGAAAAACACATTAGTTGGCAAAAAGTTAAAGTCCTAACATCCAAGCAAAATGCGCCAAAGTTCCGGTTCCTTCAACCCACACTCCCCACCGATCGCACCAGCAAGCAACGGGACATGGCGGATGCTCTTTGTGTTCTCTTTTTAACACCGCGAGAAAAGGTACCCTCAAAAACCGTCTTGTGGGATCGCTGGGGGTTTCTCCAACCACTTCGATGTCTTCGGGAAGCTCCCCCTTACACTCCCTCAGACTAACCGCCGGAAGCTCCGAGGCCTCTGTGGGAGCTTCCATGGAATCGTCTGGGGGAAATATGGAGGTGGGGGAGGGGGGGAGTTTGACTCCTAAAAATCTCCAGTTGTGGTGAGCCATTTGTTTGTGGGGAAGACTAGATAAATTATGGGACCCCCCAGGGGAAAAAGAAAAAGGCTCAGGTGATATCCCCAACCGTGCGGTGCTCTTTTACCGCCCCACAGCCCTCGTAGAACCTCGTGGAACCCTCGTGGAACCCTCGTGGAACCCTCGTGGAACCCTCGTGGAATTCTCGTGGAACCCTCGTGGAACCCTCGTGGAACCCTCGTGGAACCCTCGTGGAACCCTCGTGGAACCCTCGTGGAACCTTACCTCAGGGCCGCCCCGGACCACCCCGGAGCCCTGGGCTGAGACCCCAAAGCTTTCAGCTGTTGGGGAAAAAAGCAACATGTTGTTCTCCTATTATTTTCCCTTCAAAGCCAACCACCAGGAGCTTCCCCAAGAAACACAGACCCGGAAGAAGAAAAAAACGAACCGCCTCACCGACATAAAATTCTACAACCCCTTCCTGTCGGGTGGGGGAAAAAATAAACGAACGGCCGAGAACCCGAGAGCCGGGACCCCGCGGGCCTTCTTCTTGGGCCGCAGCAGCTCCACCGCGCTGGGCCCGGCCAGCCACGTCTCCACCTGGAGACGAGTGGCGAGGGCCGGGGGCAGAAGACTTACCGTGCCAATGGGAGGGTTTAGGGTTTAGGGAGGCTTAGGGAGGCTTGGGGAGGCTTAGGGAGGCTTAGGGAGGTTTAGGATTTAGGGAGGTTTAGGGTTTAGGGTTGAAGGTTTAGGGTTTAGGAAGTTTTTCGTTGGAAGGGGAGCAAAAATTCCCAAATTTCAGCAGTTCAGTGGATTTGGATTTCAACCACTAAACCACAATAAGCAAATATGTAAAATGTGTCCCAACAACAACCATGCAATAAAAAGTGGTTTCTTTGAAAGTATTGGGGAAAAAGTCGTGAAGAACACGGCAGGAACACCTGTTGAGCGACACCGAGCGTGCATGTCAACTAGAGTGAAGACCCGTATTTTCAGATTTTCCGTTAGGGGCCGAAAAGAACATGCACGTCAATGTTGGGAGGGCGTGCCAGAAAGAAGCGGAGGTAAAAGAACCTGCAGGGTACCGCAAGTTCTGAACATGCAGCTATCAAATACCCAGGAAGGAATCCAAGCACATTGAACGGGGACGCCCGACCCAACCAGAACCGTTGCGCTCATCTGTGTCAACAGTTGGCGTGGGTTCGACTGGTGGATGAACATCGAAAGCTTGGTTCCAGTGGAGCAACCACACTGGCCCTCCTAAAGACCAGGTCCACTCAGCAGTTGATCCTTCTATGAAAGAGGACACCAAAGCGAAACGAGCCATTTGGCACGGTCCCTAATGCACATTGCCCTCAGAAGGAGGTACCATTCTTTTTTGTAGACCCGCCACCAATTGCCTTTGTGACTGCCAGGGTTGGAGTGTAAAATATGCGCATCAAAAAGAAAAGCAAAATTCATAGCATTGCAAACGGCAAGCTTGGGACGAAGATTAATGCACAGTGCCTTGCCGTTTGCGTATCCTGGTGCAGTCAGCACTCACTTGTGGCAATGCCTGTGCTACCATGTCACCTGCAAGAAGCAAGGCGAAGATTTCCCATCCGTGAACGGAAACCGTATCAAATGTCATTGCAAAAACTTTCGAGCTCAAACAGGGATCCTTACATTATACACCTGAACATTGCCTTGTAAATGGTGGTGTCCCTTTATTTTGGTGGAAAAAACCATGTTTCAAATGGTTGCAAAATGAATTTCTTTTAAGGAGCCCTGTCAAACCATGAACGTTCACAGCCATATGAAACCAAGGCGATCCTAGGGGTCGCCTCCCCTCTTTTTCAGATCCGTGCGAGGATGCGCGAACTCTGTGCTACCAGTACCTTCGAAAGGAAAGAAGAAAGAAAAAAAACGCCTTTCGACCATCTTGAAGGCTCTGCTACGGCAAGAAAAGACAAGGTTGCTTCAGGTGTCAAAATCTTGGCCTTCTCCCCACCTCCCCAACCCAAAACCAAAACCCAGCTGAACCTCGATCTTCGCCCCCCCCCCCCCAAAAAAAAAGCCCTCCCCCCTTTTCCCTTCCCCCCCCCTCCTCCCCTCCCCTCCCTTCCCTTCCCCCCTCCCCTTTTCGGCGCCTCCGGGGCGGAGCGGCAGGGCTGGGCCCCTGTCTTGGCCATCACGAAGCGAGCCACCGCCTGGACCTCGCTGGCGCTCAGCTCGCCCAAAACCTCCGCGGCGCGCGAGGGGAAGAAGTGCACCGCGTTCTCCTCGCCAGACCGCCGGACGGGTGGGAGAGCTCACAGTGGGAGAGCGGGCGGTGGGTTTCAAACTGGTGAACATCAAAGGTGGCACATGGATGTTGATTTACCCAAATGGAGCCATGCGCCTCATGGCTGGGAAGGAAGGAAGTGGGAGGGGCTGTGCGGGAAAGGGGAGGGAGGGGGGGGTGAGGCCCGCTGCCCCAGGTGCCTATCCCTGGAGGGAACTGGAACCTTGTGGTAGTTGAGGTCGTTGTTGGTCCCTGGATCTACAATATGCCAGTAATGGATGATTGGAGGATGGATTGTCCCTGGTGGATTGTCTGATGGATAATCCTGTAAGCGGCCTGCAATGGCTCTTTTGTCCTCACGCTCGGATGGTCGTGATTATGCCAAAGGGGCCTTGAGCCAAATGTTGCGGGAGATCAATGGTCTGGAAAACAGAACACAAAACAGACACAAATTTCTTTTGATCTCCAGCACAAAGTATAAAATACTATTGGCTTCATGGCCTTTGACCGTAGCCTTAATGTGTGCCGTAGCCATGTGATTAAAAGTGCCGGATTCATCCTTTTTGTGCTGGATGAAATGTCTTGGCCTTCGAAATGGGAAACACTATGTACGCTTCTTTTTGGGTACCTAATTGTATCAAAGGGTGATGTACAACGCTATGTACACGCGAAACAATTGTGAAACTATTGATCACTCACTCATGGTATAGTCTTGTAGAAGAGGAGGATCAATCATCTGGATTGCTCGTGGTGCTGAACGTATCTTCATGGTCAGTCGGATCGACGATACCATCGGCGGCTGCTGTCGGATTGACTGCCATGGTCTCCATAATCATTCCAGGTCGAACTGCTATAGTCCTTCCACTGCTTCTGATATCCCCACTGCTTGTTGTAGTCCTTGTACTCCTGCGTGGTCCAGGATTGTCTCTTCTTGACGTAATCCTGGTATCTCTCAGAGCTGCGTTTACTGGTTGCAGATTTGCTGCGGATGTAAACCATGAGAGGACTGTGGGAGTCGGAGTCCTGCGAGCCGTTCATGAACATTTCATTGTTCACGTGCTTGTAGCGCTCTGCGGATGAGACCTGGTAATCGAAAATGGCCTTGTCTGGATGGCTCCGCATGAATTCCAGTTGTTCATCATCCATACTGTTCATCTCGATCTTCCGGAAGTCCTGCTGGATGTTCGTTTTGCCCCATCCAAATACGATAGTCATCATCACATCTGGGAATGTTCGATCAAAACCTGATCCGCATTTCATGTACAGGTGATGACGGACAATGGATCTCAGGGTGCACGAAGTCTCCACTGTATACTCCATTCTGTCCACGAGTGGCAAATTCTTCGTCGCATTCCACAGTCTCTGATATGCTCTCATGAGGATGTTCACGAGACCGTTGGTTGGATTGTAGACATGCTGGAGTTTGCTGTAGGTGTTCGCCGATTTGTTGGCGTCTCCGGTGATCGCATCGCATCGGTACAAGGTCACGAGCGGCATGATTTCATTCTGAAGATCTTCCTTTGCTGCTCCATGACTAAGTGAAGGATGGATGTGGAAGACTCCAATGGTCGCGAATGGCAAGTCTGCCCTCGTGATGCGGCGGTCGTCATACTCGTGAGTCGGATGATTTCGGGATCATGCCACGAAACTCATCACTCTGCTCGATGTGGAGAACGACGATCTCCTTGTCTCGGCCATGTCCTTGGACAATGGTGCGTGCTGGCAATCTCGATCCAATGTACTTCTTGGATTCGGTAAACATGGATGTTCCTGTGGTTGCCAAGCAATCCGAGGTCGGAATTTCGTATTCGGGATCAGTGCCATCTCCTTTGGTTCCGAAGAAACATCTGAACATTCCGAATGTGGTTCCCCAATTCTGGCTCCTGGTAGAAATGTGTCTTGCCAGAAGTTCCACTCGTGCAGAGGGTCCGCCGCGGACAAAGCATGCGATCGGTCTGGATGACCATTGCTTGATCACAATGCCCTTGTAACCGTATCGGATGAACGTCTTGATGAGCTCCCTGGATTTCTCATCATTCGGACTGAAGAATGCGTCTGCCTCATTCAGGCATAAGATGTGTGCACTGTTCTGCATCATCATCTTGACGATCGGTCGATCCTTCATCGGCATGTTGTACACCTCCCTGTTGTCCAACTTTGGATTCCTTGTGAGGTTTCCATGGTTCAGGGTAAGGATGTTGATCCCTATGGATGAGGTGAACTCATGCATGTTGAGATAGTCCACGGAAGGACGGTCAGTCGGCTGCATCAGCGATCCCAGGATATCGGCATAGGCTCGGATGATTTTCGGGTCATCTTGTGACCTGAGCTTCTTCAGTCCAAGCGGCAGCTTGATCGGATATCCGGATCCTGGTTGAGCTTGCTTGTACTCGTCATTGGTGGGACATTCTCCTCAATGAGGGAAGTAGAATTCTTCTTCACCGAGATTGACATCAGGATCGACATGTGCCAATGAGGCTCTCTCGCACTCTGTCAACTTGGGATGAGCTCCTTTCGGATCTTTGTTGAACTGGTTCATGAAGCGTTTGAGTTCTTCCTTGATCCCCGCGAGCTCTTCCTCTGCGTCCTTTTTGTTCATATCTATTTCGAGATAGATTCCCTTGAGTTCTTGGATGAACTCTTCTAGGTTCTCTGAATTGTGATATTCCACGATGACCTTGGGCTTGACGGATCTTTCCCCGGAGGGTTCCATCATTTCTCCTTCGGTGGAGTCCTGATCGGTGGAACGCCGTCTCTTCTTTTTCCTTGTTGTGCTTGGTGGAATTCACATACGTGAAGAAAGCATCGGCGAATTCGCGGATCTTGGTGTCGTACATCTCGTAATCTTCATGATCGAGATACTTCTTCATGATCCACTTGTTGCTCGCCATGAGGCTGCCATCAGGTTCGAATGCTGCAACAATGTTTCTTGCCTCGATGGTTTTGTCTGTCAACGCTGTTCTCTCTTCGGAAAGGCGGATGCCATAGTCTTGGTCCTTGAGAAATGCAAGGATCAGCAACGCATCTCTTCCTGCTGGCACATGGGTCAATGCGGTTTCTGACTCATCGTCTTCGAGGATGACGTCATCGATGCATGCCATGTGAACGTGCATTCTCCCCGAAGGGTTTGACTGGGACTTCCCAGATTTGAGCCCGTGCTCCATGATGCTGTAGAGCTGACTTCCATAGGTTGCATGGAACATGAATGTGATGGGCTTCTTCGAGAACGGCTTGATCTTTCTCTCTTCTTCAACGGATGGTGGTGCCGGCCTTCGCATTCTGTACTTGGGCTGAGCTGTGCTTTCATCTCCATGAGGCGCCTCGGATCTTGACGGATGCGGACTTGGCGGAATGGATTCCGTTGGCAAATCATAGTCCGGTTCGTCGTAATGAGGCTCTTTCTGCTCAGAGAACAGGGGTCGTCCAAAGGATTGGATATCGACTTGTCGTGTGTGTCCGCTGTTGCATCTCACATAGAACTCCATCTCAGGATCAACATAGAAGTCCTTGCCATCGGGCCTGAGTGCACTTTGTGCGGATCTGGTGTTGAGCTTGTCGATCCATCGATTCCTTGGAACAATTTCTCCCCGTGCCTTGCGCTCATTATATGTCCCGTCCACGGATGGAAATACGAACGCAATTTCGAAACGTGATTTTCCATAGCTCGGGAACATGTGATGCAGGTCAATGCGTCGTAGAGCTCGACGGATCCATCAGGACCCATTTCCACCTGCCGTTTGCATTCCTTATGGATTCCATGCCTTGGATCATGTCGAAGACATGCGGAAAACGATCTGCTCATTCTCTCAATTCGCCAGAGGATGAGATCTGTGATCTGTTTCGCCTTGGATGTTTCCATGCGGAAATATTTGCAAACCTGTTCGACATTCTGGACGGTCTTATCGAGATCAATGTTGCCGTTGTGGCATACCATCGGGATGATGTCAGTTCCGTAAACTTCGGATTGAGCATTGCTGTAGCAGCAGATGCTGTAGACCTTCTTGATGAAGTCCATGTATTGCTTCTCTGCATGAGGTCCTTCACCTTGGAGTGTCGGATGCCAGTAATCGTTGAATCTTGCCTTCAACCAGAATACCTTAACTCCATGCGGTCTCTCGTGTTCAGGAACGAAGTGGAAGTCCGGATTGACATCAAGGATGGTTGAGCATTCCTTGTAGTATTCGTGCACGAAAGTCATGAATTTTGAGTTTCCGAATGGTCCTGCGTGCGCGGATTCCTTCTGGAGGCTGATGTTCGTATCCGATCCATATGTTACAAACCACCGATCGTTGGATGTGAGAACAGGCCGCATCACTGGTCGCCTTGGAAGTGCAGGTCGATCACCAGGATGATTGTCGGATTCCGTCTCGTCATCCAGGGTGTTCTTTGGTGCTGGCTTGACCTTGGAGACAAGCCTCAATGTCGGTGGCGGTGACTTTGGAACAAGTTTCGGATGTGGCATCGCCTTTGACAAAGGCCTTCCTCGAGAGGATGCCCTTCTTCATCTGAATCATCATCGTCGGAATCTGGATCATAATCAACCTGCTCCATGTTGACATTCTCGGGTTGTTGAGAGGCGGATGGATTCTCATCAGCGACTTGCTCCATGGGGCAATCGGATGTCTCATCTTCCTCATCACGAGCAGGGGATTCCTTCAATGGTGACGCCCGTCTCTTGATCATCGGCTTTGGCACAGGTGCCGCATCGCCGGATCGTCCAAACATCAGGTTGAGGATGGGCATGTCAACGAGATGATCGAGCATACAAGATTGCAAAGGTCGGATTGGTTGTAAACCGAAAGTGGCTGCGGAGGCAGACACATATTTCTTGAGATTCAAAATGGGTCAAGTGCAAACACGCGCATCACGGAATTGAGGAATTGAAAATATGCAAAACTGAAAAACTCATGCATCAGAATTCGTGGACATGCGGATCATGCCCAGGTTCCCCAATAAGCAAACATGGATTCTGCTATACCGACTCCTGCAAAGGCAATGATGTCGGGTCCGTGCTTCGTGTTGTGTGCTAGCCACTCAACCAAGAATGCCTTGTTCTGCAACATGGTACGGAAGGGTGGATGTGCATCTACATTCAAGAGATTGCCGGTGAGGACGGCCTTGATGAGCTCGTCTGCTTTAGCTGAATGCTTGGTCAGCGAATCTGCCAGACAATCTTCACTTCGTACATGTGCAAGGTCGTGCATCTGTCCACTGTTGCTTTCCTTTCTCAACATCTGGATCAAATGCATTGTTTCTTTCTGTTCCGGTTGATGTGTTGTGGATGCTGTGGTGACAAGATTGTTCGCATCAGTGCGGATGTGTACATCTGCAATTTCGCCCGTTATGTCTGACCAGAGACCGCGAAGAAATAATGCTGAACCGTAACAACGCATTAGTCCGTGCAACTCTGCAACAGTAGTGGACATGGTTGTGGCGGTGATCTTGTGCGTCTCATAGTCGACCAATGAGCCTCTCGAATTCGATGAGCCCTGGCGAAGATCTCTTTGTTCTGCAAGAAAAATAACATGCGCACGTTGGGATGACTTATCCTCGTTGTTGCGATAGGATGCATCTGGATAGCCAACTATGCGTGTCTTGCCACGAAGGGGCCAGAATCTCATGCTAAGCGGGATGCTTTTGATGGTTCTGACTGTCTTATTAATGGCGCGAACGTCCTCAATGGTTGGTGATGATGCCTTGGATGCACACCTTGAGAATTGATAACCAATGTGGAATTGCGTTCGCGACTGTAACCAGTTGATCTGACCTGGGGCACTTCTGTATGCAGTATGCATCTGTGGAGTAAGAGGAGTGTCGTCCTTCAGGTGTTTGTCAAAAGTGATCTCCTGCAATTCGTCGATGGCAACGTTCTGATGAACATTGATGTACCAACCATGCTTGTCATCTTGCTCTCATTGGATGCGCTGTCCTACGAAGAGGCAATCATTTTTGTCCTCGGAACCAACCTGAAAATCTTTCCGAAGTCGTCCCATGATTCCTTCTCGAACACGTCATCCCCCGTCATAAGAAGATCATCTACATGAAGAGATAGGGCTCCATGAACTTGTCGATTCTTGGCATTGTTACCAGAAACAGGATCCATTAGGTAATCAACTGCTCCTTCTAGATCGAAAGTTGTGGATGATTTCTTTTCACTCACCAATGCGGGCTTCGGAAGCTGCTTGCCGTAGTACACGTATGTGCAACGGTCTGCCCGGGTTGGCACTAGTCCGTACGAACGGAGTGCCGAATCAAGGATGTTCCACCATCGACGTGGTGCGTCATTCAGCCCGTACGCAGGCTTCTTCATGCGCGCTCCAATGTGGGGTGGATATCCCATTTCAGGAGGTATCTGACAAATGATGTCACGAGACTGGTCATATGCTTCGCCTTGGAGAAATGCTGTCTTCAAATCCATGTGGAATATATTCCAGCCTTTATTTGAGGCTGCTTGGATTGCAAGGCGGAAACCACTCCTGGATGCAGCAGGACTGTCTGTCTGCTGATCATTCTTCTGCTTGTCTTGGAAGCCTCGGAGGACCCAGCGAGCCTTGGTCTTCAAGAAGTTACCATCCTTGTCTCGCTTCAGGGTTAGGACCCATCGACCGGTGACCCAGTTCCTGACCTGAATCTTGCGTGTATCGACTAAGTCGAACACTTCATTGTCAAGCCATGATTTGCACTCAAGCTGCTTAGCTTCAAGGAATTGCTTCTGATAGGCTCTGATTTCCGTGGCTGTAGCTTCCTTCCGCTTCTTGCCAATGAGTGCGGATGTGGATGAAGCCTTCAAGGATTCTTGCTTGGATGAATACAGAACTAGGAGCGCACGGTCATCGTCATGTTCTTGCATAGCTGGTCAACATGATTCTGATCTGTGTATTTCCGATGAGAGAATCCGCATCGGGGCGATGGACTGAAGGTCCCTTTCACACGTCCAAGTAGGACAGGGTTGCCTTCGATATCTCTCGGAACCGTAAAGGATCCGGTATTCGCACAGATCTTCTGTTCGGCTGTCATGAGTGACCAGTGCGCTTCATCTAGAACGAGATCAGCTTGGTGATCATCGTAGGATCTGGTCCTCTGAGAGTCTTCTGAATCTCCATCTTCCTGGTCAGTGTATCTCATGGTTCTTTCTGAACTTCCAGCGCCGGATGAGGTTGGAACATGAGGAGTCAGCTCTTCCTCACTTTCATATTGAACCGGCAAATTCGCTGGATTGTTCGGATTACAATTGGATGAAGATGCAGGATCATGTCTGGGAGAATGCTCAGGTGACTCATCATTGTCATCTGGCTTCTTCTTCTTCTTCCCAGTCTTCTGCTTCTTTGACGGACTGCCGGTTGTTTCTTCTTGCACAAGTGTCGGCAGTTCAAGATCTTCATCTTGTTCCTCTGCTTCGGGATTTGTATTAATCGCAGGTGGTGAAGGTACCACGACAGTCGGAAGAATTGGCTGAGATTTCTGGCAACACACTGCGTGGCGCTGGCGGCATGGGATGATCAGGCTGATGTGGAGGATCCGGAGGAGGATCTGACATGCTCTCGTCCGGAGGTGTTGGAGGTCTTGGATCAGGCATGGGATGGTCCGGTTGATCAGGTGGTTGCTGTGTGTCAGGTTGCTGAGGTGCATCCGTGGGATCCAATGGATCCGTCTCGATGGGCATCGGCTTGATGGCCGGCGCATCGATGAACGACTCATGAACGGATGAAAACATCACAGCATGCCACGTCTTCGGATCATACTTCTCCCAATTGCATTTTGATGCAGGCAAGACCCAAATTCTATTCAGCTGATCAGGCTGCCAGAAGGATATGATTGCATCGTCTGGAGGTGACGTAATAGGCATATTGATGCCAATGGTGTGGACGTATGCAGTGCATGCATCATACTGAGTGGATGAGATGCACAGTTGTCTCAACTTCTTGCAGCCGTTCCACATGTTCTGACATCGCCAGTCATTAGGATCTTGCTTGAAGATATCAATTTCAGTCCCAGGTGGGTACTGCTTCATCGTCTTCTGGAATTTCTGAACTAGCGGATCTTGAATGACTAATGGTTGAACGTCCTTGTTGAACGGCAGGTCTTGGATTCTGACTGCAAGACTGCTGCTGGTCATGTTGAACTCCTTGTCAATGGCTTCCATCTCCTTTCTCAGGATATCAACCTGCTTGATGGTGAATGGTTCAAAAAGGTCCTCCAAGAGGTACACCTCATTGTCAAGCGGTTTCACCTGCAAGTGTCGTAAGATGATGTGCGCAAGATCCTGACAGAACTGGTAAGGATACACCTGTGCCAGTTTGGTTCTGCTTCCGAAGGAACCAGCGTTTCCCTCTAGGGGTTGGTGTTCATGCTTTACTGAGCTGGAAAAGTTTTTACACCTTCTGAAGATCGGTCTCATAACCTCGGAAGGTAAACAGTGCATCAAGCTCGTGGGCTTGAGACTTCTGAGCCCGGATTCAGGATCTTTTAGTCCGTATGCACAGAAATGGAAATCTCCCCAGGTCACGGATGGGTCTGAAAACAATTGCTGCATGCATTTCAGATACCATATCCTGGATGTCTGAGGATTTTCGATAATGAAGTATCTTCTGTGCTTCAACTGATAACGCGCAATGGATGCCACAAATTCAACCATGGGAAGGTAGCGTCTCCGCTTTTCCCCCACCTTTTGCTGGTCTTGCTGGATGTTCTGCATATTTGACCATGGTCCACAGACTGGTGCCATAAGGATGGCATCAGGTGCTTCTTCCCTGATGATCTCCATGACCATGTGTCGTCGCTTGGATGTCATTACATCGAGTCCTGTGCGGATGTCCACGGGAGTCCCAACCTTAAGACCTGACAGTGCACAGCATTGACTGAATCTGGCACTTCCTGCAAAGATCTCAAGAACGTGGATCTTTCCCTTACGTACACAATTCCAATGTGCTTGTTCAGGAATGGAGGCTAGGTCCTCGCCGAACATGTTCTCTGCTGGCACTGCTGGATGAGGTACTGCAGGTTTTGGAGTTGTTTTTCCCGCGATACGTAATGGCACTGAGGATCTTGGCTTAGGAGCTGGTGCGGATAATTCCTTTTTCTTGGTATCTACAGAGGAGCCTGGTTGCTCCTTCTGCAAGGATTCTCGCTCTTCAGGCAACAGGACATCCTTCCTGAGCTTCGTCATGTTAACCTTGATGAGTCGAGTCCCAAGATCAAGTCCTACCATTGCTCCTTCAATGGAAATGACTTTTCCTTTTAGCCATATTCCTCCCTTGCTTCCATCGGAACGAATCTTGGATTTGTCTTCCTGCCAGTAAAATACCTTGTCCTTCACCTGAAGAGGCTTTGAACTCATTCGGAGATTTTGAGCAAGGTCTCGTCGGATGTCCTCGGATTGACGTGCTTCTTGGAAAGCTTGCTTTGACAGCTGCTTGATCTGGATGGCTGTCATCTCTTCTTCATTCCTGTCAATCGTCAACTGAGTTGGAGTTGCGGCATCGAGTTGGATGAGATCTGCTGGTCGTCTTCCGAATGCGAGCTCCAATGGAGTTACTCCCCCGTAGGTGACGGTCTGATTCCTGACAGTTGCAGCGGCCTTCACCAGTTGCCTATAGGTCACTTTCTTCAGTGTTGCAGGTGCAGTGCCTGCTTTGATGGAACTCAGCATGATCTTGAGTTGTGCCTTCAGGAGTCGAACTGCTGCTTCAGCTCGATTTGGCCATGGTGTATTTGGTCCCAGAGATATCGGAGTGATGTCAAGGGACTGATAGAAATGTTCCCATGCATCTGTCATGAAGGCTTGATCTGCGACAACTGATTTGGGCTGCAAGTGGCACTGGTCAAAATAGTTCCGGAGGACAGTGATGTTCTCGACTTCTTGCGTAGTTGTCACTGCCTCTGCAGTGAGCAATGTTGTTGCTCCATCCAGGATGACAAAAGCAATGATGTGTTCTCCAGTTCCAAGAGGAACTTGACAGTGATCAATGAATGTCATGTCACCAAAGGTGTCCGCTCGAAGTCCGCTTGTCTTGCTTCGTGATGGTGCATGTTTCGCCACTTGGCAAACTTCGCACTCACTTCGGATCTTGTCAAATAGATCGAATGTTGACTTCGGCAAATGAAGTGCTCGGGTTCTAAATCGAAATTGATCTGTCGTCATGTGATGATGCTGCAGGTGGAGTTTCTTCAATTCTTCTGGATTCGACAGTCGCTTGTGGATTCTGCCTAGGGCAAGCGGAAGCGATGTTGGTTCTTCTGAGGATGGTGCGAAAGGATCTGGCTCAATAGTCGACTGGCCCCTCTTGTCGATGATCCTGTCTGCTGCCGATCCTGAACCTGCTTCTACGTCCTTCAGCGAATTGTCTGAGAAGGTGAAAATGGTCTTACCTATCCACAGGTTCATCATCGGTTTATTTGCCTGGGATGTAAGTCTCCAATTGTCTTCCAAGATATCTGGATCTCCACCTGTGGATGCATCAATGGTCTCCGTGGTACGTTCTCGGCTGATGTGATCAGGATTGATTGGACATTCCTTGGCTCCACTTTCGGGGCGTGATATGCACACGGATGAGCTGCTTGTTCTTCTTGTCAAGGATCCAATGGTCCTGCTTTTGAGATCCAATGATCTTAGGAGCTGCTAGGTCCTCCTTTGTCTCGGATGATTTTGCTGCACAAACAGTTTCGCTCCTGGTGAGATCCCCGGAGGGAAATTTGATGCTGTTATCATCGTCATAGACATAGTTGGTGAGGCCCTTGTGAGCCATTTCTCCATGTGCCTTCACTCTTGCAACTCCAGCGAGATCGACGAGCGCATGTCCTGTACCGGATACTGGAACTGCTTGACGGTTCATGCCAAACGCCTTGCATGTGATCTTGTCACATTGAGGTGTGTGCTCGATGGTCATGTAGAGATTCCGCATCTGGCTGATGCTGAGAAGGATCGGTACAGTTCCTTGTTCAAGGATGTCGATGTTCGGAGGAGTTGTGTGATATCAAAGATGCAGGGTCCAATTTACCCTGGCGGTCTCTCCGTTTGCAAAAGTGAACTTGGTCTCGGCCGGGATGTACTCGTAGGAGATGATGTCCGTCATTGGTTCGATTGCCTGGGTAAAACGCTGGATTGCATGCCAGCTGCCCATAGATCTGGTACATCCGTTGTCCAGAATCGCATAGGTCGGGTTGTGCTGAGGGTTGATGACAGGCGCCATCAGCTTTGTTGCCAAAAGGCTGTGATTTGTCGTGACATCTGATTGGATCAGCTTCTCGTGGATGGCCTTTTTCCCAGGATACTCATATGCATCATGGAATGCCATTAACGCTTGTCCTGTGCTGGATGTCTCATGGGATGAGTACCAGCCATGTTCGTTCCATGTCCATGATTGATCCCAGTCTTGCTATGAGAGTGGCAAAGGAAAGAGCGGACAGGAAAAAGGAAAATCCAAGACGTTCGCAGCCACCGCAGAAAAGATGGAGGAGCAGCCCGCCATCCAGCAGACTGCACCATCCATGGAGCCTACCTATGCCGATGGATAACCTTTGTTTCCATCATAGGGATATTGGAATTGTGACTTTCCTTTCTTTCCCTTCTTTCCTTTGCCTTTTCCCCAATATGCCTGGTCGTAGGGATCATAGTTTTCGTTGGCCATATTGGCCTTTCCGCCAGAACCGCTTTTTCTGAAGGGTTTGAAGCCACCTCGTTGGGGACTGCCCTTCTTGTTTCCTGATTTTCCTTTCCCTTTTCTTTTCTTGAACTTGAAGTTCCGCCCCGACACTTTTCTTGCTATGAACGCATCGTTCTCCTCGAGGACCCAGAACGTCTCTTCATCGTTGTTTGACATGAATCCTTCAAGTCCTTCTTCATCCTCAACCCAGAAGCCTTCTTCTCCTTCATATTCACCTTGTTCGATGATGAAGAATGTGTTGCTTCGGCTGCCTCCTTGAGGTCGGATGGATGGATCTTGGATCGATGTCCTCGTTGTGATGAAGAGTTCATGGTAGTGTGTCTTCAGCATCTCATAGGAATAATTCTCGAGTGAGATGTTCCTCAATGACATTGCACTTGTGAGTCGTTCTCTTTGTTGATCTGACAACTCACTTTGTATAATGAAAAACTGTGCAATGAGATTATCCCCGAAGGGAAATGCGTCCCGCAGTCTGTCCTGCATTCCTTGGATATATTGTCTGAGGACTGTAGGATCGTCCTCATTTAGCAGGGCTGGAGGCGGTGCTCGAGCACCGGCTGCTTGCTGATGTCGAGCAATTGTTCTTGCATTTGCGTCCTGTACGGACTGTCGAAATGATGGAGACCGTGCCGTGAAGATTGGCATCAAGTCCATCCATGCTGCCTTCAATCTCATGAGAAGGATTTCGAATTTTGAGGTAAAAATGAGGAACTCTTGGTTCTGCCTTCTGTGGTTGAAGAAACTGAGGAGTCTGTACAGATACACGTTGGTCGCACCTTTCAAAAAGTACTTCTTCAGCGTGTTCTTGAAATAGTTGACTCCTTCATCAGGATCTTGCAAAAGGTCATTTTGGAGGACGGCCTTGTACATGTAAGCATCTCCAGTGAGTCTGCTCTTAAGCAATGGACCTCGCTTGGCTGCTTCTACTGTGGTGATTGTCACCCAGTCGTCCACGAGTTCTTCATACCTGAACCAGCTGACTTTTCCGTCGTACGATGGCGGCTGCTTGGCGGTCATCGATAAATTAAGTGTTTCCTCCGTGTAGCTCGGCTTTGCCGAACTTGTATAGGCTTCCATGAAGCCTTCTCCATCTGATGACATCCTCCCTTGGATCTCTGCGGAAAACCCGCTCCGCTACCACAAATTGAGGCCCACTGCCCCAGGTGCCTATCCCCGGAGGGAACTGGAACCCTGTGGTAGTTGAGGTCGTTGTTGGTCCCTGGATCTATTCCGGAGAGAGTCCAATATGCCAGTAATGGATGATTGGAGGCTGGATTGTCCCTGGTGGATTGTCTGATGGATAATCCTGTAAGCGGCCTGCAATGGCTCTTTTGTCCTCACGCTCGGATGGTCGTGATTATGCAAAAGGGGCCTTGAGCCAAATGTTGCGGGAGATCAATGGTCTGGAAAACAGAACACAGGGGGAGGGAGGGGCTGGGGAGGTGGGGGCTGTGGGGGCAGGAAGAAAGGGGGGGGGAGGGAGTGATCCGGTTGCCTCATGTTTGGGGTCCGGAAAACCTCCAAAACGGTGATTTCCGGGTTTGCGTTTTGGGTTCAACTTAAAAACCGAGCCCGAAATGGGTCTCGTTTTGGGGTTGATTTACAGGGATGGACAATATGGACCGCGTTCCCTTGAACACCAACCCCAAAAAGGGTACGCCAAAAAAAAAAAAAAACGACGCCCGTTCTCTTGCACCAGTTAGGTAGTTTGTCTTTCTTGGGCGAAACCCTTTTTGGTTGGTGTTACAGGGAATCCAAAAAGGAAACCACCAATGTTGGAGGGTTCCTCAGAAACAAGACAGATAGGTGGATAAAATCCCAGTATTCAAATCGGGCTTCATCCAGAACTGGTGCAGGAGTTCCGGGTGTGTCATTTTTTGAGGGGGCCGCAAAAAATGGATGCTTTTGCTTCTGGCTTCCCTTTGAAAAACCACCATGCCGAGAAAAAAAGCGGGACTGCCCTGAATGTTGCAAGTTGTCTCCAACCACATACCATGGGCCATTTACTGGGTTTCCCTTATTATTCCCTAATATTTCGGGCATCCACCGTACCGTTTGTCGATCATGTCGTGCGTTTTCGCAAGCCGGAGGGGTAACTGGTTGCAGGGGAAGGAAGGGAGTCGTTGCTCAGCTACAAAAGGAGAGCCAGCAGTTTCAGTTGTGTCCCTTTGCTTTTCTTGAAGTCTTGGAGTGAGAGAGAGAGAGAGAGAGAGTTCGGCTCAAGATCCCAAGAGTGCCCTCCAAAACCCGCGAGAGACGAGTCTGACGGCTTGCCCTTTTCAAGGTCAAAACCTGCACGGTTCCGGGCACTGTGAATCAACGTGACTCCTTGATCTGGGCGTAGCTCTTGCCATGGACGTGGACTTCTCTGACG
The DNA here is from genome assembly GCA_963377175.1 of Effrenium voratum. Classification (NCBI taxonomy): domain Eukaryota; class Dinophyceae; order Suessiales; family Symbiodiniaceae; genus Effrenium; species Effrenium voratum. The sequence continues at coordinate 104,720 of CAUJNA010000647.1, read as the reverse complement.
GGCGTTTGGAGCTTGACGGTCAGGCCGGCACCCAGTGCCGCGGACGCCATCATCAGCGGCAGCAGCAGGACCTCCTCAGTCTCTGTGGAAATGTTCCCCTAGCATCGCCCCAAAGGACATGCGAACATGTTCCAAAAGGTGATGCTCAAAAGAGAGGGAACGTATAGGCAACCCAGGCAAAAACCAAAAGAAGCCAATGCAGACGTCCCTTGCTTGACACATTCCCAACCAAAATCACACCAGGCAAGCAGCACACAGCGCATTTGTGGCTGAAAACGATGAGCCCAGATCGCGAAATGGCCGAAAAAACTGCCAAGGCTCTCTGCGGCACCTGCAGAAACGCTTCGACGTTGCCAGGGGCTCGCCCTCAGGGAATTCCACCAGGGGCGGGCGCTCATCATCCGGCTCCATTCGCCTCGCCGCCATCCTGTGGAGATACGAGGTGGGACTTAACTGCGAGGGGAACGCCTGAGCCGAGATTTTCGACCGAGAGAAATTTGGGCATGGGTCAAAACTCAACCGCTAGGGCACCGCTGGTTTAGTCCTGATATACATTTACCAGCACGCGTTTTTGACCCACGGCCATTGTCCATCACAGCCGCGGCTCCCAACTGCAAGGGAATCCCGGGAGCGGGATCGACCGAGGGCCTTTGCAACCATCCCTTTCTTCTTTTTGCCGAGGCGATGCTAGGAACGTTGCCACGCACGATCTGTACATGCGCAATTAAAACTCCACATTGAAACGTGCGCTGGATTTCACGTGCATTTCGCTAAGCCATAGGCCCTTTGGCCTGTTTCCAGGTGCATGTGCTAACAGCCTCTTTCCCAGCCCCCCCCCCCTCAAAGATGCCACTCAAACAAAAAATAAAACCTCCCTTCGATTCGGCTCGCGCAGGGATCCTTCCATTCGGGGCCTTCTGATTTTTCCCCCTCAGGCGCGCGCTATGGGACCGGCCGCCAGCGCGCAGACCTTGAAGAGGACGTTCTCCGGCACCGGCCAATTCTGGCGCTGGGCCACCAGCAGGGCGGCCTTCACGCTCTCCCGCACGCTCTCCGGGAAGAGCCTGCGGGGCCGATGATCAAATTGGTTTTTGTTTGGCCTTAAAGTGGAAAAACCCAGTTCAAAATGGGTTAGTGTTCCTTTTTTTGGTCAAATGTTTTTTTGGTCGTGGGCGTTCCTTTCGCCTCCCTTACGAACCAAATGGTTCTTGGCGTTGAAATGGGGCAAGCCCGAAGATGGGTGGGTTTTCCTCTTTGCAACAAACCCAAAAGGCGATCAATGGGGTTTTGCCTTGAAAATCGGGGAACCCCGAAATGGCATTTGGTTTTCCTGTAGTCTCCCTTTGCAACACACCCAACAGGGAGAAACCCTTAATAAAAAAAAGGCCATAGAAGAGGCGGGTGGGCCGGCCAGAAACTGCATCACGAGTTCTCTCACCAAAAAGAAACACAAACAGGGGTCGCTGGAATTGAGGGCCCCGGACAAACATGGTGGGTGTTCCTCTTGGCTTCCCTTTAAAACCACCAAAAAACAGGCCAAAAAAAGCACACAAACTGCAGATGTCCAGTGAAACGCTCGCCACTGTTGGAGCTCCAAAAAAATTGGAGAAACCGAGGTAGCCCCGGAAAAAGAAAAAAACAAAAACAAAACTCCCAGACCGAATCCACCCGCCGCCCCCTTTCCGCCCGCGAACTTGAAACGCCCCGCCGGTGGGTCTCGGGCTTCCACTCGGCCGCCAGCGCCTCCAGCAGCGCAAAGTCCTCGCCGCACAGCTCCCGGCAGCTGCTGGAGGCGTCCCCCCGCCGCCTCGCCCGGAGCGAGAGAGAGAGAGAGAGAGAGGAGAAAAGAAAAGATGATCCGTTTTTTGTGGGAGGGTCGAGACAATCGCACCAGCAAGAAAATTGAACCACCAATCTTTCGGGAACATGTTCTGTCCAAACATTTTCGAGGGTGTTCGAACAACGTACCTCGTACCAGTCTTTCCCATTACGTTTAGGGAAGAACTTCAAGCCAACCTTTTTATGAGGGTCGAGCCATTTACCTACCAATCTGTTCCATCCCTTTTGGGGGATAAAATGCATCATACCTGTCCCATCACGTTTCAGGGATCACTGCTTCAGCATTCCTCTTTTTCGGAGTCCAACCTAAAACGCTCATTCCAAGGAGAGGCACTTTGAGGTGGCGAGCAAAAGGTGATGTTTAAGGCTACAGGTGGTTTTTGTTTTGCGGGACAGGAGAGGCTCGAGGGGTTCCATCAATTCCTGTGGCAAACTGACGATTCTGGGCTGGCAAGGGCTAGGACTAGCGAGTAGCTTGACTAGGTCCTCCAGATTTGAGACGTTAGAATAAGTTGGTACCCTAGTTTTTCTTCTGTTGGCTATTTTAGTGGGGTAACCCTCCCAACCAAAAAAGGGTGAGAAAGGGCACCCAGCTGGGGGAACGATTTGATGTTGCTGTGCTCCAGTTTTGGTCTTGGCACTTTCGTGCCAATGATCGCGCTGACCCAGCTGCCACCCAACCGGACACGCTCAAAATACGATGTGAAGTCAGGTGCCACACTGGCGGAATTTGGCGTGCAGACCAAAGGGGGCCTGTAGCTTGCAACCGAGAGGTGGCCAAATCACCGCCGTTTCCTGTTTGAGGTCCAAAACAGGGTCGTCATTGCAACCTTCGAACAACGACACTTCTTCTTCTGCTGTTCACCAAGAAGCTCACGAGGAGCTGCAGACTACGGTACAAACAACTGGCCAGCATGTTTGGCTGTTCCTTCCGCATCTTCCAAAGGGAACAAAGACTGAGCTTTGCGGCAACAAGTTCTCAGTTGAAACGTAGCCGTTCCTGCCACGCCCTCCCTCCCTCCCCTCCCCTCCCCTCCCCTCCCCTCCCCTCCCCTTTCCTCCCCTCCCCTCCCCTCCCTTCCCTTCCCTTCCCTTTCCTTCCCTTCCCTTCCCTTCCCTTCCCTCCCTCCCTCCTTGGCAGCTCCTTTGCACCGGCACAAACCAGCAGGGTCACCAACTCCGGCTGCTTCTGCATGATGGCCATATGCAGCGCCGTCTCCTAACATTCCAACGCCCAACCCGAGCCCGACATGTCAAGCGCCAAAGTTCGTGAGGCGAGCAACTGGCCGGCAGCATTCGCCTCTTCTTCCTCATCTTGTCGTCGGATATTCTTCTGACTCTGATTCTGGTTCTGGCTCTGGTTCCGCCTCTGCTTCCGGTTCTGCTTCCGTGCGTGCTTCTTCTGTTTATTATGTTTATTATGTTTCTTCTGTTTCTTCTTCTTCTTCTTCTTCTTCCTCTTATTCTTCTTCTTCTTCGTCTTCTTCTTCTGCTTCTTCTTCTTCCTGTTCTTCTTCTTTTTCTTCTTCTTCTTCTTCTTCTTCTTCTTCTTCTTCTTCTTCTTCGTCTTCTTCTTCTTCTTCCTCTGCTTCTTTTTCTTCTTCTTCTTCTTCTTCTTCTTCTTCTTCTTCTTCTTCGTCTTCTTCTTCTTCTTCTGGTCCTCTTCTTTTTCTTCTTCAGTTGCCGCCGCAGTTGCCGCAGCTTCCAAATCGCTTACAAGCGACGTGGGTGGCTGGTGCACCAAAAAAAAGAAAAAGAACTAACTCACATCTTGGCCGCCCCACGGGTCCCCCCCCTCCCCCCCACCCACAGGTCCGCCTCGATGGGAACGCAAATCACCGAGGGCACGAAGCCGTCCTCCCGGGGGTCGTCGGTAGGGGAGCGCCGGCCCGAGTCCACGTGCTCGGTGCGCTTCCGTATGGCATCCACCTGAGCTCAAGAGTCTCCGGAGCTCCAACTCCTTTTCGGGCCTTTTATAGGGGTACCTTCCATTTGCATTCTTAACCCAGGGATCCGAATCTTTCTGGAAACCAAGACACCCAGTGAAAACCACCGGTTGAGAAGAACGATGGTCGAAAAGAATGGAAAAGGACTCAACCCCTAGACCTTTGGATCCTTGAAAGGCTGTGCAAGGGGACACCCCCCAAAACAAAGAAAAAAACAGTAGTTTCTCTTTGGCTTCCCTTTTAGCATCCCCCCCAAAAAAGAAACTGGTGCCCTCAAAAAAAGACACACCCATATCCCCTGGCTGGCTGACCGAATTTTCTCCGCTCCAAGGTGTGGAGTGGCGAACGAATCGACCTCCCGCGTAGCCAAGCAAGCCGCACGTGCGACTTGCAACCGTTGAGCCGCGCAACTCGCAACTGGGCAGCAACCCAAAGGCAAAACTGCTTTGCAGCCCCCCTAAATGGCCTAAATGGCTAGGAATCCTCTGCCTAAAATTGGGGGGGGGCCCCCTTACACAGCCTTTCAAGGATCCAAAGGTCTAGGGGTTGAGTCCTTTTCCATTCTTTTCGGCCATCGTTCTTTTCAAACACCGATCGCCATTTTTCCAGGGTGTTTGGTGGTTTTCTGAAAAGAAGGATCCCTAGAAAAAAACTGCTTTGCAGCTTCCCAAAACTGCGTTTGCGTGGTCATGGCAAGCAGGGGGGTCGTTTCGCCACCTGTTGCGGAAATTTGTTCGACCCCCACGTAGTGAAGGATTCCTTTTTAAGGGGGTCGCCAATTTTCTCACCAAAATCGCAGGCTAGATAGCCACTACCAACGCGGGGTCCGACCAAGGCACATGTCCGAAATGTTTTGACCCAGTCTGAGTAGGCTGCCGAGACGACTCACAAACACTCCTCCCAACTTTTGGAAACCAAGAGGAGAAAAAAAAACTCGAGGGCTGCTGTTCCTCGCTTCTTGCTTCCTTCATGTTCCCGCTTTTTTCTTGTTTCCCTCCTTTGTTTTGCGGAGGAAAAACAGCACCCGTCGTCCCTGCTTCACCTTTGTGCTCCTGCCTATTTTTCTTGCTCCCCTATCTTTTTCCGGCGGAAAAGCCCACCCATCCTCCCTGCTCCACACCAAGCCCCACCGGAACTCCTCCCGCGACACGCCGTGTCTTCTGCTCCGAGCTGCGCTGGCCCCGCGCGCCAGCAGCAGCGCGCAGACGGCCAGGTCCTTCCGCTCGCACGCGAGGTGCAGCGCCGTCTCCGCCTGAGACGGAAAGCGCCAAAACCAGAAGAACCCAGAAGTAGCCAGCCGTGTGGTTGGTTTGCCTCTGTTTTTGCCCAGAGAAAAAAGGAGAGGGTCTTATTTCCCGTAGCAAGCCACCTGAAGAGTGCTTTCCCAGCAGAAAGCCCCATATTTCCCAAAGAGGCGAGGCATGGCAAATAAATCGAGCATGATCACCCTTTGGTGCTCGGGGAGGTGCACGCCCTCCACCAAACCCAAACCTCCAATCTTGGGGGCTTGAGGTATAAGACACACACACACACGAACAAACAAAGTGGAACAACACACATAGACAAAGAAAACCAATCAACCGCTTTGGCAACTGACCAACCCCACCACAGTCCGTGGAAGATTGCTGGCGTCAAGTTTTTGGGACGTGATGCATCTGACATGTCTCAGGAAGAAGGAGGCGCCGGCCCTGGGAAAATGATGCGTCGGACAAATGGTGGCAACCCGGGACCCGTGCGGGAAACAAAATGCGAATCAATGCACAATGGCGAAGTTGACGCCCAAAAAGCACGAAAACATCTCTACTCTTGGTATGGTAGCGAAAAACTGTTGTGTTTTGCAGACCCCCAGCAAAAATGAACAGAACCAAAGCAAACAAAAATCCAAAAAAACATGCCAAGAGCAGTGAAGAAAAAGGTTCTTCGGCGGTCTAAAACAGGTTGGTTTACTTTCGGTTTCGCCCCCAGAAGTTGCAACCCAGCCAATCTTGAACGAGATAGGGCTCTCTTTTTCAGGACACAAACATACTGTGGATGGACGATATCCGTTCGCACCCCTTTGAAACCATTGGAAACCATTGTTTATTGGCATTTACAGGGGAATCACCAATCCGGGGGTTCTTAGGTGGTGCAGGATTTCGTCCATCCACAGTATGGCTACGGGTCAAAACCAATGGGATCCCATTTTGGTTGGTAGGTGAATTCACCCCTCATTTTTGAACCTATTTTAGTGGTTGGATCGGGATGTTCACTGGGGCGAACCGATTTGGATTTTGACAACCATGGCCACATGAACCCCAACATACAGTACCCAACAGTGTGCAGGGATCCTTACATTATACACCTGAACAGTGCCTTGTAAAAAGTGGTGTCCTTTTATTTTGGTGGAAAAAGCCACATGTTTCAAATGGTGGCAACATGAATTTATTTTCAGGAGCCCTGAACAGACCCATCCATTTTCAGGACCTTAAATTAAAAAAAAAAAAAAAAAAAAAAAACTCCGGGGCTCCAGACACCGAGGCGCCGAGTTCCGGTTGAAGCCCCGCTCATTAAAAAATTGCTCCAGAGACCAGGCGTCCGCCCGAGCACCGTGGTCCAGCAGGGCCCTGGGGTTTCGCGGAAAAAGCGACGGAAGTCACTGGGCGTCGGTTTGTGTTGAGCAAGAGCCCCTAGTCAAAATACCTTCTTCTTTTTTTCAGGGTATGTTTGGGGACATACCTGGTTTTCCATGGTAAATACCAAACCTTTTTAGTAGAGGGTCGACATTGTCGACATGACACCCTGGAAAAAAGAGGGTATTTGGAGTAGGGGGTATCCCCGTTCTTGGATTTTAGTTTGAAGGGAAACCAAAAGGAAAACGACGATTTTGCGTTGAAGAGAAACCAGGAGGCCTTTCTTGGATTTTAGTTTGAAGAGAAACCAAAAGGAAAACGACGATTTGTGTTGAAGAGAAACCAGGAGGCCTTTCTTGGATTTTAGTTTGAAGGGAAACCAAAAGAAAAACGACGATTTTGTGTTGAATAGAAACCAGGAGGCCTTTCTTGGATTTTAGTTTGAAGAGAAACCGAAAGAAAAACGACGATTTTGCGTTGAAGAGAAACCAGGAGGCCTTTCTTGGATTTTGGTTTGAAGAGAAACCAAAAGGAAAACGACGATTTTGTGTTGAATAGAAACCAGGACGCCTTTCTTGGATTTTGGTTTGAAGGGAAACCAAAAGAAAAACGACGATTTTGCGTTGAAGAGAAACCAGGAGGCCTTTCTTGGATTTTAGTTTGAAGGGAAACCAAAAGGAAAACAACGATTTTGTGTTGAAGAGAAACCCAGGAGGCCTTTCTTGGATTTTAGTTTGAAGGGAAACCAAAAGGAAAACGACGATTTTGTGTTGAAGAGAAATCAGGGCTGAAACATGCTTCAACAACTCAGCTGTCTCAGGTTGGACACGTTTGGACCTAGGCTATGGCCCCAACAAATGGGTTCGAGAGTGTCCAGCCAGGGGCAGATAGCGAATTCAAACAGTATTCCATATCAACCGGTTTCTTTCACATACATATTTGTTAGATTCCTCGGCTTTTCAAATCAAAAACAAACTTACCTCTTCAATTCCTTCTCTTTTCCAAAAAAAAACGCCTTTCAGATTCAGCCGCTGGCTCAATTTTTTCCGCCCGCCCGCCTCACCGCTTCAAAGTTCCCGGCCCTCACTGCCTCGTGCAGGATGGGCTTTTCGGAGCGCCCGTCGGTGCGCATGGAGTGGACGTCCTGGATGGCTTTGGTGTTGGGGTCCGCGCCGGCAGTGAGGAACAGCTCCTCAGGCAACCCGTTCAGGCGGTTCAGCCCTTATCACCGTTTTGAGGGAAACGAGTTGCACCATGTTGGGGGTAAGAGGAGCGCCCCAACGGGAAACTTTGGAAACTATATGGCCCTGGTAGATGATTGAACCTCCCGCTAAACCAGGAATCGCCCTCTATTTTTCAACCAGACAAACCAAAAAGGACACTTATGGGCATAAATCAGTCAAATTGGGTGGGCTAATTTAAGCCCAAGTTCAATGGGGAGTACACCAAGCCCCACAGAAACTCCCCAAAAAAGGACACCTATGAGGGTCATTTCGAGGCTCCAAGAAGGCGGAGTTCTGCGTGACGTAGGGCATGGCCAAGTCGAAGGCCGTGCCCGTGTGGCCGCAGCCGCGCCAGTCGTACTCTTCGCTGGCCTCGTTGACGTCCGCGCGCGCCTCGATGAGCGTGCGAATCACCTGCAAAGATGAACCAGGTAGGATTCCCTTGAACTTTGAGGGGAAACCAACATTTGTTTGGCCAAGATGAACCCAATTGTCTTGAAGTGGCCCTACTTGACAGAGACCCACCTGGGTCCAGTTGTTCAGCTGATCTTGGTAGGAGGTCGAATCCACCTCGTCGGACTTGTAGGGTCGCTTTCCTCGGCGTCTTTCACCGTGGCACACTCCATTGATCCAAAGATGGCACCTTTCCTTTAGATCAAACATGGCACATGGGCCGTCACACTCACCCTTTAAATCTGCAACATGGGCCGTCACCGTCTTTCACCGTCATAGGTGTTAAGATCTAAAGGGTGCGACGGCCCATGGTTGATCCCAACCGGCTGGTGCATGTTGAAACCTCCCCTTTTTCCCCTTTTGCTTCGCGCGGCAAAAGGCTTGGCAGTGACAGGCCCCGGCCGGAGCGTGAGCAAGTCCCGCTCGTTTGCTGCCCCCAAAAAGACCGGCCGAGCCAACAAGCCGACTCATTAAAGGAGCTCCCTTCGGATGTCATTCTCCATAGGTGTCCTTGTAGGGGAAATAGATGGGTTTCCCTGGTAGATGATTAAACCAAACCAGGAATCGCCATCTATTTTTCTAGCAAAACATCTAAAAAGGACACCTATGTCATTCTCCATTAGGATCAAGGAGCTCCCAAGGACCCATTGATCAACCGACTCACTAGGATCGCATTCTCCAGAAACCGATCTGCCGTGTGAGGAACATGGGAAGTTGCCGCTGAGTTCCAATTTGTGGTCGCTGTGTGGAAAGCTCAGCTCGTGCTCCACTCGTGGCCAAGCACCAGAATGTCCAACTCTCGGGTATACCCATTTGCAAGTAAACCGGGCAGAAACTGCGCCGGTTTGACAAGCCAGCGAGTCAGTTTGCAATCAATCTATAATTTTCACGCGAAACGTCCACAAACTATGCCGCCGTGTTACAAGCAAAGCAAGCACATCAGCTGCAAAAAAGTATGAGAAATCCTGGTGCACTACTTCTAACTTCTATTTTTGAACAAGTGAAGCTTGCCCCCCTCATGGCTTTGCGGTTTCCTGTTGGTTCTCGTTGGAAGTCGCAGCTTCCTTGCTTGGACATGCGCAGAAACTTGCATCAGAGCCAAGCCACTGAAGGACATGTGACGCATGCTCAAACCTATGGTAGGGAATCACCACAGCCTAATTACAACAAGTCCATGGGGGAGAAAAAGAAGAAGAAAACAAAACCACCGCCATGACCGCCAATTGCCCAAGTCTTGAATTTGGCTTGGCTGACCTGAAGACTCGCATGTCACGTTTGGAGGGTCGCATAGTCGATGCCTCATTTGCCCAGGGGACATGGAATGTAGAACCATTTTGGATAACTTTCATTTGCTGTCCACCGGACAAAAATGAGAAAATATGTCCAGTAGTGATAGATTCCTTTTAACACCAGCAGAAGAAAATAAAACATGTTCTTAGGCAAATGGAAGATAACCCCAACAAATCACTCCCGCCCGAAAGCTTCTGGAACCCTCCAGTGATTCCTCCACTTGTGGTGCGCTTGCGGGTTCCTCTCTGAATCTTCAGCACGTGGCGAATCAAAACGCCTCCAGGTTGCCGTGTTCCAAAGAGCGCCTGCTGCCCGCTTTTGGAGTAACGTTACCCTCGGATTTCTACATGATTGGGGGGTGTCCCCTTTTAGTGGGGATTCATGACTCTTGGAGGGAACACCCCCCTAATAATGGGACGGGTTTATTAATCCTGGGTCAACATTAGATGAATTCCACCGGCAACCGAGAAACTTAACTGGAACAGAGCTTCGTTCCAAGGACAGTTAGGGCGCCTCCGTGGCATGCCAAGTGCACTCACTTCAAAAGGGTGTCGTTTTGATGGAGCCCGACTTTGGGTGTGGTTTTTAAAGGGAACCACCTGGAGACCTATCACTTTTGGGTGGGTCACTCTTAAGACACATCATGTGGATCCCGAACTATCTGGGCTATCCTCAGATGCTACAAGTTGAAAACTTTTGGTGGGATAAACGGAAACCCAACCACGAAACATGTTAAAAAGCTCAAAGTGTTCAGATAAAACCAAACCCCAACTAAACCCCAAAAAGTTCAAAAAACTCAAAACCTAAGGAACCCGACGATTCGCCGTGAGCCACCCAGCTAAGCCGAGCCGCTGAGGGCCACGTGCAGGGGACCCTTCTTGGACCTCGCGCCCCAGACGCCCTCCGGGTCGTCGATGAAGCTCGCCTGCGGCCAGTCGGCGGAGCTTGGGGGTCGAAGGGTATGGCTTCTGTGGAATGTGTCAATGGACACCGCTTGCCTGCTTCTGGCCGTGATAAGCTCACATCCCTCCCCCTCCTCATTTTTGGTGGTGTTTGCAAGAAACAAGCAGAGGACACCTGCTTCCGGCGTGACAAGTTCACATCTTTTAAGCATTCTTTGTGGTGTTTTTGTCAAGGAGAGACAACAAAAAGGAAAGTTCACCTCCAACCAAAAGACGGGGCGGGGGTAGGTTTGGGATCCAAACAACCGCGGCCACCCCCCCCCCCCCCCGCACCCAACCCGTGGCCCCCGTCGCGGACCGGTGCCTCCGCGCCGCTCTGCAGGAGTTCCCTCACGCGCTCCAGGTCCACCCGGGAGGCCGCCTGCGGTTTGGCGTTTCGGGCGGCGCGTTGTTTCGGCTGGGCGGCTGGGCGTTGCGGGTGGTTTGGGTGGCTTAGGGTTTGGGGTAGGTTTGAGGCTGGCTCTGAGGCAGAGGGCCGGTTTTGGGCTTGGGGGAAGGTGTTGGGCCAGGGCTTTGTTCTGTTTCAGGCTCTTGCTTGACCTGAGCAACTTGGAAAAGACCCAAGGGGTGTGAAAGACGCAGGCTTCCCTACATGCCAGTGTTTGAGGAAGATAAAGGGCACCCACATAGGGAACCCAATAGCAATAGAACTGTTCAACGGAAGGGGAGTTGGCGCCTGCCGAAAACGCCTGGGCGTTTAGGGACCCAAACAGCTGTTGGGAGTGAGGCTACGGGTGGAGGATGAGGGTATCCCAAAAGACAAACATTGTGTCACAGGGTCGTTCCCAATCTTTGGGCGTATGAAAATGAGCCGTCTGGAGGCAAAGCCTTGTCCAAGCAAAAGTTTGGGACCTGGGTGGATGAAAGGAGGAGGCGGAGCCAATTGAAAGTTGGTGTGCTAAAACCCCAGTGGTGCCTAAGTGGGAAACTTCGGCGAGCGTCACTTGGAGGCTATTTATGGTCCGGAAAATATACAATAGAACTGTCCATGCACGGTTAGTGACCGCACCTTGAGAAAGCATCACGGGTTCTTCTGGAATCAGGAAATGAACGAGTCCTCCAGGGAAATCTCCTTCGAGGCCGCACATAGCAAACATGTGCTCAAGCCAGGCCGTGATCTTGCATGTTAACGCGCAATGTGGATTGAGCCTGGTACCAGCGCCAGGGTTTTGGATTAGCCACATGCCTGTATATATATATATATATGTATTTTGGGGTGTTTTTTCGTGGTTTTAAAGAATACCAAGAGAAAAACAACAACATGTTTTTGGCGTGCTCGAAAGCAAGACTCCCCCTATGTACATGTATACATATATATATACACATACAAATATAGACATATTTCCCTTGAGCATCACCTATGGGCCAAGAACGGTGGGGAACTCTAGGGCCCCTTCCGGGCGGAGACATGTGGTTTCCTTTGGCTCACTGTGGAAAAGCCGGCCCGAGAAGGGCTGTGCTCAGGGTTCCACTTTTTGACTAGGCAGACTTAAGCCAGGGCTCTGGAAATGAACCACTGGGCTTAGGTCTACCTTGGTATATATATATATATGTATGTTCATCATATGTTTGTTATAGGGGGGCACGTTTCTTAATTTGTGGGAAATCCTGGCCCCTAGACCTCGGGGACTCCTCTGTCCCCCCCAGCCCCTTCGGCCTCCAGCAGGGACTTGTTGAGCTCTTCCATGGCGCTTCTTGAGCTCAGCTTCAGCTTCCGGCGAGAATGGCGTGACACCATCAGCCCAGGTCAGCTTGGAGAAAAGCAAAAAAACGCGTGGAGAACACATGTGGGTGTGTCCTTGTTTTTGGAGGGAAACCCCTTTTTGGTGGTAAAGGGAAGTCCAGAGGAAAGCCATCATTTTGCGGGGGTCCAGAGACACACCCTTGTATCCTCATACGCTAGTATCGGTTAGCATCGTTGTTTGTTCCTCTGCATTGGTGACTAGTGGTATCCCCAACAGCAACCGATTTTCCGGCCCCCAAACCCCACCACCGGAGCCGCGTCTCGAACAAAGAACGCCAATGGGCAAGGAATTCCAAAGATCTTTCAGCTGCCGGAAAAGAAAAAAAAGAGCAAAGGCAGTCCGACGGAAGTCGCCTTGCCTATGACCACCTGGCACCAAAAAAAGGGAAAGCTCCCAAACAGGGATCCTTGAAATAAAATAAAAAACACCTGAACATTGCAACTTGTAAATGGTGGGTTCCAACTTTATCTTGGTGCTGAAAAAGCCACATGCTTCAAATGGTGGGCAAAATGGAGACTTCTTTTAAGGAGCCGTCTGCCAAAGGTGCCGTTTCCTTACGGCACTCGGCCTCCCCTTCGCCAAGCCTATCCGGCCTGACTCTGGAACTTGGGACTCGATCCAAGGCCCGAAACCAGGCTGCAAGACAAGTCGCAGGTCCAAATGGCAGACACCCCAGGTCTGGGCCATGGGCTTTTCAAGATCCAAATCGGTCAGCAGTGAACATCCGATTCAATCCACACTAAAATAGACTAACATGGGTGGTGCACCTGCCCCAAAATGGTACCATTGGTTTTGACCCACTGCCATATCTATTGAGCTCTTTCAGTCTTGTCATTCCAACTCGAGTCGCATAACAGCTTTTGTTTGGCAGCAACCATGCAAACACCGCGATAGCGGTACATAACTGGGCACAAGATCATGGACGGGAGAATGCAGACAAGCTGGACAGAAACGCCTCAGATATGGATGCTGGCTACCAAATTGAGTCTACAGAGTCTCATCATGGAGTCTGAACGAAGAACTAAGACTCTCACGCAAAGTCTGACCTGCTGAATTGACTGACCAGTACAAGTGGTCGCCTGTTTGGCCCTCAAAAATGCAGAAACCAGAGGGCCGCACCAAGAATTGCTAGCACTGTCCCGCTAAAGTCTGTTCTTCAACCCGGGTTTTGATTGCGACCTCAGCCAAGAGCTGCCCCCCACCCCCCCCCCACGCCCCACCCGACCCCCACCCCATCCCACCCCACGCCGTCTGCCTCGCACGGCCATGGCGCTCCATCGCGCGGAGCTTTTGTCGGCGGATCTGCTTCGTGCGCTCCGAAAGGCATCCGAATGATCCGACGCTTCTCCCTAGGGCATCCAAACTAAAAGGTACCCTTAAACAATTAAAATAATAAACCTACTAAGTAAATAACCAAAAAAAAGAAGGGAAACTTTAAAAAACACGCTTTGCGCCTTGGTGTTGTTTTAATGCAACTTGTTCGGACCCCAAGTATCGCAGAGACTGCAATGGCGACACCTCGGGAGAAGCTTCCCTGCGCTGGGCGGATCCTTGCTGGGCGACCTCTGCTGTGGGAGAATCGGCCAAGTCCTGACAGTCTGACGCGTAAAGTGTTGCCACCCGTTTTTGACGGCGTCCACCAGGGAAACATGGAACGGTTTGATGTCCTGCCTAAGCTTCGCAAGACCCTAAGATGCTTGGACAAGCGTAGGAAATGCAGAAATGGAATGTTGGGAGTCGCTGTGTTGGAAAGGCGGAAGAAAAAGAGTGGTGGGGAAAAAGACACTCTTTGGTTGGCTTATGAAGAGTGAAACCGTGAAACCTTGGGTTCAAAAAACTAAAGCTACAAGCCCCAATGGCCGCGGCAAAACCAGGAACGGGCAGACACTTTACAAGCAGATGCCAAGTGCCAAATGCGTGTCTGACCTTGCAAACGGTGTTCTCGCAGTTGTCTTCTGGTGTCGAGATGTTTTTAAGGTGGCAGTCCGAAGGAAATATCGCTGGATGAAGTTGCATGCTGGGCTCGGGTTCTGCAACGTCGCATTCCATCATGCACAACGAACCTCGGTTCAGCCGCTCTCCGGGCAGACTTCCGTTTGTGGGTGGCTGGGCAAGCTGGGCCTCACAAACTGGACACTGTCTCAATCCAGTACCCAGAAAAAATCGAGCCCGGCAGCTTGCGCATCGAAGTTTGGTTGCAAGAAGAGATCGAGCCCTTTGTATGATGGATGGATGGATGTGGATGGGTGGGTGGATTGGGGGGTTGGATGATTGGCTCGGGTGCAGCCTGGATTGCCTTTCGCAGATACCCTGCCCCCCCCCCCCTCCCTGGCGGGGGTGACAGGGAAGCGTAGGGAGAAAGAAATTCAGTCCACTCTGAGACAATCCCGGCTCCAACAACACTTGGGTGTTTCCTAAAATAAGGGCACGCCTTGGAAACGGGAGGCTTTTCCATTTGGCCTGAAAAAGCGAAGCAAAGGGGAAAGTTCACTCACCCCCTCGTGGATTTTGCGGGTTGAGTGTCACCCGGAGACTTCCAGCCCCCCTCCCATGAGAACAAAAAAAGGACAAGAATGAAAACAACATATCTTGAGAGGCAACTCCTGTTGAACCAAACACATCCCCCCCCCCAAAACAAAACAAGCGAACGAAATATCTTGAGAGGCAAATCCTGTTGAACCACAACCGCCAAAACTGTGCGTTGCCCTTGTGCAGCTCCCGTTCTTCACATCGGCCGCCGTGGCCTTGGAAGGCGGGTGCCAAGGTCCCGGCACCACCACCGAAGCCGCCGGCGCGAGCTCCTGACCGCGTCGAGTAGTCAAAACCCTCTGCACAAAGTTCCGGATCAGCGAAGAACATGGGATCAGCGAGCATCTCATATCCCAATGTTTGGGGCAAGAGCGCCATGAGAGTCTTAGTCAAAACCCTTGTGAAGGTCTGCCCAGAGTAAAGGTCTGGTCACAGGTCTTCGTTGAGTCATAAAGGTCGGGACACATGGGTAGTAAAATGGTCTACCCAGAACCATGTGAAGAATTATGAAGGCGGATATCCGCAACTATTTGTGGTTGGGATTGTCCCTGACTAACCTTCATCTAGCCGGGTTTTGATTGTCGCTCAAATGAGGTCAAGGTTGCCTGGTGGTCGTTGCCCCCCAGAAAGAGATTGTTCGTGTCTTTCCGGACTCTGGACGCGGATGCCCCCAATAAAAATGCTGGCTTCTTCTGCAGCCTGTCGAATGGTGGCTTCAGCTCGAACACCAGTCACAACTTGACTGGCTCGCCCACTGACCAAACTAGGCTCTACCCTTCTTCGGGACGCTTCTTGTGCTGGAGGTGGTGAAAAGGGCTCTTGAAAACACACACACACACACACACACACACACACACACACACACACACACACACACCGCAAGCCTTGATGCGGGTGGAGAGCGCGCTCACGTCCAGCTGCGACGGGTGGAGGGTGTCGACCCGACTAGTAAACCAAGCGGTTTAATGTGGTGGGGGTGCTTGAGGCAGCAACATGCCTGAGCAAAGCGCAACTTTTCTCTCCCCCCGTCCATTCCATCGTTTTGTCGGCAAATGGAGGATGTTGAAAGTCCATGCTGTCCATCATTTTATGACTCCATCACTAAGCAGACTTGACCAGCCAAAGACGTACCATGTATCCACTTCGCCCCAAACATTGAACCTGCCTTCAAAAAGTGTCTCCCGACCCCAGGCAGATATGTGGGTGTCACTATGGCTCTCCCGAACTTTCGGGTGTTGGAGTCCTTGCAATTTGCTCCAAAGACGCTGCGCCCGACCCCTTCGACCCCTTCGACCCCTTCTCGTGCGAATCTAAGCCGTTTGCTTTTCGGTCGTGGGCCACTTGGCCATGGGTCAAAATCCAAATCGTACCCCCAGTGAACATCCCGATCCAAAAAACTAAAATAAAGCCTAAAAGTGGTGGTGAATTCACAAATCCCAACCAAACTGGGATCAACCAAAACGGTTTTGACCACAGCCATTCGGACGTGCGGGCGAGAAAAAAAAAAAGAAAAAAAACGCAGCGCCTTGCCCAGCCAGAACTCGTACTTGCCCCTCAGTAGCTTGAAGCGCGAGAGCTGCACCTGGCAAAAAAAACAAAAAAGCGAATCTGTGGGCGGGTGAAGCGCACGTTCGGCTGTGGTTCTCAAAACCGTTTTGGTTGATCAACCATTTTGGTTGGGATTGGTGAATTCACCACCCATTTCTAGGCTTTATTTTAGTGGTTGGATTGGGATGTTCACTGGGTACGGGATTTTGACCCATGGCCATTCCGGTGCTGATACCAAACCCACGCTTTGAACCCAAACAGCCACATGGCTTTTACAAGGCCGAAACAGAAATCCTCATGGAAGTTTTGGCATCGACCAAGAGACAAAAAACAAAAAACTCGACTCATCTGTAGACTAAACTTGCAGCTGCTGTTGGTGTTGTCTTCCGTTTTTGCTCGGAGCTAGACGCAGATGCACAACTTCTTTGGAAGATGGCGTCTTCAATGAAACTACTCGTCGCTTTGTTGGCTTGCAACATGCACTTCGAGTCAAACCCTTGTGGTAGCCCTGGGTGCATTCGACGGAAGCTGTATACAAAAGTTCTCAGAGCTGGACAAGCAGCAAAACCATCTCCGGGCAACTGCCCGAGCTGGTTTGGTCTGCATATGGGTGTGGGTCAAAAATAGGAACCCCAAATGGCACCTATAACAGTAAATGGAAACAAGGACTACAACCTGCGGTCCCATAATGGTTTAATTTTCACCCACACCCGTTTGAAAATTTTCCGGCGTCTCCAGAGCAAGACAGAGTCCTTTGGAGTTTTGGCCTATCCACGCTCAGAGACAAAGCATTACGAGTAAACTCGCGAGCACATACCAGGCTCCATGATCCGTTTTCGAAACTGATTTGAACACCCAATCATGACCCCAACTGATTAGCAGCCACCATGGTTTCGAACATGAGTATCAGGCCCCCATGACCCCTGACAGAGGTGTCCCCAGGTTTCGAACCTCATGGAGACTAGGTGTCGCGCGCCGAGGAAGCGCGCCGGTGAGGTTCTTTCTGGCCAGCACGGGCCCCTTTTTTGTGCGGGAAACATCGGGTGAACTCCAGCGCACCATCTCAAAAATGCGAAAAGCGAGCTGAGTCCGGGATCTTCACCAAGCCTGCCTCAGGCTTGGATGTGTCGAGCAAGCGGTGCGTTGACTTTGGCTTGTTTTAGCGTTTAGG
>CAUJNA010000647.1:74905-82405 GCA_963377175.1 Effrenium voratum | reverse complement strand
TAGTATTCATAATAAATCGTTGGTCGCATGTCGTTTGTTTTTGCGGCCGCGTTTTGGTTGACCAATCTTTGAGCCACTTGCCTCTTTTTCAGCCCTGGTTCGGAGCTTCCGGTGTTTACTTGTCCTGCTCCGAAACTGCAACTCTGTTTGAACAACTTTCGCAGTCAAACAGATTCCGTGATGCCTGTGTCGGCGTTCGTTCCCATGTTATCTCCCTGTGTCAAAAGCTGACAGCATACCAAACAGCCGGCGGGGGGAATCCATCAGCTAGGTCTACCAGTCAATCAAGATGCACACGAGTGCTTCTCAAAATGGCGAACCCACTTTTGATTGGTAGCTACAGGGAAACCAAAAGAAAGCCTCGCGTTTTGCCCCCTTTCCATCAAACAGCCATTGCTTCCCACTGTTTCCGAAATCCCCTTAAAAACCGCAGATTCCCCTGACTGCGTTGCACGTTTCTTCGAATCATCTCCAACAGATTCAAATAGGTCCTCCGAGAGGTTAGAAAAGGGCACGTTTCTGTTTTTTTTCTGTAGTCTATTTTAGTAGGGGATCAGTCCCCAAGAAAAGTCGCTCGAGCCTGGGCCCTGGGATCGAAAAACGGTGAACTTTAATAAGGGGCCCTCGCACATCAAGCATCTGGCTGGGAATTGATGTCCAACCACCAACAGGTGTCTCTAACTCCCAAAAAAAAACCCGCCAAGTCAAGACCCGGCCGAGCGGCGTGCGCAACATCGCCGCCACCTTCTTCTGGCTGCTGCACCGAGTTGGCTTCTTTTGTGGGACTGGCGACCGGAGGCAGGAGGCCGCCCGGGTTGTCCGTTGGGCGTGCATGAATGTGCTTACATGGGTATGTAAGTTTGAGCTGTGTAAATATGGGTATTCCTAGTTAAATATATATATATATATATATGTTCCAACCCGTGGGACCCCCTGTTCACCACCACCCTCCCGCCCAAAACCCTGGCTCGGAGCGGGGCGCGCGGGGTACGCTAGACGCACGCGTGGTGCGCGGGGCTCCGCGGGGGGTGCGCGGGGCGCACGTGGCGCACGGGTTGCGCGGCGCGCTTGGCGCGCGCGTGACACATCATGTCCACCTGTTGAATGGTTTGGTTACGTTGTGTCCTGAAAAACGGTGTCCAGGAGCTGTTGAGCCTCGCACGAGAATCCAAGCACATACAAAAAGCAAACGACCCCAAAAACATGCCTAGCAAAATCCGTTCGAAAATCAAAATGGGTTGCATGTCCGAAGCCTGTGACGTGTCCATGCAACACCAACCCGACCAAATGTTGCAAGTTCGGCAATTGTTATATAAATGGACCTGAAGGAAAAAACTGCTCGCATGTGTCAAGGTCTGCGTGACCCCTCACGCTGAAGGGCACAGCCCTGCTTCAAGCCAATGACTGCCACACTTCGCTAGTGCCCGTGGAAGACCTCCACTCCTGTGGGCCCAGATTTGGCGAAGAATTTCACTATACATTCGCTCAAGGCAACTCCGTTGTCATGGGCTTCTCAAAAGAGCCTTTCCCCAGAGGATAGGCTTCAGCAAGGCCATCATTCAGGCGGACAGCATTCCTTGCGCCTGTACAGCAGGGATGACGTGAATGGTGCAATTCGCATTCAATCAGAGGCAACTGCCCATGGTGGAGCCCCCAGTGACGGTGGAGTTTTTTCCAAGGCAGCGCCAGAACCCTTCCTGTGGTGGATGGAGTTCGTCGATCATCTGCCTGCGGGGGCAAATTTTTGTCAACACAAGGCGTGCCGAAAATAGTAACGCAGCAATCGAATGCCGGACGCATATGAAAGTGGTGTCAGTGGCGATATTACTCCAGACTCCGACAAATGTGGCATTAGGAAATCCAACTCCTGATCAGATGATGTTGTAGTACCTCATCCTGCGCACCAAACCACCCCTTCATGCGAACAAAATTCATATTCAGTTGCGTTTATAGATGTTACATGATTAACGTTTGACATAAAATAGCGATTAAACATACTTATAAGATAATGTGTATTATTATTGTATGAGCTATCATTATGTTATGAGGGAGTGCAAGGGGTTTGCGCGGGGCGCGGGGGACGCGCGGGGGCGCGGGGGACGCGCGGGGGGCGCGAGAGCACGTGGCGTGCACGAGAGCGCGTGGGGGCGCGCGGGGTGCGCGCGGCCGCGTGGGGGCGCGCGAGGGGCGCGTGGCGCACTGGGTGCGTGGGGGCGCGCGGCGCGCTTGGTGCGCAGGGTGCGAGGGGCGCGTGAATCTGTTTGGAGAGCTGCGTCCGCTTTGCATGCTATTTCCCCAAACACCAAATGAAAAACATATTCTGCAACTCCTGCCAGGTTGGGGAAAAACGCGCTTGCAGGCTTCGATGGTGTCCAGGACGTCGGAAAAAATCCACCGTGTTGTTCCCTGGCTTCAGCTGCCAGTCCTTCTGTGCGCTGGGCAGAAAGGCCGGGGAAAGGCCAAGAAAAGTATGCGCTGCGTAGAGTTCGCCCTGCTGCTGAGAACAAGGACTTGAACGTGGCATGGGAGAGGATTGTCCAGTCGCCCGCTTGAATGCATTTCGATATCAAACATCTTCCATGAGCCGACGGCGGGTCAAACGGTTCCTCACACCAAGCAAAGCACACGTGCTTCCCTGAGATACAAAATGCTTGGTGAGCTCCAGGAAAGTGGGCTCCGATTTTCCTTGGCGCTTCAACATGGCAAGGCGTTCACAAATCCATGGTCGTAGTAAAGCTTTCTGCGCAAGCGCGGGCGGGCCCCAGTCTACGGCCCTCCCGCGAGCCACCACCTCTGCTCCCATTTCCCGCACATGGGGCTTCGGCGGGGCGCTGCAAAAGAGCCACCAAGCCGCGACGCTCAGCGGTACCACCACCTACCGCCAGCAGATAGAAGGCTGTGTGGGAACTAAAAGACGGATGGCCCAGAAGCTCGCGCTACCAAGTTTAAGGCAAATCTGAGACAAGGCACGCCAGCAACTTTGCAAACACACGACGCAGCATAACACCCCACCCCCGCAGCTTGGACACCCGACGCTCCACAGCATCGCTGTTACCTTGGCTTGACCGAGACCCGCGTGAAGCTTCTGCGAAGTCAGCTTGGGCGCATACCACAAAGGACTGCCGAGGTTCGTCGTCCTCAGTCAGCCCGGGATAAGCAACAAGAAACGAGACTCTCGACATAGGTCTCCCGGCTCAAAGTGGCATTTACTGCGCCATGTTGCCTACCTCGACGCTGGACACGTGTGCGTGCCTCCAGAAGCAGCGACGCCTCCAAAGCATCGAAGGCAATGTCTCTCTTATTCAATAACAACAACTCCAAAGCGCCGAAGACAAAAGCTAGCCAGCCCAACCTGTTCGACTCGTCAGTTGCCAGATGATGAGAAGAGCAAAGGAAAATGAAACTCCCATGGTCGCAACGGCCCGAGCTTGGGCCAGGCCCGAACAACGCGCGGGCGAGATTACGAGAATGCGGTGTAGGATGGGTTTAGGGTTGGTTGTGGGTTGAGTTGTCCGACGCGTCGGGATTCAAGGGTGCGAGTTCTTGGGCTTGAGGAGGGGGGGTCTGGGGACCGTAGCAGCGGGGTGTGGGATCCGGGGTCTCAAAGTCGGGCGGGGGAGGGGGGGACCCTACCCTTATAGGGGGGGGTGGTTGGTGGCCTGGGACTGCAACATATGTACATGTATGTATACCAAAGATTCCGTTTTAACCCCCCGACCCTCGAAAGCACATTGTCACATATATATATATATATATATATTCACATACGTTTTTTTGCGCACACATGTGTATATATATATATACACATGGAGAGAGGTACCTATGAACCCCTTGCTTGATCCCCTTCGTGCACAGTTTCCAAGAGATGTATTTGCAGGAAGCCTCCATTCCAAGTGAGGTGAAGATTGGGGCAAGCTCGGGAGCAGCCGGGTGAGGCTTGGGCTTGGACAACAGCGTGTGGTTTCCGCTTTTGGCTGAACCCAATAAGTGGTCCACCCTCCCGCTCTGCTTTGGACACACATCTGGACTACAAGTAGTTGGTATAGTCTACAACCTGGCAATAAGAACACCCAAGAAGGGTCCTTCATCATGAGCAAGCTTAAGCCCAAGTGAGCTTGCAACAGGTCGCACAAGCTGCACCGATTGGTTGACGTGTTTTCATGCACGCTGATGGCCTCAAACGCCATCGCCCACATTTGGTGCTTGTTTTTGATCGGGGAGCCAAGCAAAAAAAACGCGCCGAGGGCAGCAAAGGGCCAAAATCATCCAGATCCATAAGGGAACTTCTCAAAATAGGGTACCCTAAAATGATTGGCTACCCTTTTTGGCTGCCCAGCAAATAGCATTCATAGTAAACATGTTTAATGCTAGACTGCCTGGTATCATGGTTCTTATAATGAAGATGCATAATCGCAAAAGTGATGGTGTGTGTGTGTGTGTGCAAAGCCCCGACCGAATTCTGGTCTTTGGGGGCATTCCATGTTGAACCGGGCGTGAAAAAACACTCATTTTCACAGCGTGTTCTTGTGTCCACGCGCGCAAGATATACAAACAAACATCCGTGCTACATGTGCAATAGCTAAACTAAACCATATGTAACTTCGATTTGGCTGCTCTTAGCTCATGCAAGTGCGTTTAGTGCAGAAATCGCTCGTTTCAAAGTAAGCCAGAAGACGCATGGAAGGCCCAGCAGCAACACTTTGACAACTCAAGCATCACCTCAAACTTCCCAAGGGAACGCTCCCATTCGATCTCGCCTGACAGGCTCCAGTCGTCCAGTCCGGTGAAGCTGGTTCTCCTGGCCCGCCGGAGTCTTGGGTGTGTCTTTCTTGGGGCCCCGAAAAACGGGGCAGGGGTGGTCCTTTGGGTTTGCCTTAAACCCAGGGTACCATCGAAGAAAGGAGCCCCGCCCTCATGGACAATGCCGGACGGGTTTTTGGGACTTTTGGGGATACATGCAGGCGCTGGGGTTTTTCCAGGCCCCACGCGATGGGCCCAGAGCTGCGGGTATTTCAGAGAGGCATGTGTCGGAGCCTCCATGCAGACCAAGATCTTGATGCAATTTCAAGCAGTAAACCTTTGCTTTTGTTTCATCCAGGAGTTCTCAAAATTGTAGCCCCTGGAATGGTTACCAAACCAACAGCGGTCCACCAGTGGGAGAAACGCTCAATTGGCCTATGTGTCAGATTGTCGAATCTTGGACCTTTTCGGGACCGTTTCGGTAGGATGACATGTGGGTGTGGGTCAAAATTAAGCCACCAGGGGACCGCAGGTTTTAGTCTTTGGTTCCATTTACCAGGGTTCGATTTTGGGTACCTATTTTTGACCCACAGCCATGTCTTCCGTCGGCTGGAGAGTCCCGAGTGGTCCGTTGCTGCAATTTGTGCAATGGGAAGGTTTGTGAGAACCAGCTTTGACCCGCAAAAACAACATGGCTTGGACCCCCACACCCAAAACCGAAAAGGCCGTTGCTCTTTGTTCACGCGAAGAAGCAATGGAATGAAGAACGGCCAGGCAAAATTGACATGCTCTTCACTATTGGGTACCATCGAACATTTGCTCAGGCTTTCTGATAGTGGCAACTAGCTCCACAAGCCACAGGTGTCAGAGGTCGACTTCCATCTTTAGAGAGCAAACCAGGCACCAGGTTTGCTCCTACTGAGAGATCCCAAGCCGAATCCCCTGCTTGACTTTGGGCGTCAAAGGGAAATCCCCAAGTCTTGACACATGACCGTTAGGCCCGTTCGGCAATTCGCCTTACGATCCGTTCATTTTGTGTATTCAAAAAAATGGCTGTGGGGTACCCAAAATGGAACCCTGGTACATGGAAACAATGACTAAAACCTGTGGTCCCCTGGTGGTCTAATTTTGACCCATACCCCAGAAGCCGTGGCCAACTTTGACCTGAAGACTAACATCCCTGAAGTACCATCCCCAAAAACTCCCTTCCTGCCTTGGCTGGACCCCGGAATCGTCCTGCGGCCAAGGCGGAAGATGTCTTTTCCCTTGGCTCGGTGAAAATTCGCTGGGAAAGCTGCCACCTTTTGGCCTGCTACAGGAAGCTCGTGAAGCGAAATTCGGGTGGAGCAGGAAGCTTCAAGCCAACTCGAGCTTACGAGAAGCTTGGAAAGCTCATGTCTTAGTCTACAGGAGGCTGAGGAAGCAAATTTCTGTCGAAAAGCTATAGGAAAAGTTCATGTTGCCAGGGAGCGAATTTCGCCTACCGCAAGCTCATTTCAGCATGGAAGATATCTTTGCCCCGGAGCTAATCTTAATTCAGGAGAGCCTCCACTTCTCGCAAAGACTTCTCATGCCAAGGCTTCGCTTCTTGCATTCTGTCGTGCCACTGTTCGGTGCAAGCCTGCTGGATTACGAATTGTTTCTCACTGGCTTTCTGTTTGGTTCGGGATGATTTAGGGTGGACATAGAGTGGGGTTTGCCTGAGTTTAGGATGGAGTGTAGGTTCGTTTTGGTTGGTTTTGGGTCAACGCAGAGCTGCTTTAAGGTTCGGGCTTGGGTCAGGGTGGGTCTTAAGCCTGATTTTGGCTGTGATTAACAGGGTTAAGACAGATTTAGCATAGGATTTGGACGCACTTCAAGAAAGTGTTGAATGGTCGCTGATTCAGGGTGGGCCTGGGGTGCGTGAAATGTTATTTCAAGGTGGTCTAGGATTGCTTCACGGTTGATTTGGCAGGTGAAGGGAGGGCGTAGACAGAAGTACCATGGTCAACAGTTTGTTTGATTGCAAGACCCGGGACGGGCTGAGGCTTGGCAGGGTGCAAGACAAGACCCATCTGGCAAAGGGGCGACTGTTACAACCGCGGTCGCTCTCCTGACATTTCGCGTTGCTTCAGGTTTGCAAAATGTGTCAATAGAAGTATCTAAGGAATCCACATGTCCGGGTCAAAGAAACAAATCTGTGTCTAACCTCCAATCCAAGTTCGCCCTGGGGGACCCCCAAAAAATCCATCCAGCGATGCCACGTCCTGGGAGGTGTGGTGGGACCCGCAGAGCGACACGCCGCCGCGGCAGAGGCTCTTGGGGCAGCCCTGCAATAGCACCTCAAGTGGATGGCACGTTCGTCACTTTGCTTGGGAGACGGAGTTTTGCTCCAGGAGAAAACGAAAAAGAAATGTGTTTTCGCCGCCAAAATAATGTGTCGTTTGTGTGTGTGTGTGTGTGTGTGTGTGTGTGTGTGTGTGTGTGTGTGTGTGTGTGTGTGTGTGTGTGTGTGTGTGTGTGTGTGTGTGTGTGTGTGTGTGTGTGTGTGTGTGTGTGTGTGTGTGTGTGTGTGTGTGTGTGTGTGTGTGGTGTGTGTGTGTGTGTGTGTGTGTGTGTGTGTGTGTGTGTGTGTGTGTGTGTGTGTGTGTGTGTGTGTGTGTGTGTGTGTGTGTGTGTGTGTGTGTGTGTGTGTGTGTGTGTGTGTGTGTGTGTGTGTGTGTGTGTGTGTGTGTGTGTGTGTGTGTGTGTGTGTGTTGTGTGTGTGTTGTGTGTGTGTTG
>CAUJNA010000647.1:67500-72500 GCA_963377175.1 Effrenium voratum | reverse complement strand
TTTCATGCTGGAAACTGAAGCCCAGGGTTTCCCCCGCCAGCAGGTCCAATTACTTCGCCAAGGCGCCGCAGAACGCAGGTCCGCCAGGCGACAGCCCTTCTTCTCGGCCAGGATCTCGAGCCTGCGAAGGGATTCGTCGTGTCTCCAAAGGGGCCTCTGGCTCCTGCAAGTAATGAACACCCCCTAGTAATAAACCCTGTTTATTCATATGGGGGTGTCCCTGGTTTTAGTGGAGATTGTTCACTTTTGGAGGGGAACACCCCCCTATAAACTGGGGCTGATCAATAGGGGGTCAACATTATGCTGGATCACCCCCCCCCAAAAAAAAAAACCTCACGGATTGAAACATCTGCCCATGTCCCAAAACAACACAATAGCCAGAAAAGGGGCCTTTGGGTCGGGAGGGTGATCTGGATGTCAACTGAACTGTGAACTCCCCAACCAATGCAAACAGGATCACGGATGGACTCGGACCTGCCACTTGCATTGTGGGGCCCACAGCCCAATCCCAAAGCCACCCAAACCGACCTACCCCCACCCAAAGCCCACCTAAACCCACCGAAACCCACCTAAACCCAGCCTAGACACACCGAAACCCTCCTACACCCACCGAAACCCACCCTGGATCCACCGAAACCCACCGCCCTCTCGCGGGGTTTCTCTCAGGTCCCCGGCGCCAGCTCAAACTGCAAGAAGTCGATGCTCCGCACACTGCGGTCCTGCCATGACGGCCTTTGTGCCAAATTGGACTCGACCATTCGAGAGGTCCACAATTGAGTCACAATCAAAACCCGGGATTAAAATGGTCGCAGAGCCATGTGAAGGGACTGCCCCTATCAACCTTCTACCCAGGTTTGGATTGTGGCTCAATTGGAACCCTAGGGAACCCTCGGGAAACCCAGGGAAACCCTAGGGAAATGTTAGGGAAACTTCAGGGAAACCCCCAAAAAAAACCCGAGAAGAAACCCCAGGTGTCCAAAGAGAACCCCCCGAAACCGAACCCTGAGCGCTCTCAGAATTCCCGGCATCCGCGTTGAGTCCGCGCAGGCGACGGTCCATCGAGCGCGGGCTGAGTCGACCTTCGCGTCGGCCCTGCCTTGATCCGGGGATCCGAAAACACCAAGTCCACCTGGCGCGAAATCTGCGAACGGCTTCCAGCTATACCAGGGACTCGACCGGCACTTCGGGGTTTGACTATCAGTGTGCCTTTCCCCTGGGTGTTCCTTACAGAACCAAACAAGGGGTACCCACAAAAAAAAGACGAGCCACCCATTTTTCCCAGGGGTGGATTCCCCCTTCTTTTCAACCATCGTTCTTTTCAAACAGCTGTTTCCGAGGGCCGTGGGTGGGTTTTTAGAAAGAAGGATGCCTGGAAAGCATGGAGATGGAAGGTAGCCCTAGAATTTGGTCGGGGGGTACTGCCGGAAGCCTAGCCGCATGCCCTGATTTTTGGTGGTCGAGTCGCTCCTCTACCATTGGCCAGGCTGGCACCAAGCACAGACTTCCAAGTGCCCCACAGGCTGTTCAAGCCCTTCTTCAAAGAAACAACTTCCCAAAACGCTGCACACTAACCACTCCAAAAAGAAAAAACTGGAGACAGAAGAAGATTGAAACAAAGAGAAAAAGAAAGAAAAAGGGGAAACAAAGGGAGGAAAAAAACGGTGTTGGCACCCCTCCCCACGTGGCCGACCGCCCAATGAAAGCTGCGTTGGAGAGTTCCCCAAACCGAGAGGTAAAGAAACTCAGAGTCGAGTTTCGGACCCCGCACAGGGTGTGTGGGAAATGGAATCCACGAATCTGTGATCCAACAAAAAGGGCCTAACCCCAAAGACTAACACCCCAAAAAAAAAGGGGAGATTCCCAAAAGTATCACAGAAGTGGTTGAATCAACCCCGAGTGATTCCACAACCCTGCGGGCCCCCGCATTGAGGCCTTTTCGGGCTTTCGGGGTGGGCCTTGCTTGACCAAAGCCCCAGGACCTTCCGACTTCCGACCAGATCTGAAGGAGCGCGCCGAGACCGCATCCAGGTGCTCGTCCAGCAAGCCACAGTCCTCCGCTCTGCCGGTCGTATGGGGGTCCTGGGGGGTCCTGCTCCAAAAGGTCTGGGTTCTTTGGATCTCCGTTCGGAAATATTGGCCAAAGCGATGTAACCCATGCCTGGGAAGCAAACCACTAGCATGGGGCAACTCATTATATACGGCCAGCAAGCTTCTGGAGGTGATGCCTGCGGCCCTTGGGCATCTGAGGCGAACACTCAGGACTGATGCTATCCCTGCCTTGCCGCCTTCATCCCATACTTGTTTGATTTTTTTCGGGGGGGAAGGGGGGGGGGGGGGGGGGTGTCTTACTACTTGTTTTTTACTTCTCTTTGTTTTGTTGTGTGTGTTTTTTGTGTGTGTGTGTTTTTTTTTGGGGGGGGGGTTCTCTGGGGGGGGTGTCTTACTACGCGCCGTGCAGACCGGCGTTCCGGAGCCACGCATCCAGTCATATCACAAGCCATTGCATGCTTTGAATTCGCCTTGCCGGCCTGGTTGAGACATCCTTACCCCACTTCTCAAACTATCATGTGAAAGACAGAAAAAAACGGCGCAGGTTGCACGTTACCTCTCAGTAGAACCCACCAAAGGCTGGCGTCCTTTAGGTTTCCCTACCCAACTCCGAGCCCCGAAAAGAAAAACAACGCGAGCCACGACATCCGCTTCCAGACGACCCCCCGCCTTGCAAAGCCGGACAAAATTGGAGCCGTTCATGTCGGCCTGATGAGACGAGAGAGGCTCTGTGTCTCAAACTCATCCCCTGAGAGGTTTTCAAAATGGCGGACCACATGTTGGCTGGTATTGAAAGGGAAACCAGAAGGAAAATAACCAATTTGGGGGCTACGATTTTGAGAACCCGCACTTGGATAGAAGGCCAAGGTTGATGGCATTGAGATCTTGGTATGCATTGAGGATCCGACACATGCCTCAATGCATTGCCCCTGCCGAGCTTGTCATGACCATGTCCATACTTCTTTCTGTTGAGGGCATAAGAAGTGGTCAAATCATCACAGTGAAGAAAAACATACGAATCCCAAAGGTGCACCTGATTTGTCCCCACTCACAGGACATTTATTTACATGGCCCTCAAAATATGTTGGATGTTCACAAGGCTGGACGGGAATGTGAGCGAAAGGACTTTGATATCTCATCATATAGTTTTACACATGCTCGCGTGGTTTGTCTGGTTCCTGGGAGGGGGTGGGCCCGTGGCGATTTACATTTGTTGCAAGGAGAAGAAAAAAAAGAGTGAGGTTACTGTGTGCGAAAGCGCCAGTGTTGTAAAGGAAATTGAGGCTTGGCCCACATTTGGCGTTTGACACATCCAAACTTACTGATTGATTGATTTCTTCCACAAAGAGGCGGGGGGGGGGTGGGGGCTGCGCTTGCGGCGCACTGTTGAAGGCAAGTTTTTCCAACTCTCGTCAGCCCGTGTTGGGCAAGATGTGGCTGTGGCTCAAAAAACCGGAATTCCAAAATGGCTTGCCCTGGTAAGTGGAAACATGGACCAAAACCTGCGTAACGGCCCCTGCTGTCTAATTTTGAGCCACACCCATGTATACTCCATCCAGGTTGGATGGACGTCTCTGAAACCTGCGGAGGTCGCAAACCTGAAGCAACATCCTCTGAGCAGTCGAGGCTCTCAATCCAAGCGTACCTTTGGATTGTACTTTTGGGGGGCCAGGTAGAAACGTGTTTTGTTTTTGCCTTGTTTTTTCTTTTCTTTTTTCTGGAATTGGCTTCTTTAAAAAAAAAAAAAGAACAGAGAGAGAGAGAGAGAAAAAAAGAAGAAGAAGAAAAAAAAAGCAAAAGCAAAACACAGATCCTCCCTCACCCTCAAGGATGCAACACTCGTTGGCAACCTGTCCAACCCTAGCCTCTAGGGTGACGATCCCCCAGTTCTTTTCTCGCGTTCGGCTCGGTTTCTAGGTGTTCCAGTAGAGAGGTTAGAATAAGTTGGTACCCGATGTTTTTTCTGGTCGGTCTATTTTGGTAGGGGAACCCGGTGGCAGGTCACCCGATTTTTTCTGTAGTCTATTTTAGTAGGGGAACCCTCCCCCAAAAGAAGGTAAAAGGGCACTACGGGGGACCTAGGTTTGCCCAGTGGTGGCATGTGTTGGTATTTCATGGTGGGCGAGATGAGAAAAATGGGACGTGTACAAGTAGACATAGGTTTTGGGGACTGGTGTCAAAAAGAAAAGCAACAGGAAGCCAATAACTTGGAGGGCCCACTTGTTTTCACAGAGAGGGAAAACAACACAAGCCGTTGCAGGCTACGTGTTGTCAAATGTCCACCAACAAGAACGGATTGTGGCTAATTCCTTTTAAAGTGGAATCTTGAAATGGTTGCATACAATCACGGAGGGATATCCACAAAGGGTTATCCAAAATCACACGGTTGATGACTAATTACCTAGACTAGTGGATATTTTGAACGAACCTCACATGTCCTCGCTTTTGTTTGTGCTCGGTCAACCTCACCTCAAGGTTGTTCAAGGGTGCGATCGGTTTGTGTCTTTATTTAGGGGATCCCCAACATGGCTTCGGCTTCCCTTCTAGTTTCTCTTTAAATGCCGTCCAAACAGACTCGCAACAAAAAAGGCTACCCTCAAACCAAACAGAACACACATAATATGCCTTTCTTTTGCCGACAGTGGTTTTCCTGTTGATTTCCACCAAAATAAAACCTCAAAAACAGAGGTGCCCCTTGGTTTTTCTCTTGGTTCTTCTCTTGGTTTCTCTCTGGGTTTCCCTTTACGACCCACCAAAACACGGGGGTACCAACTCCAAGAAAGACAAGGCACATGCCCCGGGCCGCAGAAGTTGTAGAAGGCTGCCTCGAGGCCGTCCCCGTCCTCAGCGCTGGGAAGCGTCGACGTGAGGGTCCCCGAATCCGGCAGCTCTGAAGCTTGGCTTGCGCTATGCTATGGACGAAGCCTTGGTTGCTGTTGACCCCCATGCAA
>CAUJNA010000647.1:60000-62500 GCA_963377175.1 Effrenium voratum | reverse complement strand
GGAGAAGTCCAATCTAGCTCTTGGCTTTTACTTAGGATCTTCCCAACATAGGCCCCAGTGTAACATGTGAAAGAAAATGTGGCTTGCTAAGCCTGAGATAAAGACGGGGTCGGTCTCTGGGGATTTGGATGCGGACCAGGGAATTCAAACCTCCAGCCCAGAAACAGCGCCACAAAACGGAGAAAGGACCCCACACCGCGCCCCAGCCCAAGTCTCAGGCTGGTCAAGCTGGCTGTGGGTCAAAAATATGCACCCCAAATGGAACCCTGGTGTGGAAACATGAACCAAAACCTGGTCCCCTGAGTCCCCTGGTGAAAACTTTTGACCACCCAAATCGACACAGCCAAGCGTCGTTGCGGATCCGCATCTCCCGCGCCCTGCCTGCGGCTCTTTGCGACCAAAATTTGGCTGTGGTTGTCAAAACCCTGCTGGTGGACATCAAAACAGGTGGTACATGGGTGCTCCGCCCCAAAATGGGATCGGCATAGGTTATGACCCATGGCCATTTGAAGTCGCGGAACTCAATTCGTAAGGCAAACTCGGATGTTGCCAACCATTTTCCCCACATGCCTTCTTGCCACTTATGACATCATTGGGGATAGAATATTAAAGGGCATTGCTTGGCATAACGAACATGTACTTTACTGACATTAGACATCCTTTCGTTAGCTTGCAGACATGGCAGCGCAACCCAAGCTGGCGTGGGGAGGTTGCAGGCTCAAGTCAGCCATTTGGGTTCAAGTCCCCAAACCACCAACTAAAGGAGTATTTGACAATATGCTCAAGGCAATCCTAAAGCCCAGCTGAAACCCAAACGGCCACTGGTTGCGAACCGCATCGAGAAACCGGGCGAGATGCCAGGCCTGTCTCCTTCAGGATCCTGAGATCGACCACGAGAAGGTCGCAATCCCTATTGGTGCCGTGTTATGCTCAACTGAGGGGGCCGGTAGCATCTTGTCTCAGAAACACTGGGGGGATGGCATCTGGTCTAAGAAACATAACAACATGTGAGTGAGCAACAGCAGAAACATGTGTCAAGCCAATTGCCAAGCCAAAAAACCAAGTCGAAGTCAATCTGAGCCATCGAAGGGGTGGACGTGCTTGCACAGTCTTGTCTGCATCGGGATTGAAGCAAGAGATGCAAGAGATGAGTGATCACATGATGCAAGCAATGCAGGTGATGCAGTTCAGTGCGGTGATGCAGGTAATGCAGGGGATGAGGATGATGCAGTTGATGTCAGCAATGCAAGCCACTGCAGGTGATGCTGGTAAGACATGGCGGTTGTGATTGGCAAAGCCTGCTTGCAATGATATGGATGCTGATGATGCTGGTGATGTTGGGGATGTTGATAATGTTTTAGTGCAAATGGCGTATGATGCTGTCAATGCCAATGATGCTGGGGATGTTGGTCATGCTGATGATTGATGATGTTGGGTATGCTTGGGATGCGGCTATAGCTGTTTTGCATCGCTCACCGTCTAAGAGAGGCTTGTAGTGGCAACTGTGTCTGCACATATGTTCCTAAGAACTGCTTGACCGAGCTTCGTCCGTGTGAGGGCTTGGGCGCGGTCGGAGCCTTGCCGCAGCCAGTGCAGGAATTCCTTCGGAGAGACCTCGCAACGTGCGCCGAGTAGCGGCTGAACTTGAATGCACGGCCCAATGAAACGGGTTCTCAAAGCAAGCCCGGCCGATGCATGACAACTCAATCAAAGGTTGGAAACCCCACCTGTGAATCCGCAAGACCGGACAAACAAAGAGGTAGACTGGGCTCAAATTCTGGTCTTCCGACCTACTTCAATGGACGTCTGCTTGGTTGTCAAACGAGCGTAGCTTGACCCAATCGGGAAGTGGATACCCTCCCACCCAAAGTGAACCCAAGTATGAGTCTCCTGCAACACAACTGTGCCCTCCGACCTTCCTCAAATCTGAGACACCACAAGGTGCCTCAGGCATTGCATTCACCCAAGCGCATTCAAACTCCTTCTTCTGACTGGTTCAGAAAGATTGGCAACATCCCCACACGGTATCCAACATTTCAATACCTAACGTCACAGGTGCCACCCAAAAACCAAGTTCTCTGAAAAATTCGACCAACCACCGAGCGGCGAAGCCAAGCTCTGACACAGGCTAATGATGCCCTGCAGCAAACCACACGGTTTCGGGCGTCATTTCAACCTGAAAGTTCAAACTGCGCTGCGGAGGCTGGCTTTTGACGCCTGAGCCCTTTTATCCTCAATGTTTCCAGAAGTGTTCGCTCACTCCCCATTCTAGGGGATCGCCGCGAATGGAGTCCTTCAAACCTCCTTCCAAACAGCATCCCCGACTCAAACCAAACAAATTTTTGGTGTTTGGTTCCAAACCAGTATTTAACACCAAATTTTGCAGGATCCCCCCTCAAAAACTGGTTGGGTTTGACTTTTGGTCAAGATTTGGCGTCAAACCAAACTTGGGTGTCAAAAACTGGCCAAATCAAAGCCCAACCGTCGGAACAAAAAAAAA
>CAUJNA010000647.1:0-55000 GCA_963377175.1 Effrenium voratum | reverse complement strand
CAACCAATGAAAAGTCACTTCTCGTCCGCAGCTGCTTTTGGCCCGCACCGCACCTCTGCTGAGGTGCTTACAGTAGTCATGGATCTGCCTCAGGCGCTCCAGAAAGATTCCCCCCTGTCTGGGTTGATTTAGGGTTTGAATCAAACATCTGGTTTGTTTTGAGACGCCCGGTTCAAAATCGGCGTCCGGATGTGTCCAGCTTCTTGAAACGAAAATGTCTTCCCTGCCTTCGCACCGACGCGCCACGAACCGTTCGAACCGGGTTTCCGGTTCGGGTTTCCGGTCACCAAGCGCCCAGCAAGGGCGGGATCTTTGGGACCAAGGTCTTGAACACCTGGTGCAGCTCGTGCCTCCGAAGGGCGGCGGAGGAAAAGACGCCCAGCCTTCTAGGGATACCTTCCATGTCCATTCTTAACCCAGGGATCCGAATCTTTCCAGGGGAAAACGGCTGGTTTTTGAAAAGAACGATGGTTGAAAAGAATGGAAAAGGAATCAACCCCTGGAACCCTCTATCCAAAGGGGAACTTCACAGGGTCCTGGTTTGGACCATGTTCCTTCCAAAGAGACCCACTGGTAGATGCCCCCCCCATCCACAAACATGTAACCTCACAGAGGCTCCTGGAAGGTGATTTTCCCTTCAAAAGGGAGGGTTCCATGTTCGTAACCAAACGCTAGCTGTTCTTTCGGTTTCCCAGCAAACCAACCAGTTTAAGGGTGCCCTCAAAAGAACCACATCCGTACTCCAACCTGCAAAGTCACCCGAAACTGGAAACAAGCGATGGCAGCTCTTACGTCAAGTCTGTGAGCCTGGGAAGCTTTGCCAAGAGCTGCACGTCCTTCCCGGAAAATGGGCCGCCGCTGTGCGGCTTGCAATGAGAAGTCTTGTTTAAAAACATATCCCGTCGGAATTCTAAAGGGGCCAACAATGAGGTGGGGATGGTCTCAGAATGGCTTTTCAGCCAACATTGGGTGTCGAAATCCGGCGGCCGAACTCCGAAATCCGGCCTGTCCAAAGTGCCACCGCCATCCTGGTCGAGCCACGGCCCGAGCGCCACCCCCACTCAGGTTTTGAACTCCTCTTTGGGTGTTGAAGGACGCACCCAACACGCAACCAGCTTCTTTTTGTCGGCCAACGTTTCCCGCAAAACGCCGCTTTTGGGGATGGCCTCAAAATCAGGAATCCCAAAATGGCAAGGGTTTCCTCGCCAATAACAGCTCGGGTTCCCCCAAAAAGGCGATCTACCCCTTCGTGCGGCCTGGTGGAAAGGGGCCATTGGCGCGGCTGGGCGACCAGCAGAACCTGGCCCTAGATCAAACTCCCCGGTGAATGGAAGTTCACAAGGTCATCTATAGGCAATCCTCTACCGAAGGGAATTCCCCAGAATGAACCTGGGCTTTGTCAAATACTTGGGTAAGGAAAAAACACTACTTCATCAAATCGTGCCGACATTGGGGCCCAAGCGTCCCGGATGGGGAGGAGACCTGATTATAAATTGAACATGGGACCGCCTCGTGCCGATTTCGCGCATCTCCGATGCTTCGAAGCGATGCAGCGATGCTGCCCCTGCCTTGTCGAAACGATCAAAGATGGCACGGATCCTGGCCGAGTTGCACGAGCTGGCCCAGAGGACATTCAGAGGAATCACCATATGGAACAATGTCCTAAGAGGGGAACTGTGATCAGTGCGATCCGGATGGCTGGGGGCCACCAAGAAGTATCCATTGACTCCGACATTTCAGTCACGGTTTGATGGCTGGGGCGTCCCCTAAAGCCTTCTGCCCTAAGGCTCTGAGAAGGCCATGCAACCCCTCTCTCTCTCTCCTTCCCCTCGCTCTCTCTCTCTCTGTCTCTCTCTCTCCCTCTCCCTTCGTTTCTCTTTCTCTTTCTCTCTTTCTCTTTCTTTCACCCGCAAGCAAGGGGTAGCTCAGCTACCCCTTGCTTGAGATCAAAGATCCCAGAAAAAGTCGGGAAAGTCCGCCCCCCCAAAAAAAAGAACGGAAAAGCACTTTCTCTCCCAACAAATGCTAAGAATCAACGGAGAACCCCACCTCAGCAGAGGCACTCGTGCGTTTAGTGCCAGGTCGCCTTTACCAACACCACGGCCGATTCTCGTGTTCGCCGCCTCTCCCCGAGGGCATCCAAGTCCAGCTCTGGACCTCCGGAAAGAAAAAGAAAAACGGCGTGGCAGCGGAAACAAAAAAATGCGAAACGAAAGAAGAATAATAAAAAAAGTTTACTGGGGGGGTTATAGAAAATATGGGCTGTGGGTCCCCAAAAGTAGAGTTAACCGCCAAAATATGTTGCCCTGCTACCTGGAAAAGACTGAAGCCAGCTTTCCTTTGTCCTCTTGCTTAATTTCGACCCGTATTAGCCAACAATTATTTCGAGCAACCGTTGACCCGGTTGATCAAAAGGAGCTTCAATCAGCATGTAGGCAGTAACCAAATCAACCTAATCAACCTAATCAACCTAATCAACCTAATCAACCAAATCAACCTTTACCATATTCCATTAGGTTGTTCACCATTGTTTAGCACCAATTTACCTGAAACTGAACGGTAAATGGTTTGGAACCCCAGGGTCAAAGAACCGCCCAAATATCGGCGCCTTTCTCAATCGGTGGGTCCCGTATATCTCAAGCGGCCATTTGCTCAGTCTGGAATTTTCTCAAGATGCATCAAGGGGTCGCGGTTGCATTTATTTGTTTCGCTTTTTGTGTTCCCCTGGTCCAAAGGAGATACAACAAGTCGGTCAGGCCTCAACCGTACCCCGAAGCGTACTGAATCCTCACCCAGGGACGGCTGAACTAACCGGTTGACACTGCGCGAAAAGTGCTCCACCAACATTCCTCGTGGTCCCTTGCTGAAGAACCAACCAGCGCGTGTCGCCAGTGCCAGACTTAGCCCAACCAAAGGCCATGTTTCTCGGCGCACGGCGAATGGACTTGGTACAGAGCAAAGCGGCCAAATGAGTGTGCTTCAAACATTGGAACCATGGACAAAATAGTTTACATCAACGAATGCCAAGCAACCCCCCGCAGCCAAGGGATGACATCCAAAAAAAATACGAATGCTCTTTTTGCGGGGTCCCCGATTGTTTGGGCACCTCTTTCAAAAACCCGAGGTGATGCTTGAAACTCCAAACTCACACCCCCCCACCACGAATTAAATCGGTGTAGACCCAAGTTTGCCCTCCAAAACTTCTTCGCAAGGAAGGCTCCTGACACATGGCCATGCGGCATAACCTATGGCTCCATTTCGGGGTGGATCCATTTGCCACCTATTTTGAGGCTCACCAGGGCTACAGGGCTTTGACCCACAGCCACATACCCAACAGCTCCACAAGTGCATTCTTGCTTCAGATCTCGCCAAACACCTCAGGCAAAACAGCCCGAAAACCGCCCCCGAAATCTGGGTATCGGCTTCCTGGTTGGGTACTGCTTTCAACATCTTCCGCCGGCGGGAGA
The DNA here is from genome assembly GCA_963377175.1 of Effrenium voratum. NCBI lineage: Eukaryota > Dinophyceae > Suessiales > Symbiodiniaceae > Effrenium > Effrenium voratum. The sequence continues at coordinate 51,533 of CAUJNA010000647.1, read as the reverse complement.
CGGATTTTTCGCCGCCAACTCCTCCCTCCCAACCGCACACTCCCCGGGCGGCCTCCGTCGTGAGACATCTGCAGGCCCTCAATTGCCCCGCCCTCCCAATTCCCGAATTGTCCGCGAAGGCCGGGAAAAAAGAACTCTTTTAGTTGTAAGGGTTGATGTCACCCATTTGCCCCAAATGGGTCTGTCCTTTTTGAGGGTCCCCCTTTTCGTGCGGTTCAAAAGGGAAATCAAAAGGAAAGCCACCATTCTGAGTGGTCTCCTAATAAAAGACATGCCCAAATGGAAACCGTGCGCAAATCGGAGGACCAGCGGTCGCTAGTGCAAGCCAAGCAGCCACACATGCCTGGGCTGAGCAGCAAACATTGAAGAAAAAAAGGAAACCTGTGTGGATCGCAAACTCCTGCACTTGGGATGGATGAAACTCTTATGGGTAAAGCACCTGACTGGTGCAGGTTCTCAAAGAATAATAATCCAACCCCAGTGGGCAGGAGGTGAAGTGTACCTCTGCCCTTGTTCACCACTGCGGAAAGGCTCTCAGCAATGCGTCGGAACACCTCGCAAACCAGGTGACTCGTATCATCTTGTCTCCCTATTCCCTTGAAAAAACCTTGAGGTCTTGATGCCTTGACCACTCTACTCCGGTCTGAGCTTGGTCGGCAACCCGGTGAAAGCTCCCTTAGCACCAGCTAGCTCTTGCCACCGGCGTTGCATTGATCAACACCGTCTGTCTACTTAGTCATTGAACCTCAAAAGCACTAGAGAGGTGCGGCCAAACGCTCAAAGAACCTTCCAGGCGCCCCTCCATCGGCCCACTGCCTGTGGACATCTAGTCCTTTGATCCTCTCTGTGGGATTTACGGGTCCCTATTCTAAAGGCAAAGCCCAATTAAGCCAAATTGGCCCAGAGGTGGCACGGCTCAAGCCTCTTTAAACACGTCCATGTCCATGTCTGGCGAGCGGCAGAGCTTCACGTGACCATCTACACGCTCACGCCGATGTCGTAGGATTCTGTGACTTGGATTGCTCTTGTTCTGGTATGATGTTGGCACCCCAACTGGGCTATTGCATCCGGTGATCTCTCTTGCCCCACCTTTGCTCAGAGATCTATGCTGTCGAGCCAAGAAGGTTTGCCCAGCACAAGGCAAGCGTCGACCCTAGCAAGGCGTCTCAGCATGTTCCAACCTCCAATAGGAAGGTCTCTCAAACAACTGTTCAAACCCCCCCTTCCAGTCGAGAACTTGCCCAGAGTTGGGGCGCCAGGGGAAAAAAAAACTCCTCTCTTGTCACCCCAGCGTTGGAGCGCCAGGGGTAAAAGTAAAAAAATGAAGAAAAAAAAACGTCCTTTCAACTCACCCCAGAAAAACACGGCACGACCCCAAAAAGAGACCTCGCAACGAGCAGAGCCTGGAGCGCGCTGCACTCCGCGCCTCGAAGACCTGCAGGGTCTCCGCGGGCACCGGCGGCCTTCAGACGCCGAAGGGTTCTCCTGCCTTGGGGCCTTGAAAGTCTCTGGGTTGACCTTGGGGGTCTCTGGGTTTATCTTCAATGGAAAACCCAAGAATGGGCCAATATTTCCCAGACCAGAGTTGGTCAGGGAGGAAAAATAGCACACTGTTCCTTTGTTGATGTTGGAAGGGGAGCAAAAGTTCTAAAATTTTAGCAGTTCAGTGGATTTGGATGTCAACCACTAAACCACAAGAGCCAAAAATGGGAAATGTTTCAACCAACGACAACCATGTTAGCAAGTTTCAAGCATTTCCAGGCCCTACGTCAAAATATGTGCTACATGAAGCCAAGCCTGCTCCGGCGCTCCAAGAGAATCCGCGCGAGATTTTGGGTGACATATCCAAGGCCTTGCTTGGAGGCATTGAAGATGGCTCAACTGATCTGAGGGAAGCAAAGAGGGTCCTTCACCAGAAAGAGGCGGGGGCCCGACGAACCAGGTGCAACACCCAAACGAATGCGTCCTGCAACGAAACCCTCATGGCTAATGTCCTTCTCGTGTTTCTCTCGCATCCTTCAGCTGCAAAAAGTGGTCTGTCCTTTTTCCAGGCTACCCCTCTTTTGTGGTTCTACAAGGAAACCGCAAGGGAAACCAAACCCAAAAACGTGTGTTGTTTTTGAGTTTTTTGGGTTTGGTTTTCCCTTTCGGGGCCCTGGTGGAATCCTGGTGGAACCCTGGTGGAACCTTACCTCAGGGCCGCCCCGGACCACCCCGGAGCCTATCTGGGCTGAGACCCCAAAGCTTCAGCTGTTGGAGAAAAAAAAAAAGCAGCCTTTTGGTTCCCTTGAAAACCGTCGAACTGGGGAGCCCCTAAAAACTGGGCTGTCCTCAGATCCCCCCCTAAAAGTTGAAAACCTTTACTGGGTTAGATGGCTATGGCTCAAAATTAATCATAATCACCTGGGGCAAACCGCGTGTTTTAGTCTTTCATTTACCAAGGCGCCATGTTGGAATTCTGCTTTTTTGAGCCGCCAGATGGAAAGCCCCCCAAAACAAAATCTCTGAGGCGCCGGCAGCATGGTCTCCAACTTCTTCGCCTTTTCGAAGTGCGCCTCCGCCACGTCGCAGACTCCTGGCGAGCCGCGCGCTTCGCACGCGCGCTTCGGGCACGGGTCACCAGGTGGCCGTGGTGGTCAGAAATGGGTACCCAAAATGCAACCCAAAGGTAAATGGAACCAATTATTATTCATCCTGGGTTTTTTTGGTGGTGGTTCAATTTTGACCCACACACATGTGGATGAAGGAAAAGTGAGTGAAAAGAAACGGAGAAAGGCCAGAAAGCGGGGTCCCAACCCTCACAATCCGGCATATGATCTCCCCGATTCTTGTCCTGCTCCTTTCTTTTCTGGCCCCAGTTCAAGCACAAGAACAAGGATGTCACGCCCACCAACCCCAATCAATGCTCGATCCTTTCCTGCCCTTTTGCCTCAGTTCAAGCCGGCACAAGACCAGAAAAGCCGCAAAGGGCCCCCCTCTCTCTGATCCCATTCGATGCCGTGCCAGGCGCGCGCTTGGCTTCCCCCAGCTGCTTGCCGGACTCCGCACAATAGGCGAGCTCCTGTCAGGTGCAAAAAACCGGTGGCTTGGAGCGGCGTCGTTTTTCAAAGGCCTGGCGTTCTTGCAAACCAAGCTAAACCACTGACATGTCTGGTCTTCCCTGGGCCTCTTGTCACAACACATGCCGCGATTCTAGGACGTTGCCCTCGGTTGCGGCAACTGCCTCACCGGGGGCCAACCGACGCCTAAAGGGCCGAACAGTCTCCACCCTCAGAGCCGGCCGTCTACGAGACCTTCCGAGCCGTAGGCGAGACTGACCAAAAACACACGGCACAACTCCTGAGTCCGGCTGGGCCAAGCCAAAGATAGGCCAGCGGTTTGGGGGACGTAAGCTTAGCGCGTCGTTAGTTGCAGCGCCCTCTCCCAGCCGCCGGGCTCAAGCCACACGCCCAACTAGTTATGCCGTTGAGAACGGGAATCGGTACTGGAAAGCACAAAGCAACCCGCAATGTGAGGCCCTCCTTTTTGTCCCAAGCTCTGGAAACCCTCCTCGAGAACGGGAACCGTTGAACTGGGAAAGTACCCCGCAACCAGAAATGTGTCGAGGCCCTCCCTTTCGGCCCAAGCCCGGCAACCTGGCAACCCCCGCTCCATCATCAGGCGAGCGCGGAAGGGGATCATGTGCACCCCCATGAGGGGCAGGCACGTCTGCATGGACTCGACCAACCTCATTTCGGGCGCAAAAACCGCACGCAGCCCAGCCACCCGCAGCAAGCGAGCAAGAAAGAAAAAAACAGAGGAAAATATAAAAGAGCATAAGAAGAAGAAAGAAAGAGGGAGACAGAGAGAGAGAGAGAGAGAGAGAGAGAGAGAGAGAGAGAGAGAGCGAGATAGAGATGGAGATGGAGATGGAGATGGAGATGGAGATAGAGACAGAGACAGAGATAGAGATAGAGATAGAGATAGAGATAGAGAGCGAGAGAGAGAGACAGAGAGAGAGAGTCCCGCACCCAAATAAGATGTGCCCAAAAAGGGGCAAGCAGGATTCACATCCAGAGCGCTCGAAAAAAGGAATTGCGCAACTGGCTCTACACATCACTGCTAGGATTGATGGCAAGGCAGCGACGCCGACTTCTTAGCTCTCTATCGCCATGTCTTGGGCGGGCTTTTCTTCCGCTGCCTTCAATCCATTTGGCCATGATGGGAACACCATGGAAAGGGGTGGGTGGACTCAAATAATCCCCATGTAAGTCCAACAAAGGGACCCACCGACAAACATAAGCCCCAAGTGATATCCCAACAGAGCCCTGCCGCTCTACAGCTAGGCAGAGACCCCAAAGCTTCCAGCCGCTTCCCGAGCAACCAACCAACAAAGAGTCCCCCACTTCGGCGGCTTCTCGAATTATCTTTTGGTCCCCTTTCATTTCATCGGATCTTTTCTCTTGGTTTGCCTTCCCCCAAAAAACAACCACCTAAAAAAAAGAAGACTCCAGGCACAACTCCATGTGGCCAAAGCGGTCGCCTTCTTCTTCCCGCTCCAAACAGCGCCGCTGGACCGCCGAATTGGCAGGTCGAGAGATCTGAGGCGTGGACAGCCACAGCGGCTGCACGCAGATCCCGCCGAAGCCATGAAGCCGCAGCCACCGGGCGATGCCTCGGGCAGACTTTCAATGAGCAGGCTGTCCAGCGGGTACCACCCTTGAAACAGCCCCAAAAAAACACGGCGATCCCTCCAAAGAGAAACTTTCTGATGTGAGTGTTCTGTGTGCTGAGATCATGTTGGGGGTTGGTTCACAAGGATACCAAAAGGAAAACCAGGTGCAAGCAGCTTTTGTAAGCGTGATGCGCAAGCATTGTGTTCAAGCAAAGGCCATGCAAGTGCGTCAGTGCAGTCTTTCTGATAAAAAAAAAAAAAAAAAAAAAAAAAAATGTCTGCACTGTCTCTTCTTCCAATCTCTGCCCATTCTCTTGACGCGATTCCCGAGTGCATCCGCTCTGCGCAATCTTTCCGTGCACGTTCTCTGCATAATCTGCTGGTTTGTCTACATAGTCAGTCTACTTCTCGGAGGTTAGCTCTGCGCAACTTGACCTGCGCAGGTGTTTTATGTTTTTTGTTGTTTTTCTCGAAAGCAAGTTGACCTATCTAGTTCTTTGGAAACAAACCATGCGCAAGTTGATCAGTGTATGGTGTGCATTGCTGCCAAAGCCTTCGCCATATTGCGAAACGCACGGCAAGAAATCCATCAGGCATGAGAGGAGAGAACCTGGCCATTTGAGCAAGCGACAATGATACCACTCGTCTACGGCTGGTTGGGACTGCCCCGTTTTACCCTCTTGTTCTCAAAAACAAAAGGCATCTAAGTGGCTGTGGGTCAAAACCCTGTACCCCTGGTGAACATCAAAATAGGTGGCAAATGGATTTTCATCCACCCCAAAATGGGATCGCAATAGGTTCTGCAGCCAATGGCCAAGTGAATCCCCACGAAGATCGGCTGCGAGTTGCCCATTGTACTGGGACACAGGCGCATCACCAATAGGCTGCTGTTGTAGAGGCACCAGTACAATTCTTCCCGCACAGCCTGGCATACATGCGCACTGAATGCATCTCATGCGTTCCATACAATTCAAGAAGAGCCTCAGGAATCATGGTTGACGTTCCCACTGAGCCCAGAATTCACCCAGAGCCCTTGACTTGTGCTTATGTCAAAACGGCCGCGAACGTTTACGCAGGCCTTGCTATCTCCATCAAACCAAGAGAGGCCTCTGCCAACGGGTTCAAACCGTCGCTGCTCCAAGCGGGTTGCACCTACCCATCTGTTGCTTGGAGCTTGGATCGGCGGACTGCCCCCGAAATGTTCTGAACCAGGCGAATGGGTTGCCCTTTCTGAAGGCCTCAGAGATGGATGGATTCGCCCTGCAGAGACCCAAGGATCCAAGGATCCAAGGCTCCGCGCCTCGGATTGGCTGCTGAGGATCTGCACTGATTGCAGGATGTCCCGAAGAACATCCCGCAGGAGGTCGACCTGATGGATGCTGTTCCACTGAAAAAAACCAGCTGGAGGGGTCCCAAAAGTGTGAGAAACTCGGCAAAGCCAACGCTCAGTCAGCTGCTCTCCAGCGTTGGCGCACCAATTTGCGGCGGTCCCTTGTTGTCATATGTATACATTTGTTGACATGACGATGTGCGTTTGTGTGTACGTATATATGCATGGGCGTGTGCATAGGTATGCATGCATGTACGTAGAGACTTTATAGGTGCTTCCCAAATAGGGGAACCCCCCACATACGCTCGATTGAGCTATGTCCTGCTCACAACCCAGTAAACAACTATAGCGTATGCCACTGAGCCAATGCTCGGCCAACAGACCTTTGGATCTGCTTGTCTAAGGCTCCCGCGGTATCTGACCTGCCATGGTCAAGCGACACACCATGCGCTTCAGACACATCCCAAATCACCCTCTCAAGAATGAAATCAGGCTTTGAATCAGCCTCTAGAGAATTCTTGAAATCAGGTGAACAAATCATGTGAAATGGATCTTCCTATTTGATCGATTGAGGAACTCTGCCCAGGTCGGCCCAGGCTTGTATTTTGTGGCGCCTAGGGTAAGGCAGCTAAAAGCCTTTGCCCTAGAACCAGGCTGTGTCAAATGATGTCATGAAGTCTTGCAAGGGTGAAAATTGACCCAGGACATGCTCTTTCACTTGGATTCTAGGCAAACACGGTGTGAACATGTGTTTGCGGCAATCCAGGGCAAAGTGTTGTCCTGAATCTCAAGATTACCAAACATAGTTTCAGCATGGAAAGGGGGAGGCAAACTAGCCATATCCACTGTGCTTGGACCTCAATGCCTCGCAAGGGTGGTTCACGTGGACAAATTTTCTCGCCACTTTTGATCGAGCAACCCCAGAAGCCAAGGTCCGAGCGCGACGTTTCCCCCCCCCCTATTTTCTTCGTTTTGGGCAAGCGTCAAAGCTCGAAAGGGAAGCTAGAAGGGAACCGACTCGTGAGCTCTTCGTCCAATGGGACACAAAAACTCGTGGAAGAACACTGGAAAAAGGAAGAGCGGCACCATCTGTGGAAATTGGTCCCAACTCCTTGACCAGCCTCTGGGCAGCACCATCTCTGTGGATGGTCTGCAGGTACAGGGCATAGGAAGCCCCCAGGTAGTAGCGAGAAACCACCTGGCTGGCGAAATGCGAAGCGCCTTCAACTTCATCTGTTTGTCGGAAAAAGAATATGAAACTGGACCCGAAACACCATGTAGAGGAAGCTCATTCTGATAAATAACTTGCTCTTCCGCTTTCTCTACGTCTGATAAAATGCATGTGTTTGTTATGTAGGGACCCGTGTTTTCCTGTTGGTTTCCCTTTAAAACCGACCAAAAAGGGGTTCCCCAAAACAAGACAGACCCATATGCAATATTCCTGGCCCCAAAATGACCATGGATAATTGTCCCATCTAGCGGTAAAGGTCATCTTATTTGGTGGCTTCCCTAATGGTCATCCCATGTAAAGGACCGATTGATCCAGGTGTTTTTTGCACCCCGCAAATCTCAATTGAGGAAACCCGGAGAAGCAACTGATATCGCACATGCAAACACGTATTGCGCCTTTCCGGTGAGTATCAAAGTCACGCTTGGCAAGCGATGGATGTGTCACTTTCATGCACCCGTGTAAGCAAGTCAAGTCTGAGAAGCTGGCACTCACCTTTCTGGACGGCCCCAGCTGATTCCTAAAGGCGGTCGCAAACACTGATGGAGCCACGAAAAAACGGCGCTTACCTTGGCGTGGTTCAATTGGATATGGCCTGGATGGGGATTTATGTCATGAAACAAAATGTGGGGACTTCCCCATATGCGCCCATGCGCGTGTCCGAGAAAAAAAAAACACACACACACACACACACACTCCTCGGGGTCTCCGAGAAATGGCGCAGGTGGCTCCGAAGGTGGCTCCGTCATCCAACATATGTGGGAAGGCTGACATGTGTTTTTGCCCAGGGGAAACTAAGAGGAACGATTTGGAGGGCTCCCTAGAAGCAACGAGCGCCGACCAAGAGCCGCGCCGGCCCACTTCTGCCCGCAGTTGCACAGCTCGGTCGCAGTACCGGTAGAAGACCTGCAAATGCTCGCAGCAGTCCGTACCATGAAAGTAGACGGCATTCATCTCTTTATGCAAGTAGAACGGATGATACAACCCTGTGCCCACCAATGAGACCCTGCTCGAGAGCGTATCCTGCCCTGACAAAGTCGACAAGACGTCCATACCCACTTGGCCCAAATGCCCCCGCCTCCTGGTACGCCAGGCTATATCGCCGGAGCCCAAGTAGCCGCTCCCCACACTTGCAAACCTTCGAGGCTTTGCGGAGATTCCTTCCTTCCGGGTCAACATCTGGGCCTGTCGGGCATTTCTTCTCTTTTGCTTCAAGGAGATCAGGGAGCACCCATCTCTACACTCGGTTGGCAAGACAGTTTGGGCTGGAAGACTTGCACACACGTCAAGCTCGCGCTGACGAGTTCCAAACACATCCGGCCGACCTTCAGCTGAGCCCCCAACCAACTCACAGAAGTCGGTGACATCCACCCGGGCAACCCAGGCTTTTGCGAATGCCTGTCTGCAATCTGTCTGCCTCCAAAAGAAAATAATGCTTCAGGCAGGCTATAGCAAATGGCTTCAGCAGCCTCCTTCTAACATGTCAAAAAGGAATCCCTAGTTTTGACACACAGCCAAACCAACCCCCCCCCCCCCCGAGAAAGCCAAATGTTGCCTCAAGCACGAAGCTTCGAGCTGTTGGGAAAAATCGCACCGGACGCTAACATATTCTCCTGGGCATATCCCTTTCAAGTATCACCTCACAAGCTCAAAAAGAGAAAAAGAAATGGCCAACGCTGATGATCAAGCTGGCAACGGGAGACTTGAGATTTGGTCTCTGCACTGGCAGTGGGGGACCCGATATGCTACGGCCAGCGCATGCGGAATTCCAATCCAGGCCAGGTGCAACATTCCGGAGGACATCCATCCAACAACTTGGTTTCTACCTACCCTCTTTTTTCAGGGTATCATGTCGACCCTCTACTAAAAAAGGAGGTGTTTACCAGGGAAAAACCCGGGCTTTCCCAAGAATACCAACTGAAAAAAGTGGTATTCGGAGCAGGGGGTACCCCAAAAACACCGGGCGGGGCTCGCTCCACGCGGTCCGCGCAGAGCTCGCCTGGGACAAGGCCTCCGCCCACTGCAGCGCGAGGCCCGCCTGGGGCGGCCTGGCAGATCGGGATCTTCGCCGAAAGGACGAGGAGCCCAAAGATCAAAACTTAGCGCCCTGTGGGCCTATGGAGGGGACAAGGAACAGGGAAAACATCGGGGGAGGTGGAAAGACATCTGATGGATTCAGAAAAGCTCGCTCGGTGGGATAGGGGACAAGGAAGGACAAGCAAGGCAGAGTGAAAGCTGGTCTGGGGGCTAAGGTCAGAGCAGTCAGCTGGTTTCAGATGCAGTCGACTTTCTGTGAATCTACGGTGTCTCCTTGCCCCTACAAATGTCCATGAGAAGAAGGTGTTCCTGCCTCTGTTTGTTTGTCTTTGGCGGCTATGTCAACGGCTTTTCCAATAAGGTCATCTTGCGAAGCGAAGCCACGACTGGAAGTCACCGGCTTGGCAACGCAAAAGACAACCCCGGCCGAAGGGGATCGGATTTGATGTCCAACCAAAAATGAATCAAAAACCAAATTTTGCCCTTGTTCTTTCGAGCAGCTTCTCGAAATCCAAAAACATCCCTGGATCGAATCTGGACGTTGAAACCGAAGGAAAGGAAATTGGACCTGGCACCTCCGTGTCGCGTTTTGGCTTCTGACATGCTGGCACTGTCTTTTTTTAAAGGGCACCCCTTTTGCTGTGTGTGTGTGTTAAGGGAAACCAAAAGGAAAACCACCCTTTTGAGGGGTCCACCCACACCCTGGAAAGAATAGGCGGTTGAATCTCGGTGCAAAAGCAAAAACAAAAACAAAAAACACATCAGCCTTGCGAACTTTGTTTCCCGCGCCTCGGAGCCTCCACAGCTTCCACGTCCAAACCTCTCGCGCACGGCTCGGCCGGGTTTGGAGATACGGAAAAAACACAGCGGCTTCGGTGTTTTTTTTTTGGGGGGGCCGCCGAGAGAAAAGGGCGTGGGACCCACCAAGTAGCATTTTGTTGAATGGGCAAAGAATGCCACCCTGCCACCCTTTTGTCCGCCGCGAAGCATGAAATCAGAGTCCCCACAAGAGGCAGCCGGCCACATCACCCCAAACCGACAATGACTACAGAGCGAACAAAACTCAAGTCCGACCCCGACAGCAAATCGATCGGGATCTCAAACTCATTTGGCCATGGGTCAAAAGCCAAATCGTACCCCCACTGAACATCCCCGTCCAACCACTAAAATAGACCAAAATGGGTGGTGAATGCACCCACCCCAAAATGGGATCCCATTGGTTTTGACAACCCAGCCACTTTTTGGGGGCACCATTCAGATGGCAGGTCTTGAAAATGTCGCTTTCATGGACCCAGAGTTAGCAACAAGGGCCTTGAACTCGCAGATGTTCGGCCAGCTTGTCCCTATCGTCTTCACCTCGCGCATGGCTGCTCCATGAGAACCAGATGCTGGCTCCCCAAAAGTGTCGCTTGCATTTGCTGTGTGGAACCCAAGTTTCGGCAAAAAAAATGCAAGTAAACCCCCTACTCCAAATACCCTCTTTTTTCAGGGTATCATGTCGACCCTCTACTAAAAAAGGAGTATTTACCATGGAAAACCAAATGTTGCCGACAACACCCCGAAAAAAAGCTGGTATTTTGAGTAGGGGAGACCACAAATTCTGGGGGCTCCAAAAACATCTGGACACAAGCCCACATAGCTGAGCCGGGCGCTGATGCCAAGGAGCGCATCACCAGAAAGCTCCACCTAGCAAGACTTTTCGGATCAGAAAATGTCGGTGTTGTCAAAGGATTCGACCCCAAAATGATGGTCATAGTTGGTTTCTCTTGAAACCAACAGGCCCTTGGGGCGCCCTCAAAAACAAACTCCCCATGTGTTACAAGTCTGTGGAACAGGGTTGATCTCGGTTGATGAAGAACCAAAAGGAGTCGGCGCCCAAACACAAAAAGTCGGCGAGCAACTCCTAGGCGATGTGTTGGCCTGATGTTGAAAGAACATCGGCACTGGGAATCAGACAAAGGAAAAAGACGACGATGCAATCTAAATAAAACATGGGGTGCCCGAAAATTGCGCCCCCTTTGATGGTGCCTCTGAAGGAAGTTTGAAGGATACTTCCTTTGAGGTCTCCTTGTTTGCGAAACACCCACATAGCTGTCCAAACTGCATGCCTTGTCTCGTTCAGGAACAACACGCACATAGAGCATCCTCTACCAACACTGGCCCACTTCATTTTCTGAAAACACAAGATCATCATGTCGCGACTTGCTCTCCCTTTGTGGCAACAATTGCGTCCGGCAATTCGGCCTGACTGGTGTTCCGCCCCCATGCCGAATCTTTTTGGTTGAGCCTTGTTTCACGGGCCCGCTTGGAGTACCCTCCTACTCAGAATACCCGCTTTTTTCAGGGCATGTTTTGGGAAAGCCGATCGGTTTTCCATGGCAAATACCTCCTTTTTTAGTAGAGGGTCGATATGATACCCCGAGAAAAGGCCGGGCATTTGGAGGTTACGGGGGTAAAAAACTCCCGGCTTCGCCTGCAGGTCCCTGCCGTCTCTCAGCTTTGCGAGGACGGACCGTCGTTCGATGCGCGAGCCATTGGCCTCAGGCAAAGCCCTCTGATTGGTGGAACTTGGATGCGTGGTTTGGACGTGTTGCGGGGTGATGTCCCATTTGTGCGTAAGGAGAGTGGAATGTCAAAAAAAAAGAGTGGAAGTTTGGGAAGGCAAGCAAACCAACCATCAAAAAAACAAACACGCAAGCAAACCAAGCAAACCAAGCCAACCAAGCAAGCCAAGCAAGCCAAGCAAGCCAAGCAAGCAAGCAAGCAAACAAAACAAAGAACCAAGCAACCAACCAACCAACCAACCAACCAACCAATCAAACAAACAAACAAACAAACAAACAAACAAACTCAGACAAAAACAATCAACATAACAAAACAGACACTCAAACAAAAAGCAAGCCAAATCAAGCCCCAACAAGCAAATGCACGTCAACCCAAGCAATCCTAGATAACACAAACAACCAACTCAATCCAACAGCTTCATTTGAGCGTTGAGAAATTGATGCATGTCACAAGTCATACAAAAGTTCAGTTGCCCATGCGCACAAAAGCTAGTTCGGCGCGTTGATCGCTTCTTGGGTAAGCTTTACACGGAAGGAATGGCAAACCGACTGTGTGGGCTAGGGACAGCCAGTTTAGACAAAAAAAGGTCGCAAATTCATTGGACAGAGCCAATCAAAAGAGGAAAACGCTCGGACTGCCCAAAGAAAACAACAAAGGGCGTGCCAAGGACAAATTCATGACTTCCCTTCCAAACAAACCTGGGCACAGCCTTTCTGGTGAAACGGAACCAAGAGGAAACCCACCAATTTGGTTGGGTCCAAATCCCTGCGCAAAGCTGAATGAAAGCCCCTGGCGCACCAAAAACTAGGCAAGCGCGCGGTTGGGAGCGGCTGGGCCGCTACTTGCGTCAGCACCTGCTCCACCTTCTCCTCTAGCTCCTGACGAGGCGACGGCCGCGAGGAAAACCCGCCGCTTTTGGGAAAACGGCTCCCTGATAAAACGGCACACCCCACATGGCTGTGGTTGTCAAAAGCCAAATCGGTTAGCCCCCAGTGAACATCCGATTCAATCCAACCACTAAAATGGCTTCTAAAATGGGTGGTGAATTCACCTACCCAAAAATGGTTACCATTGGTTTTGACGGGTCAAAAATGGGTACCCCAAATGGGTTGCCCTGGCAAAAGGAAACCATGTCCTGGTTTAGTTTTGACTCATACCCACATGGGTGATCAAGCTGGACAGTGGGTCCCCTAAACCCCCAGCTAGGGGTTTACAACAGCTTCTACATCCGAAGGCGGCCAAGTACAAACCACCTCCATCAGACCTTACCTGGCCTTGCGCTTGCCTAAAGCTTGTTGAACGCCTACAGGCCACAAGGCACGCCCTTTTGGTACCAATCTTCCTAGCTCACCCGAAGCCAAGTGTTGCAGTCGCCTCGCAAAGCATCGGCAAGCACCAACGGTGCACAAGGCAATCCTCCATGTCGGCAGTTGCTTATTCCTCCATTGCCATGGCACCAAGTTGCATTCGACGGGAAAGGTTAGATTGGTGGCTGACGTGTTCAGCATCGATATGGTTCTAGCTTCTGAAGAGGTATGACCAGCAGCCTGGTCCACTGATTTCCCCAAAAAATGCTGACATCGAAGCCATGGAACACATCATTCCATGGTTGCTCCAAGCCGTGCATGATTGATCCATAAAGCCCGGGATATTGCGCTTGTCGCAAGAGGAGGCACATCGGCGCATTGCAAACCTGAGCTCATGTTGACCACTGTTCAAACATCGGTACCGGACTGTTGTTCAATTGTGATTGCCGTGTTTGCATCAAGGCCGTACAGTCATGAAGATATGCACGCAAGTTAGATCGCCACACAAGAAACATGCATGGTTGCTTTGTTGCTGGTTTAAAACAAAGTTGCGTCTTTCAATCATGTGCAACGCAAAACAAAAACAATGGGCGTATCATTTGCAGAAGCAAACAAGCACGATCAAGCCGGCGTAAATGAGCTGATGCAAGTGTGTCATGCCTTTATTGTCCACGCACAAGATCAACCATACTGGGAAAATCGAACAGATTATATCATGATATATGGTACAATGATATATCCGGCAAATGTTGCCAAACACATCGTTAAAAAAATAAAATGCAGCGCAAGGGGAGCAACACAGTGTTGTGAGAACGGAGGCTGACAGCTGCCGAAGCCGAGGTTGTGCGGCTTTCACAGCAAGAACCACTTGCACAGGTGCAAAGCATGGAATTGTGGACGATCAAAAAATCCCAAGCAAGGAGAATGAGTACAAGTCACCCATGCATCAGCAGGTTTTGTTCGCCCCTTTTTGCACTTTGACACGCACAGAGAGAGAGAGAGAGAGAGAATCATTCCTTTTCTGGACAGATTACTTCGAGCACACTTGAGGGTAAAACGAGCCGAGCCGTGGTGAAGAAGGTCCTGTTCTGGAGGGTTCCCTCATCTCCTGTTTTTGGATTTGTAGTACCTTGTCCACGTAAGATCAGTAGGGCGACAAATGCATGTGCTTTGCGCGAGGCTTGCCCACTTCCAGGTGCAGCATGCGCCTGGCATTGGGGTTGATCAAAAGGTCCTAAAACCATGGGATGACCATTGGGAATACCACTAAAAAGCTGATATCTGTCCGAAATAGGAAAGTTATACTGAACAACCCCCAAGTGGGCATCACAGCCAGTTCATTCTCGAACAGGGCACTGACCAGCAACACAGCCCGGGCGCGGCCACGAAGCTGTGATTGATTCACAGATTTCCGAGGCGAATGGCTTCGTGGAACTATGTATAGCGTGTGCACCCGTTTGGATATATTGGAAGACTCACAAGACTCACCTACGGTTTCTGAATCTGCAAATGTGCTAGGGCCTTTGTGGCTTCTTTGATGGCGACTGGTCTTGCCTCCTTGGTTTTGGTGGGGTGCTTCAAGGCCAGTACCATGATGCCATGTGCCATTTTGGGTGTTTGGACAATCTGCGTGCACGTTTGCTGCGCAGACGGAGGAACAAAGAGACATGGAAGAGTTGGCGTGAAGGAGTTGACTGCGCAGGACCGCTCAGCCTGGAATCGGCGGACAATGCCAAGCATGACAGCCCGCAACCAAGACAGCGAGGACAAACGGGTACACGTGCAGACGACCCAGTTCCGACGCCACTACCGAAATCCCGGAAAGGCTGGCAGCGGCCCTCAAAGCTCAAAGGGGATGCCGACAGCAAAAAAGGCGCCCGTTGTTTTTCAGGGCGACAAAGACCAAAGGCCGCCCGCCGAAGCCGACAGTCGGGACAGGGGCCAAGTCGAGACAAATTGCATGGCATCAAAGCCCAACCCGCCTGAGACCAAGCTGAGGCTGAGCAACTGGCGGTGAGCCCTGAGTGGCCGCGATGAAACACACTCCAGGCCAACGTATGCTTTCACATTCCCATGTTCTGTGGGCAAGCGTGTCCGAAAACTGCCCCCCCCCCCCCTCCTTGAAAGATAGTCATCATAGCAACAAAAGCAGAGATCACGCCGTGCAGCCTCACGCTTCCAAGACCCCAGCTTTGCACCACTCAGCCTGCTCAAGTGAGGAATGAGTGGGTCATTTTGTACAAGAGCTCCAAAGATTTCGGAGCCTCTGCACCAAGCTTTCTTGCCCTTCTTGCCCTTCCGAGCTGGAGGCGTGGGAAAGGTTCGTCCTTGCCGTCCACCCTCATGTTCTCAGTTGAGGTCCATCGTAGAGTGGTGTTGGGCCCTCTCATCCACAAAAACTTCTTAGGGCAACGACTTGCAGATGAGCGCCGCAGTGACAGCCAGTGAAACGAAACTGGGCGTTGGGGACCAGCTGCATCCGGCGCATGGCAATTGAGTCGCCAGCAAGAACAACCTCATGCAGAACAAGCGAAGGATTTGTCTGTCGCAAGGCTGAGAGTGTAAAAGATGCGCAAAGGGTCGCATAGACAATCTCCAAACCACCGCGAGAGGAGCAACCAAGCCGTTGCCAAAAGGCGGTATGCGAAAGGCGACGTCGAGGGCGCAAGCAACAAGCAGCGCAAGCAACTTCCTGAGCATGCGCAGCAACAGAAAAGGTGGGACGAAGTGTTGGAAAGTTGGTCGAACAGGGCGCTGGCGGTGTGAAAGTATGTGCGAGCTCAGTAGGCAACGGTGCATTCAGGCCAGAAATGGCACGACTGAAAGTAGTGCAAGGATCCCGCGTGTACTCATGCCACCAATGGGACGCAAGATGGTGACAGACATGGAAAACAGCGGGAATGAAGCGCACATTATCTGGGAAACGAAGAATGAAAACATTCTCACACATACAACGTTGTCATACGTAGACAAGACACGCTGCAGTTTCGGGGAATGTTTCCCGACAAGAACCTGGGCTGACCGAAAAGGCGAGAAGCCAACACCCGGAATGCATGCCCGACAGGCCAGCAAGAATGAGGACATGTGGAAGACAGATAAATGTCCAAGTGCAAAAGTAAAGTGGCTGGCACGTTGATGCTCCAGCCGAAAAGAGTTAGTTCTAATCCGGCCACGGAACCTGCCTACCACTCCGAAGCCCCTCACACGTCTCCCAGCTCGTGGGATGTGCACGGCTGGTCACCCCAGAGACGGGAAATTAGTTGTGTGCCCCAACGGACTGCCCCGAAATCAGGCCGCGGGCGTGGCGTCAGCTTGTTTCGGCTTGCCGCAAGGCGTACCCACGGTGCAGACGCTTGAGCCCACGTTGGCCCCCGTGTGTAAACATGATGATTCATGCATGTTGTTGCATAACTATTCACAATGTACATACGTCACATACATATGTATTCAGAGTCTTCGACTTGCCCCTGCGTTGCGTTGTCTCGCTCCCTGGTCGAGTGTAGTTTTCCCTGTCTGATGTCGCTTATACGGTGTGGCCAAGTTACAAGACGGGAAGCAGAAACAAAGTGACTCTAAAACCCTTCACCTGACCAACGGAAACAAAGAAGGAACTTCCGTAGTACTGGAACGAATTGAGCTAGCTCTCTCTCTCTCTCTCTCTCTCTATCTCTCTCTCTCTCTCTAAGAATGCACGCACCTGCGCGTGAACTGAGTCACCCAAGATGCCAGAAAAACTGAAGACAAAGGCTATATCTAGCGTCCGGGTACGAGACTGACATTTAGATGCTCATTATCTAGGGCACGCTCCAGTCGCACAACTACTTCCGTCGGACCAGACAATATGTGGCCAATGTAAAACAGCACAGCCCCCGATATAATGTTCACCCAGGATTAATAAACCCATTATTAGGGGGTTGTTCCCTCCAAAAGTGGTCTGAATCCCCACTAAAAGGAATCGGACACCCCCGTATTCATCAACCAAGGGGTTATTCATCCGGGGTTCACATGGCTGTGGGTCAAAATCCCGTACGCCCGGTGAACATCCCAATCCCCACTAAAATAGGTTCTAAAATGGGTGGTGAATTCACCCACCAACCAAAATGGGATCCCATTGGTTTTGACAACCACAGCAACAAGGAGATGCAAAGAGCGCACTGCACTTTGGCTTCTCCAAGGCCGCAGGAAAGCTGAGACGAGTTGCCAGTCGGACCGCTTGCGCGCACTTTGCGCGTGCCCGGAACGTTCAGCCCGAGGGCTGCCTAAAGCACGGCAGTACGTCGCCGAAGAAAAAGCGAATGCGCCAACGCCAAAATGAAAGACCCATACAGAGCCTGAGCTGCACGCTGTTTGCCTAGCGTTCACACAACATATCAGAAGTCCTCACACTCGAGGGGCTTGCATTTGCTTCCAGGAGGCACCTAGCGCCGCAGCGCCCAGCCTGCCTTGCTGCCGGACCTGCCTTGCCTTGCCTTCCGCGAACGCGTACCTGGCCATACCTGGCCAGCAGCTGGACGTCACCAGCGTGCAAGGGCAATGCCTTGCCAGTTTCGGCTCCAAAACGCAAGGCCCGTGAGGGAATGCTCCGGAGTGTGATCACGGCGCAAGGCCTGCAAGGCACCAGAGAGAAATTGCCCCTGTGCGGTTGGCATCAATCCAATGCCTGCAACGGGTCTGGGGACCATTACAAAAGCAGCTTGGGGACCAATGCGAAAAAACATCAATGCTGGCCAGCATGAGCATTCACACGCGATTGGGCTCTGTGTTGAAGTAGCGACTGGATTGCCATCGTTCCTTCTCAGTCCCTTTGTCTTGGGGAACGCTAAGCCTGAGCAGGGTAGGGACAACCCAAGCAGCATCCACTGAGTAGGGCTCATGTGGAAGACAAGGGGTTCGGAATTGAAGTCTTGCCTGACGGGCATCTCCGACATGTTTCACAGCCGAAGCTATCGTAAGCGAATTAGCGGAAGTGGGCGCCAGAGTAGACAGGCAAGATCTGAAAGGCAAGCCGAGCAGCCGCCCCACCAGAATTTGAGTCTTGTCCGCCACGTTCTATTGCAGCCAAGAGCCCCCAACAGAAGCAACGGTCAAGGATTGGCATGTGAAGCGTGGCGGCAATTCCGGCAGCCCGAAAAGAAACACGAGATAGCAGCTCAAGAAGACGCATCATCTGCGAAATGGCTGCTCACAGCAGTCGAAATCTCTGAGGTGCTCGCGAATGACGGCCCTCAGCTACTGCAGCGCTCCTCTCAGGTGTTCACCTGCCAAGAGAAGGAGGTGAGCACCTGCGGTCCGCGTGCGCAGTGTCAACGGCCAACCCTTTACGTTTGACAGCCGCTTGTTGAGGGACGGCTCAGCTAGCTGATGCCACTGCGATACCTGCATTGCGCGACTGAAAGCGGCAAGGGGCGTGGCGATCGACCTTGCTCTGATTGGGGAGTTGCAAGTCTTGACGAGGGCGCTTTCCTGCAAATGGCCAAGAAGGACGACAGGAACAGCGCCCCAGCCTTTCAGCTTGGAGCCAGGGCCACCCGCGCCCGGTCTGCATCCCCCCAAGCATGAAGGAACAACCGCATGTCTCAAGCTAACTGCAAATGAAACCTCCCAGCGTGCGTCAACGAAGACGGACAGCTGGACTTGACGGATACCTACCAAAGCTTAAGCTGCCACCTTGCTTACACAAGTGCAACCAACACGCTCACGGCCAATGTGGGCCCCATCTCTCTGATTGCGCAGGTCCCACAACGCACATGCCCGTGGCAAGCAACAACCACATGGCTCCAGCTAAATGAGCTCGCGACTGCCCGCAAACCAAATCTCACAGTGAGCGCCGACGCAAAAACAAACGGCTGGGACTTGGAATCCGGCATGGCTCCAGACAAGAGCAACCTCTCCGCAAGGCTCAAGCCCAGCGACACAAGCCTTCTGGAAACCTGCAAGCTAAGATGGCCCCATCTGTACTAATGGGAGCTAGAAAATGAATGCGGTTATGCACTGAAACTTGAGTTGCCACCTCGTTTGCAGAAGTTCAACCAATGTAGGCCCCAACTCTTTGATTCCCTAGATCCCGAAATGCGCATGCCAGTGGCAAGCAACAAACACGTGGCTCAAGCTAAATTGAGCTCGCAGCTGCCTGCAAACGCACCCTCCCTCCCCACAAAAGAGACGGACCGCTGGGAGTTGGAAACCGGCATGGCTCCAGACAAGGGCAACCTCAAGGCCAAACCAGCACGCATGCTGCACGGCTGCCTCAAGCCCAGTGACACAAGCCTTCTGGAAACCTGCAAGCTAAGATGGCCCCATCTGTACTAGCAGCGATGGGAGCTAGGAAATGGATGCGGTTATGCACTGAAACTTGAGTTGCCACCTCGTTTGCAGAAGTTCAACCAATGTAGGCCCCAGCTTTTTGATTCCCTAGATCCCGAAATGCGCATGCCAGTGGCACACGTGGCTCAAGCTAAATTGAGCTCGCAGCTGCCTGCAAACGCACCCTCCCTCCCCACAAAAGAGACGGACCGCTAAAATTTGGAAACCGGCATGGCTCCAGACAAGGGCAACTGCAAGCTAAGATGGCCCCATCTGTACTAGCAGCGATGGGAGCTAGGAAATGGATGCGGTTATGCACTGCAACTTGAGTTGCCACCTCGTTTGCAGATGTTCAATCAAGTTTCTCACGGCGAATGAGTTTTGAAAGGTGCACGCACGTGTCAAGAAACAACCACGTGGCTCAGGCTAACACGAACTCGCAACCGCAAATCTCCCAGCCAGCGCCGACGGAAAAACAAACGGCTGGGACTTGGAATCCGGCATGGCTCCAGACAAGAGCAACCTCTCCGCAAGGCTCAAGCCCAGCGACACAAGCCTTCTGGAAACCTGCAAGCTAAGATGGCCCCATCTGTACTAATGGGAGCTAGGAAATGAATGCGGTTATGCACTGAAACTTGAGTTGCCACCTCGTTTGCAGAAGTTCAACCAATGTAGGCCCCAACTCTTTGATTCCCTAGATCCCGAAATGCGCATGCCAGTGGCAAGCAACAAACACGTGGCTCAAGCTAAATTGAGCTCGCAGCTGCCTGCAAACGCACCCTCCCTCCCCACAAAGAGACGGACCGCTGGGAGTTGGAAACCGGCATGGCTCTGCAAGGCCAAACCCGCATGCATGCTACAAGGCTGCTTCAAGCCCAGCGACACAAGCCTTCTGGAAACCTGCCAGCCAAGATGGCCCCGTCTGCAAGTAGCTGTGGGACTCACTGGGAACTGAACGTGATGATGCCTACTGCAACTGTTTCTTGTAGAAGTTCAAGCAAAATGCTCACAGCCAGTGCGCTCCCGAAGTGCGTATGCCTTTCGGCACGGAGAACGCAGCGCAAACTATCGCGAGCTCGCAAACGCCCACGAAATCTCCCAACGAGCGACGGAAACAAACAGCTGGGCCTTAGAATCTGGCATAGCTCCACGCAAGAGCAGCTGCAAGGCTCCGTCACATCCAGTGACACGGGCATTCTGGAAACCTGCAAGCTAAGATGGCCCCATCTCTGACAGCAGAAGTGGGAAGCTCAAGCTGCCACCTTGCTTACACAAGTGCAACCAACACGCTCACGGCCAATGTGGGCCCCATCTCTCTGATTGCGCAGGTCCCACAACGCACATGCCCGTGGCAAGCAACAACCACATGGCTCCAGCTAAATGAGCTCGCGACTGCCCGCAAACCAAATCTCACAGTGAGCGCCGACGCAAAAACAAACGGCTGGGACGTAGAATCCGGCATGGCTCCAGACAAGAGCAACCTCTCCGCAAGGCCAAACCCGCACGCATGCTGCAAGGCTGCTTCAAGCCCAGCGACACAAACCTTCTGGCAACCTGCAAGCAAATACTATGATCGATCCATTTGCAACGGCAGCGGTGGGCCTCACTTGGCCAATGCGGGCCTCGTGTCTCAGTTTAGAGCTCCTGAAACGAGCAGCTGTGTGGCTCAGGCAAACATGAGCTCACAGCCGCAAAGCGAATCTTGCCCAATCTACCAGTGAGCGCTCGACAGAGACGGACGGGGTTTCGAGCTAAAGATGGGTGAGCTCATAGAAGCCATGCCCGGATTTGCGCTGTCTAAGCTCAGAGCCTCTGACGCACGAGTTCTTCGCAATCCGGAAGTGCATCTTTAGAGCAAAACCCCGTGCATGCGTTGACATGAGGCTGCTTGGAGCTTGGCTGCAAAGCGCTACAAACAGCACTGTGCCACTGGCATCGTATGACTTTGGTGCCCAAGTGTCTCAAGCCAGCCTGTCACGCTGTGGCTTTCCAGCAAGCTGCAGCTCAAATGCCGGTCAATCATTATCAGTCCATCTACTCCAGGAATCGCTCGGCGTAGGCAAAGCTGGAGTGCCGCTGGCGACGCTGGCGACGCTGGCGACGCTGGCGACGCCCGGCGCGCTGCTGAGAGTTCTTGTGGCAGCCGACACGCGCCCTGAGACTGGCCGCACCCTTGACTCATCGCAAATTGGCAAGGTCAGCAACGTTGGAGCTGCGATATTCAGAGCCAGGACACACAAAGCCAGCGCCTGGCTCAAAGCTGCACAGCACGGACTCCGCGTGAAACATCGCTGAGGAACGTGGGGGCAGTGGGATGGGGTGACTGTGACGCAAGTGGATTCGGGGTGGCACTCGCGGGCGCCTACAACCTTTAGAGGCAAGATGAGCACCTGAAGAAGTGGATGCTCCACAGGAAAGCCATGGTAGTAGTTCCCCAGAAATTCAACCACCTCATGCCTCTCCGGGTGGTATGCATCGGGCAGCACTGCACGCTTTGGAATCAGACCTGCGAACTCCTTGCCGGACCAAGTGCAGGTAGCTGCATCAAATCTGTGCCGAAAAGCGAACCTGTAGCCTACCTCCTCCTCCAACATGACAAAACGTGTGCGCCAACCTCTGCCGCATGCACTGCACAGAATTGCCGAGGTTTGCCAGTAGTATCTGGATACTTAGCGCACTTTCCGCACACAAGGCACCTCAAACTTACGATGTTTTCCATTCCATCCTCTCTGCAGTTGACACAGCAAGTTGCCCGAGCATCACCTGGCATCCCGAAAGATGGTCTGGCCCTACCGCACCTGCACTTGGCGTTCTTGATGTCCATCATCCCATCCTCTTTGCAGTTGGCACAGCAAGTTGCGCGAGCATCACCTGGCATTCCGAAAACTGGTTGAGCTCTGCCACACCTGCATGTGCGGCTCTTGATGTTCACCATCCCATCCTCTTTGCAGGTGGAACAGCACGTTGCCCTAACATCGCCTGGCATCCCGAAAGAGGGTATGGCCCTGCCACACCTGCACATGGGGTCCTTGATGTTCACCATCCCATCCTCTTTGCACTTGGCACAGCAAGTTGCCCAAGAATCACCTGGCATCCCGAACACTGGTTGGGCTCTGCCACACCTGCATCTGGGGCTCCTGATATCCACCATCCCATCTTCCTTGCAGTTGGCACAGCAAGTTGCCCGAGCATCACCTGGCATCCCGAAAGATGGTCTGGCCCTACCGCACCTGCACTTGGCGTTCTTGATGTCCATCATCCCATCCTCTTTGCAGTTGGCACAGCAAGTTGCGCGAGCATCACCTGGCATTCCGAAAACTGGTTGAGCTCTGCCACACCTGCATGTGCGGCTCTTGATGTTCACCATCCCATCCTCTTTGCAGGTGGAACAGCACGTTGCCCTAACATCGCCTGGCATCCCGAAAGAGGGTATGGCCCTGCCACACCTGCACATGGGGTCCTTGATGTTCACCATCCCATCCTCTTTGCACTTGGCACAGCAAGTTGCCCGAGAACCTCCCCGCGACAAGTTGGGGCGCGCTGCCATTGCGCCACAGCCTCAGTGGCCTTGTAAGGGCTCTCATCAGCCTGTCAGCTTTTAGAGTAGGGTTCAAACGGATGGCTTTTCAAGAAGTCAAACCCAAGGAACAGCAACACACTGCATCACCTGGCATGCCGAAAGATGGTATGGCCCTTCCACACCTGCACTTGGGGGTCATAATGTTCACCATCCCATCCTCTTTGCACTTGGCACAGCAAGTTGCCCGAGCATCAGCCGGCATCCCGAAATGCGGTCTGGCTGCGCCACACCTGCACTTGCGGTTCCTGATATCGACCATTCCATCCTCTTTGCAGCTTGCACAGCAAGATGGTCGTGCTCGGGCGTGCTGCGCTTGCCGTGGTCGCACTCTCCTCAGACAAAAACGACGCGTCAGGAACAACAACCAGCATGCAGCCCAGCCAGCTACAACCAGCACCACAAAAAGCCACCTATTCACCCATTGGAAGGCTGGCAAAATAAAACAATGCGCATTCCAAGCCGTCCTCCACGCTGTCCCCCGACACCGCCCAGCGCCAGCCCTGCAAAAGGGCGCCGGCCCTGCGCTGGACATGGCAGCAGTGGCGCCTGGCAGAGAGGCAGAGACTGCGCACACGGCTTGCGCATGACATGGCATTGCCCTGGTGCATGAGCTGGGCGGGGCATCGAATCTTAACGAACAATACTTGAAGATATCTCGGTGATCATTGATTGTCGAAGCCCGGCAGTGGAAAAAATGCTGTTCCATTGTTGTCTGAGTCAAGCCACCCTCGCGGAAAACAGCACACAAGGGCGACAAACATCGGATTGCAATAGTGCAAAGGATTTGACTTGAAATTGTCCAAAAACAAGGACCCTTCGTCTTCTTGAATCTTCTCAGAAAGCCCCAAGAAGGACAACCCCCAGACCTCATCGAAGAAACGGCGGCGTGCCGGATGGAAGGACACACCCTGCCCCCTCCAGCGCGCCTGGGCCAGGGCCAGGCGGCGCAGGCTCCGCAAAGCCATGGCACCCCCCACCGTCACTGGGCCGGGACCACGGGAGAAAAGAAGTCGCCACGCGGTGAGAAGGGAGGCCTTGTGCCGACTCCAAGACACGGAATTCTGTGAAAGCCCGGCTCCTGGAGAGTCCTTTTGTGCCGAGAAGTGACAAGACATAGGGAATTCTGTGAAACCCCGGCTCCTGGAGAAGATGTTGCTTTGGAGAAACTGGATGCTGATGCCAAAAAGAGGCACAGAAGCCCTCCCACCAACTGAAAAGAAACCTGAAAAAAGAGTATCTGAAAGAAATCTGTCAGCTTCCGTCACAGTAGGCGCATAGCCATCCCCTTGCGCCGTCCTGTACAAATGAGGAACTTGTGGAATTGTTAACGTTGTTCGGCACCAATCCTGCTTTGAGTACAATGAACCAATATCAACGGCCTTGTCGGTACTCTCAATGGCCTACTGTTGATCCAGCCAACCAAGGGTGCCATCAGCTAGTGTAGCAGGTTGAATGGTACATGGCGGAGTTCACCATGTTCGGCAATTACGTGACCCAGCATAGCCATGGGTTCATTGTAACATACAATTTATCAACATAATAATTATGGCTGTAATTACAACTACATGTAACAAAACATGTACGTAAAAACATGCACATGTGAATATATATATATATATACATTTATTTTAACGCCTCCGGCTCAGGCCGCCGACATTACAGGCCTGCTTTCCTATTTGCGTCCCTTTGGAATTGTCCCCTTGCCCCCTTCCCCTCTGAGATTTTTGCCCCCCTTTCTTTGTTGAGATCCATTCCCCCTTTCCGCCCTAAGGCCTTGTCTTCCTCTGATTTTCCCTTTTCCTCCCTAATTGAGATCCTTTCCCCCCTTTCCCCCCTAAGGCCTTTTCCCCCCTGAGATCTTCTCCCTTTTCCTCCCTTTCCCCCACTTTCCCCCCTACGGCCTTTTCCTCCCTGGGATCTTTTCCCTTTCCTCCCTGAGATCTTTCCCCCTCTCCCTGTTGAGATCCTTTCCCCCCTTTCCCCCCTACGGCCTTTCCCCCCGCTGAGATCTTCTCCCTGTTCCTCCTTAAGATCCTTTGCCCCCTTTCCCTGTTGAGATCCTTTCCCCCCTTCCCTTTAAGGCCTTTCCAGATCTTCTCCCTTTTCCTTCCTAAGATTCTTTCCCCCCTTTCCCTGTTGAGATCCTTCCCACCCTTTCCCCCCTCGGGCCTTTCCCCCCCGAGAGCTTCTCCCTTTTCCTTCCTTAGATCTTTCCCCCCTTTCCCTGTTGGCTTTTTTTCCCCCAGATCTTCTCCCTTTCCTCCCTAAGATCTTTTCCACCCCTTTCCCTGTTGAGATCATTTCTCCCCTTTCCCCCCTAAGGCCTTTGCCCCCAGATCTTCTCCCTTTCCTCCCTTCCCTAAGATCTTTCCGCCCCTTTCCCTGCTCAGATCCTTTCCCCCCTTTCCCCCCTAAGGCCTTTCCCCCCCTGAGATCTTCTCGCTTTTCCTCCCTAAGATCCTTTGCCACCTTTCCCTGTTGAGATCCAGCCCCCCTTTCCCCCCTAAGGCCCTTTCTCCCTCTGAGTGTTTCCCTTTTCCTCCCTACGATGTTTTCCCCCTTCTCCCTGTTGAGATCCTTTCCCTCCTTCCCCCCTAAGGCCTTTTTTCCCTCCGCGATCTTCCCCCGTTTCCTTCCTAAGATCTGTTCCCCCCTTTCCTTGTTGAGATCCTTTCCCGCCCTTTCCCCCCTAAGGCGGTTTCCCCCCCAAGATCTTCTCCCTTTTCCTCCCTAAGATCCTTTGCCCCCTTTCCCTGTTGAGATCCTTTCCCCCCTTTCCCCCCTAAGGCCCTTCCCCCCTGAGATCTTCTCCCTTGTCCTCCCCAAGATCTTTTCCCTTGGTTGAGATCCTTTCCCCTTTCCCCCCAAAATCTTCTCCCTTTTCCTCCCTAGGATCTTTCCCCCCCCTTTCCCTGCTGAGATCCTTTTCCCCCTTTCCCCCCTAAGGCATTTTAAGATCCTTTGCCCCCTTTCCCTGTTGAGATCCTTTCCCCCTTTCCCCTGTAAGGCCTTTTCCCTGCCTGGGATCTTTTCCCTTTCCTCACTGAGATGTTTCCCGCCCTTTCCCTGTTGCGATCCTTCCCCTCCTTCCTAAAGCCTTTCCCCCCGCTGAGATCTTCTCCCTATTCCTTCCTTTGCCCCCTTTCCCCGTTGAGATCCTTTCCCCCCTTCCCTTTAAGGCCTTTCCAGATCTTCTCCCTTTTCCTTCCTAAGATTGTTTCCCCCCTTTCCCTGTTGAGATCCTTCCCACCCTTCTTCTCCCTTTTCCTTCCTTAGATCTTTCCCCCCTTTCCCTGTTGGCCTTTTTTCCCCCAGATCTTCTCCCTTTCCTCCCTAAGATCTTTTCCAGCCCTTTCCCTGTTGAGATCATTTCTCCACTTTGTTCCCTAAGGCCTTTGTCCCGAGATCCTTTTCCCCCTTTCCCCCCTAAGGCCTTTCCCCCCCCCCCTGAGAGCTTCTCCCTTTTCCTTCCTAAGATCTTTTCCCCCCTTTCCCTGTTGGGCTTTCCCTCCAAACTCCTTTTCTCCCAGATCTTCTCCCTCCCTAAGATCTTCCCCCCCCCTTTCCTCCCTAACATCTTTCCCACCCTTTCCCTGTTGAGATCCTTTCCCCCCTTTCCCTCCCAAGGCCTTTCCCCCCCCTGAGAGCTTCTCCCTTTTCCTTCCTAAGATCTTTTCCCCCCTTTCCCTGTTGGGCTTTCCCCCCAAACTCCTTTTCTCCCAGATCTTCTCCCTCCCTAAGATCTTCCCCCCCCCCTTTCCTCCCTAAGATCTTTCCCCCCCTTTCCCTGCTCAGATCCTTTCCCCCCTTTCCCCCTAAGGCCTTTCCCCCCCTGAGATCTTCTCCCTTTTCCTGCCCTAAGATTTTTTGCCACCTTTCCCTGTTGAGATCCATTCCCCCATTCCCCCCTAAGGCCCTTTCTCCCTCTGAGTTTTTCCCTTTTCCTCCCTACGATGTTTTCCCCCCTCTCCCTGTTGAGATCCTTCCCCTCCTTTCCCCCCTAAGGCCTTTTTTCCCTCCGCGATCTTCCCCCGTTTCCTTCCTAAGATCTTTTCCACCCTTTCCTTGTTGAGATCCTTTCCCGCCCTTTCCCCCCTAAGGCGTTTTCCACCCCAAGATCTTCTCTTTTTCCTCCCTAAGATCCTTTGCCCCCTTTCCCTGTTGAGCTCCTTTCCCCCTTTTCCCCCTAAGGCCTTTTCAGGTCTTCTCCCTTTTCCTCCCTAAGATCCTTTGCCCCCTTTCCCTGTTGAGATCCTTTCCCCCTCTCCCCCCTAAGGCCTTTTCCCTGCCTGGGATCTTTTCCCTTTCCTCACTGAGATCTTTCCCCCCCTTTCCCTGTTGAGATCCTTTCCCTCCTTTCCTTCCTAAGGCCTTTCCCCCCGCTGAGATCGTCTATTCCTCCTTAAGATCCTTTGCCCCCTTTCCCCGTTGAGATCCTGTCCCCCCTTCCCTTTGAGGCCTTTCCAGATCTTCTCCCTTTTCCTTCCTAAGATTGTTTCCCCCCTTTCCCTGTTGAGATCCTTCCCACCCTTTCCCGCCTAAGGCCTTTCCCCCCCTGAGAGCTTCTCCCTTTTCCTTCCTTAGATCTTTCCCCCCTTTCCCTGTTGGCCTTTTTTCCCCCAGATCTTCTCCCTTTCCTCCCTAAGATCTTTTCCACCCCTTTCCCTGTTGAGATCATTTCTCCCCTTTCCCCCCTAAGGCCTTTGTCCCCAGATCTTCTCCCTTTCCTCCCTAAGATCTTTCCCCCCCCCTTTCCCTGCTGAGATCCCCCTTTCCCCCCTAAGGCCTTTAGAGAGAGTCCTTTTCTCCCAGATCTTCTCCCTTCCTCCCTAAGATCTTCCCCCCCCTTTCCTCCCTAAGATCTTTCCCACCCTTTCCCTGTTGAGATCCTTTCCCCCCCATCTTTTCCCCCCTTTCCCTGTTGGCCTTTTTTCCCCAGATCTTCTCCCTTTCCTCCCTAAGATCTTTTCCACCTTTCCTTGTTGAGATCATTTCTCGCCTTTCCACTCTAAGGCCTTTTTGCCCCAGATCTTCTGCCTTTCCTCCCTAGGATCTTTCCCCCCCCAGTTCCGTGTTGAGATCATTTATTTCCCCCCTTTTCCTTCTAAGGCCTTTTCCCACCCTCAGTTCTTCTCCATTTTCCTCCCAAAGATCTTTCCCCCCCTTTCCTCCCTAAGTCCTTTTCCCTTGAGATCTTCTCCCTTTTCCTCCCCTAAGATCTTTTGCCACCTTTCCCTGTTGAGAGCCTTTCCCCCCTTTCCCCCCTAAGGCCCTGTTTTCTCCCCCCCCTTTCCTTGTTGAGATCCTTTCCCCCCCTTTCCCCCCTAAGGCCTTTTCCCCCCAAGATCTTCTCCCTTTTCCTCCCTAAGATGTTTTCCCCCCTTTCCCTGTTGAGACCCTTTCCCCCCTTTCCCCCCTAAGGCCTTCTCCCTTTGCCTCCCCAAGATCTTTTCCCCCGGTTGAGATCCTTTCCCCCTTTCCCCTCGAGATCTTCTCCCTTTTCCTCCCTAGGATCTTTTCTCCTTGTCCCTGTTGAGATCCTTTCCCCCCCTTTCCCCCCGAAGGCCCTTTCAGATCTTCTCCCTTTTCCTCCCTAAGATCATTTGCCCCCTTTCCGTGTTGAGATCTTAAGGCCTTTTCCCCCCCTGAGATCTTCTCGCTTTTCGATCCTTTCCCCCCCTTTCCCCCCCAAGGCCTTTTCCCCCCCCTGAAATCATATCCCTTTTCCTCCTTTTTCCTCCCTAAGATGTTTTCCCGCCATTCCCTGTTGAGATCCTTTCCCCCCTTTCCCCCCTAAGGCCTTTCCCTTCTGAGATCTTCTCCCTTTTCCTCCCTAAGAGCTTTTCCCACCTTTCTTTATTGAGATCCTTTCCCCCCTGTCCCCCCGAAGGCCTTTTCGCACCCTGAGTTCCTCTCCCTTTGCCTCCCTAAGATCTTTTCCCCCCTTTCCCGCTTAAGATCCTTTCCCCCGTTTCCCCCCTAAGGCCTTTTCCCCCCAAGATCTCCACCCTTCTCTTCCCAAAGTCTTTTTCCCCCTTTCCCATTTAAGATCCTGTCCCCCCATTGCCCCTTAGGGCCTGTTCCCCCCAAGAAAGATTTCCCTCTTCCTCCCAAAGATCTTTTCCCCCCTTTCCCCCTTAAGGCATTTTTTCCCCAGATCTTCTCCCTTTCCTCCCTGAGATCTTTCCCCCCCTTTCGCTGTTGAGATTCTTTCCCCCTTTCCCCCCTTCATTTCCTTCACTAGCATTGGGCAACATCCCCAGCATCACTTGCATCATCCGCATCCTTGGCAGGCGCTGATGCGGATGATGCAGGTGATGCTGGCGATGTGCCGCTGGAGCTGCTAAGGATGCGAAAGCGCACCCGGGGGGAATCGAACACCCCAATGTTTTTGACAAACTGCAAGCCCGCACAATGAACAGATTTAGTGAAGCGTCTTCGAATCACCGCGTGGTACGTGGACCCCCCCCCCCCCGCAATCCCTGAAAAGGGGTTAGGGGAGGGGCAACAGGTAAAGAGGTAAGGAGCATTTTTTGTGTCCAACACGCCGTCTGTTGTCGGCGGATATGGCATTATACACGGCGTATATTTGCGCATGTGTATATTCATGCATGTTGTATAAATGTGAGAGGGGTGATACATCTCCAGCAATGCCAAACACACAGCTGCCTCTGCCTCAAAGAATGCAAGGGAGTCTTTGAAGCAACTTACTGCCACTGAGCAAACAACGAAAGAAGTTTCACTGCAAGCGCCTTCGGAAGCCCAGGTTCGTTTCCACAAGATCTAAGCCCAATTCCTTGGATCTCTGTCAGATTCGGGCGCCTTGCTCGCCAAGGGTTCAAGTACGGTTTCCAGATTTTACACTTCAGATAGGATTTCTTCAGAAACATCTTGTGAAACAGTGAATTTGCCAAGGCCTTCCAGCTGTATCAGACAATGCCCTTCCAGCGCAATTCCCATAACCCTGACCAAAAAAGGACTTTCCTTTGAGTAAGAATAAGAAAAATCCCACCAAAGAAACAGAAGGTGCCACTAACTAGACCACAGGGTCCCAAGAGGCGCAGTCTTCTTTTCGGCCCAGGGGGGTTTGGCTCATGGCGGCGCAGGAGGCTGGTGATAGGCAAAGCCTCCCCAAAGGCGGCCTGGGCTTTCGCGGGAGGCTGGGAACTGGCCACTTGCAACGAGCGGGCGGAAGGCCGGGTTCTGGCAACGGAAAAGACGGATCCAGTAAGGGAAACCAGGGCCAAACGAGCCGGGAACCGGTTTCTTCTGCCATGTTTTTATGAGATGCTGCGTCAATTTAGAGTCATGCAAACTAGTGCTATGTGCAGGGCAGTGCTGCCGATTGGTAAAATCGGAATTGGAATCGCTTCAGGAAAGCTCAACCCAGGTTCTGCCAAGACGCTCGCTTCCGCCACTCCACGAATTCGTGCTCCCAAATGTAAAGGACGCGGAGCCCCTCCGCAGTGAACAGATCGAGGCGTTTCATGGTGTCACGATAGACGTCCGGCGCCGGTTTGCTGCCAACGCAAATGAAGCTGCTATGCCTTGAAACAGAACGATTGCGAGCTGACGACAGAAACACGTGCTTGTACTTTGGTGGCAAAACGACACACAATGAAGCCGCGATATATGCTACCAAGTAGCCGTGGATGCTCCACAGGAAACCCATGATAGTAATTCCGCAGAAATTCAACCACCTCACGCCTCTCCGGGTGGTATGCATCCGGCAGAAAAGCACGCTTTGGAATCAGACCCGCGAACTCCTTGCCAGAACAAGTGCCGGCAGCTGCATCGAATCTGTGCCGGAAAGTGAACCTGTACCCTACCTCCGCTTCCAACATGTCGAAACAATCGCTTGCTACGCGCGAAAACTTCAATGCCGACAGTACGTGTGCACCAACCTCTGCCGCGTGCACTGCACAGAATTGCCGACGTTTGCCAGTAGCATCTGGATAACTTGCGCACTTTCCACACACAAGGCACCTCAAACTTACAATGTCTACCATTCCATCCTCTCTGCAGTTGGCACAGCAAGTTGCTCGAGCATCACCTGGGATTCCGAAAACAGGTTGGGCTCTGCCACACCTGCACTTGGCATTCTTGATGTCCACCATCCCATCTTCCTTGCAGTTGGCACAGCAAGTTGCCCGAGCATCACCTGGCATGCCGAAAGATGGTATGGCCCTTCCGCACCTGCACTTGGGGGTCATAATGTTCACCATCCCATCCTCTTTGCACTTGGCACAGCAAGTTGCCCGAGCATCAGCCGGCATCCCGAAATGCGGTCTGGCTGCGCCACACCTGCACTTGCGGTGCCTGATATCGACCATTCCATCCTCTTTGCAGCTTGCACAGCAAGATGGTCGTGCATCATGCAGAAATCCAAAACAGGGGTGGAGCACGCGTCCACACACACAGGTGCCACACCGCCCTGCCATTGCGCGAATGTTCGGCTTTCTATACGGCAGGCTAGTATGGGCAAAGAAGCTGTCGGGCGTGCTGCGCTTGCCGTGGTCGCACTCTCCTCAGACAAAAACGACGCGTCAGGAACAACAACCAGCATGCAGCCCAGCCAGCTACAACCAGCACCACAAAAAGCCACCTATTCACCCATTGGAAGGCTGGCAAAATAAAACAATGCGCATTCCAAGCCGTCCTCCACGCTGTCCCCCGACACCGCCCAGCGCCAGCCCTGCAAAAGGGCGCCGGCCCTGCGCTGGACATGGCAGCAGTGGCGCCTGGCAGAGAGGCAGAGACTGCGCACACGGCTTGCCCATGACATGGCATTGCCCTGGTGCATGAGCTGGGCGGGGCATCGAATCTTAACGAACAATACTTGAAGATATCTCGGTGATCATTGATTGTCGAAGCCCGGCAGTGGAAAAAATGCTGTTCCATTGTTGTCTGAGTCAAGCCACCCTCGCGGAAAACAGCACACAAGGGCGACAAACATCGGATTGCAATAGTGCAAAGGATTTGACTTGAAATTGTCCAAAAACAAGGACCCTTCGTCTTCTTGAATCTTCTCAGAAAGCCCCAAGAAGGACAACCCCCAGACCTCATCGAAGAAACGGCGGCGTGCCGGATGGAAGGACACACCCTGCCCCCTCCAGCGCGCCTGGGCCAGGGCCAGGCGGCGCAGGCTCCGCAAAGCCATGGCACCCCCCACCGTCACTGGGCCGGGACCACGGGAGAAAAGAAGTCGCCACGCGGTGAGAAGGGAGGCCTTGTGCCGACTCCAAGACACGGAATTCTGTGAAAGCCCGGCTCCTGGAGAGTCCTTTTGTGCCGAGAAGTGACAAGACATAGGGAATTCTGTGAAACCCCGGATCCTGGAGAAGATGTTGCTTTGGAGAAACTGGATGCTGATGCCAAAAAGAGGCACAGAAGCCCTCCCACCAACTGAAAAGAAACCTGAAAAAAGAGTATCTGAAAGAAATCTGTCAGCTTCCGTCACAGTAGGCGCATAGCCATCCCCTTGCGCCGTCCTGTACAAATGAGGAACTTGTGGAATTGTTAACGTTGTTCGGCACCAATCCTGCTTTGAGTACAATGAACCAATATCAACGGCCTTGTCGGTACTCTCAATGGCCTACTGTTGATCCAGCCAACCAAGGGTGCCATCAGCTAGTGTAGCAGGTTGAATGGTACATGGCGGAGTTCACCATGTTCGGCAATTACGTGACCCAGCATAGCCATGGGTTCATTGTAACATACAATTTATCAACATAATAATTATGGCTGTAATTACAACTACATGTAACAAAACATGTACGTAAAACATGCACATGTGAATATATATATATATATATATACATTTATATGGCATTATACATGGCGTATATTTGCGCATGTGTATATTCATGCATGTTGTATAAATGTGAGAGGGGTGATACATCTCCAGCAATGCCAAACACCCAGCTGCCTCTGCCTCAAAGAATGCAAGGGAGTCTTTGAAGCAACTTACTGCCACTAAGCAAACAACGAAAGAAGTTTCACTGCAAGCGCCTTCGGAAGCCCAGGTTCGTTTCCACAAGATCTAAGCCCAATTCCTTGGATCTCTGTCAGATTCGGGCGCCTTGCTCGCCAAGGGTTCAAGTACGGTTTCCAGATTTTACACTTCAGATAGGATTTCTTCAGAAACATCTTGTGAAACAGTGAATTTGCCAAGGCCTTCCAGCTGTATCAGACAATGCCCTTCCAGCGCAATTCCCATAACCCTGACCAAAAAAGGACTTTCCTTTGAGTAAGAATATGAAACATCCCACCAAAGAAACAGAAGGTGCCACTAACTAGACCACAGGGTCCCAAGAGGCGCAGTCTTCTTTTCGGCCCATGGGGTTTGGCTCATGGTGGCGCAGGAGGCTGGTGATAGGCAAAGCCTCCCCAAAGGCGGCCTGGGCTTTCGCGGGAGGCTGGGAACTGGCCACTTGCAACGAGCGGGCGGAAGGCCGGGTTCTGGCAACGGAAAAGACGGATCCAGTAAGGGAAACCAGGGCCAAACGAGCCGGGAACCGGTTTCTTCTGCCATGTTTTTATGAGATGCTGCGTCAATTTAGAGTCATGCAAACTAGTGCTATGTGCAGGGCAGTGCTGCCGATTGGCAAAATCGGAATTGGAATCGCTTCAGGAAAGCTCAACCCAGGTTCTGCCAAGACGCTCGCTTCCGCCACTCCACGAATTCGTGCTCCCAAATGTAAAGGACGCGGAGCCCCTCCGCAGTGAACAGATCGAGGCGTTCCATGGTGTCACGATAGACGTCCGGCGCCGGTTTGCTGCCAACGCAAATGAAGCTGCTATGCCTTGAAACAGAACGATTGCGAGCTGACGACAGAAACACGTGCTTGTACTTTGGTGGCAAAACGACACACAATGAAGCCGCGATATATGCTACCAAGTAGCCGTGGATGCTCCACAGGAAACCCATGATAGTAATTCCCCAGAAATTCAACCACCTCACGCCTCTCCGGGTGGTATGCATCCGGCAGAAAAGCACGCTTTGGAATCAGACCCGCGAACTCCTTGCCAGACCAAGTGCCGGCAGCTGCATCGAATCTGTGCCGAAAAGTGAACCTGTACCCTACCTCCGCTTCCAACATGTCGAAACAATCGCTTGCTACGCGCGAAAACTTCAATGCCGACAGTACGTGTGCACCAACCTCTGCCGCGTGCACTGCACAGAATTGCCGACGTTTGCCAGTAGCATCTGGATAACTTGCGCACTTTCCACACACAAGGCACCTCAAACTTACAATGTCTACCATTCCAGCCTCTCTGCAGTTGGCACAGCAAGTTGCTCGAGCATCACCTGGGATTCCGAAAACAGGTTGGGCTCTGCCACACCTGCACTTGGCATTCTTGATGTCCACCATCCCATCTTCCTTGCAGTTGGCACAGCAAGTTGCCCGAGCATCACCTGGCATGCCGAAAGATGGTATGGCCCTTCCGCACCTGCACTTGGGGGTCATAATGTTCACCATCCCATCCTCTTTGCACTTGGCACAGCAAGTTGCCCGAGCATCAGCCGGCATCCCGAAATGCGGTCTGGCTGCGCCACACCTGCACTTGCGGTGCCTGATATCGACCATTCCATCCTCTTTGCAGCTTGCACAGCAAGATGGTCGTGCATCATGCAGAAATCCAAAACAGGGGTGGAGCACGCGTCCACACACACAGGTGCCACACCGCCCTGCCATTGCGCGAATGTTCGGCTTTCTATACGGCAGGCTAGTATGGGCAAAGAAGCTGTCGGGCGTGCTGCGCTTGCCGTGGTCGCACTCTCCTCAGACAAAAACGACGCGTCAGGAACAACAACCAGCATGCAGCCCAGCCAGCTACAACCAGCACCACAAAAAGCCACCTATTCACCCATTGGAAGGCTGGCAAAATAAAACAATGCGCATTCCAAGCCGTCCTCCACGCTGTCCCCCGACACCGCCCAGCGCCAGCCCTGCAAAAGGGCGCCGGCCCTGCGCTGGACATGGCAGCAGTGGCGCCTGGCAGAGAGGCAGAGACTGCGCACACGGCTTGCCCATGACATGGCATTGCCCTGGTGCATGAGCTGGGCGGGGCATCGAATCTTAACGAACAATACTTGAAGATATCTCGGTGATCATTGATTGTCGAAGCCCGGCAGTGGAAAAAATGCTGTTCCATTGTTGTCTGAGTCAAGCCACCCTCGCGGAAAACAGCACACAAGGGCGACAAACATCGGATTGCAATAGTGCAAAGGATTTGACTTGAAATTGTCCAAAAACAAGGACCCTTCGTCTTCTTGAATCTTCTCAGAAAGCCCCAAGAAGGACAACCCCCAGACCTCATCGAAGAAACGGCGGCGTGCCGGATGGAAGGACACACCCTGCCCCCTCCAGCGCGCCTGGGCCAGGGCCAGGCGGCGCAGGCTCCGCAAAGCCATGGCACCCGCCACCGTCACTGGGCCGGGACCACGGGAGAAAAGAAGTCGCCACGCGGTGAGAAGGGAGGCCTTGTGCCGACTCCAAGACACGGAATTCTGTGAAAGCCCGGCTCCTGGAGAGTCCTTTTGTGCCGAGAAGTGACAAGACATAGGGAATTCTGTGAAACCCCGGCTCCTGGAGAAGATGTTGCTTTGGAGAAACTGGATGCTGATGCCAAAAAGAGGCACAGAAGCCCTCCCACCAACTGAAAAGAAACCTGAAAAAAGAGTATCTGAAAGAAATCTGTCAGCTTCCGTCACAGTAGGCGCATAGCCATCCCCTTGCGCCGTCCTGTACAAATGAGGAACTTGTGGAATTGTTAACGTTGTTCGGCACCAATCCTGCTTTGAGTACAATGAACCAATATCAACGGCCTTGTCGGTACTCTCAATGGCCTACTGTTGATCCAGCCAACCAAGGGTGCCATCAGCTAGTGTAGCAGGTTGAATGGTACATGGCGGAGTTCACCATGTTCGGCAATTACGTGACCCAGCATAGCCATGGGTTCATTGTAACATACAATTTATCAACATAATAATTATGGCTGTAATTACAACTACATGTAACAAAACATGTACGTAAAACATGCACATGTGAATATATATATATATATATATACATTTATATGGCATTATACATGGCGTATATTTGCGCATGTGTATATTCATGCATGTTGTATAAATGTGAGAGGGGTGATACATCTCCAGCAATGCCAAACACACAGCTGCCTCTGCCTCAAAGAATGCAAGGGAGTCTTTGAAGCAACTTACTGCCACTAAGCAAACAACGAAAGAATTTTCACTGCAAGCGCCTTCGGAAGCCCAGGTTCGTTTCCACAAGATCTAAGCCCAATTCCTTGGATCTCTGTCAGATTCGGGCGCCTTGCTCGCCAAGGGTTCAAGTACGGTTTCCAGATTTTACACTTCAGATAGGATTTCTTCAGAAACATCTTGTGAAACAGTGAATTTGCCAAGGCCTTCCAGCTGTATCAGACAACGCCCTTCCAGCGCAATTCCCATAACCCTGACCAAAAAAGGACTTTCCTTTGAGTAAGAATAAGAAAAATCCCGCCAAAGAAACAGAAGGTGCCACTAACTAGACCACAGGGTCCCAAGAGGCGCAGTCTTCTTTTCGGCCCATGGGGTTTGGCTCATGGCGGCGCAGGAGGCTGGTGATAGGCAAAGCATCCCCAAAGGCGGCCTGGGCTTTCGCGGGAGGCTGGGAACTGGCCACTTGCAACGAGCGGGCGGAAGGCCGGGTTCTGGCAACGGAAAAGACGGATCCAGTAAGGGAAACCAGGGCCAAACGAGCCGGGAACCGGTTTCTTCTGCCATGTTTTTATGAGATGCTG
This sequence comes from Effrenium voratum, assembly GCA_963377175.1. Lineage (NCBI taxonomy): Eukaryota > Dinophyceae > Suessiales > Symbiodiniaceae > Effrenium > Effrenium voratum. Next base: position 14,720 of record CAUJNA010000647.1, on the reverse strand, counting down.
CGTCAATTTAGAGTCATGCAAACTAGTGCTATGTGCAGGGCAGTGCTGCCGATTGGCAAAATCGGAATTGGAATCGCTTCAGGAGAGCTCAACCCAGGTTCTGCCAAGACGCTCGCTTCCGCCACTCCACGAATTCGTGCTCCCAAATGTAAAGGACGCGGAGCCCCTCCGCAGTGAACAGATCGAGGCGTTCCATGGTGTCACGATAGACGTCCGGCGCCGGTTTGCTGCCAACGCAAATGAAGCTGCTATGCCTTGAAACAGAACGATTGCGAGCTGACGACAGAAACACGTGCTTGTACTTTGGTGGCAAAACGACACACAATGAAGCCGCGATATATGCTACCAAGTAGCCGTGGATGCTCCACAGGAAACCCATGATAGTAATTCCCCAGAAATTCAACCACCTCACGCCTCTCCGGGTGGTATGCATCCGGCAGAAAAGCACGCTTTGCAATCAGACCCGCGAACTCCTTGCCAGAACAAGTGCCGGCAGCTGCATCGAATCTGTGCCGAAAAGTGAACCTGTACCCTACCTCCGCTTCCAACATGTCGAAACAATCGCTTGCTACGCGCGAAAACTTCAATGCCGACAGTACGTGTGCACCAACCTCTGCCGCGTGCACTGCACAGAATTGCCGACGTTTGCCAGTAGCATCTGGATAACTTGCGCACTTTCCACACACAAGGCACCTCAAACTTACAATGTCTACCATTCCATCCTTTCTGCAGTTGGCACAGCAAGTTGCTCGAGCATCACCTCGGATTCCGAAAACAGGTTGGGCTCTGCCACACCTGGCATTCTTGATGTCCACCATCCCGTCCTCTTTGCAGTTCGCATCACCCCGCCCCTGCCTTCAAACATAGGGTACAAAATGCCCGCATAAACGCATTGCATCTTCTCAAAGCGCGCGTCCAGCACGTCTTTGATCTCCTGGCAAGGATTCCTTGGCAGGCAGCACAGGCTCGGAATGAACGATCCATGCGGTCTGTGCGCCACTTGGCTGGCATATGATGCCAAAGGTTGTTCATCACTGCAAGCTGTGGCGTCCGCTGCAGGAAATTTGGCCCAATCCAATCGGTGATGACGAACACACCTGAGGGCTTCAAGACCTTGGAGATCTCTTCAGCAACGTGTTCGATGCGCTCGAAGTGATGATATGCGTGTTGAATGTAAATCGCATCAAATGCCCCTTCCTCCAAATGGATCTCATTCACATCCATGACATGGTAGGTTGCAGGAATCTCTGGGTTTGGCTGAAACTCCAAAAACTTTTGATACATCCCCTCTGCAGTGTCGTATGCCTCGATACTGTCCACCCCGAATGATTTCAGCATTGGGTACTCGCCCGCCATGGGCCCGCATCCCAGCGTTAATCCACGCCTCTTTCCAGACTTTTTCTCCAAGCAATGAACGTGCCAGGGTTCCCACATCTGCAACTTTATGGAGCTTATGCTGAAAATGTTGGATGCTTGTCCAGGAAATTCGCCATTGCAAGCGATCATCATGCTTTCCCCAGAACGCAGCCTCCTCTTGCGCTTTGTGCTCGGAAGCCACGCTTTGGCTTAACGAAGATGTCTCTTCTCCAGTGGGCTGAGGGACTGCCTGGGCCTGGGAACGTCAGAAAGATAGAACGTCACAAAGCCAGCAACTGCCAGGATGCCAACTGATCCCATTGCGGCAAGCTTCCCTGTGGCAAACACACGGCCAAGCGTCAAGGCGCTTTCAAGGAGGACAGGTGAGCGCAACTTTGCTGCAAGTTGGAGCGCGTCAACTTGAATGCGTCTTTGATCGCCGAACACATGCCCTTGCTTGAGGCGCGCTATCTGTTGTCGGCTGAGAACCAACGGCTCAGCAGCGAAGTGTGCGAATGGGAGACAGACCCCAAAAACTGTGTACGCCAAGCATGGGGACGAACAAGAACATGTCTCGCGACCAACTTAGCAGGCATTGAGCAAAAGCTCTCCTGGTCATGGAAAACACAATTTGCACAGCAAGTTGCCCGAGCATCGCCTGGCATCCCGAAACATGGTATGGCTCTGCCACACCTGTTGGGGCTCTTTATGTCCGCCATCCCATCCTTGCAGCGGGCACAGCAAGTTGCCCGAGCGTTACCTAGCATCCCGAAAAAAGGTTGGGCTCTGCCACACCATTTGGCATTCTTGATGTCCACCATCTCGTCCTCTTTGCAGTTGGCAGAGCAAGTTGCCCGAGCATCACCTGGCATTCCGAAATATGGTATTGCTTTGCCACACCTGCATTTGGGGCTTCTGATGTTCACCATTCCATCCTGCTTGCAGTTGGCACAGCAAGTTGCCCGAGCATCAGCTGGCATCCCGAAAAAAGGTTGGTCTGCCACACCTGCATTTGGGGCTCCTGATGTTCACCATCCCATCCTGTTTGCAGTTGGCACAGCAAGCTGCCCGAGCATCACCTGGCATCCCGAAATATGGTATTGCTCTGCCACACCTGCATCCTCCTTGCAGTTGGCACAGCAAGTTGCCCGAGCGTTGCCTGGCATCCCTAAACCAGGTTGGGCTCTGCCGCACCTGCATTTGGGGCTCTTGATGTTCCCCATTCCATCCTTTTTGCAGTTGGCACAGCAAGTTGCCCGAGAATTAATTCCCGCAACCCCTTTGGCTCAAGACCATATCGGCTCAAGTTGCTCGGCGAACTCAAGAAGTTAGTAGGCTCAAAGAGTAACAGGTACGGCTAAATAAGGGTGTTTTGCTCTTTTTTGGGCAAAGAAGATGCGTTTCGAGAAGCACTCAAATGCATCTCTTCCCATCCAAAGGTGCTTCAGATTGCCCATGTATTTGTCTTTGCCGCTACGTCCAGCTCCATCAGAGGTGAACGTCCTAATAATTTTTGGATTCTCACTACACATGCTTAAGACGTGAATTTTGCCATTAAGCACCGCCAGCAGAATCCTTGCTGTCTTGCTATAGTACTTGGCAAACATTTTGGGCCCCTGATTAAACTTGTCAATGCGCACATTCCCACATTTTGCTTGCAACATTACAGCAATCACTCTGCTGCGCTGGTCCTCGCAAGGGGATTTCCGAATACTACCCTCATCTCACAAAGCATATCAGACATGCTTGCCTGCTTGACAACTTGGTAGGGATGGGGAGCTGGGCAATCACTTCCTCGCAAGTGGTTTGGTTTGCCGAAACCGGGAACATGCAGGACATACGGGCAGTAGCCCTGCCTTGTCAAGCCTGGACAGCGGTACATCGCTTGCTTCAAGACGCTGGCGCAGTTGGCACTGTTGCAAGCCCCCACAGCCATATTGGTGGTGGGCACCACTCGTTCAGCACTAACAATCGGCAATGCCTTAACAAAATGTTCACGACCTCTGGCCGGTTGCACTCTTTTCGTGCAGTTAACAGCCTTCTGGCTCTTGCGCACAACGTGCTGCTTCAGCCAACACGTTCCGGAAAGGAGCAATGATTGGGCAGACGACCTCAGCAGAGGTCGGTTGGCCCGATTCAGCCATCGCCCTGAGAGTCGCGTACGCTTCAGCTTTGCGGGTCTTGCACTGTCGGCAGAGGCATTCAGCTGTGTCCAATAGATGCGCTCTGGCCCTCGAGCAGTGCCTGCAGCTTGACAAAACCGTTGGACAAAAAAAGAGTCCCTGAGAACAGGATGCTCACAATGTCGTGCGGACACTTGCCCTCCAGGTACAACCCCACTCTAAAGGGGGTGAGGCCGGCCCAGCTGGCTCGCTGACACCGAGGTTGCCTGAAACACTGAAGGGGGGGTTAACGCACCTCCTGCTTCAGGCGCACCCGTGCCCTGGAAGCAGTGCTACTTTCAGCAATTCCGGTAAAAAGAACGGCCGCTTCGGAGTGTCTTGTTTGAGTTTAAGCTATGAATCTTTTCCCTGAAATCTACCCCTACGCGGTGGTCCTAGCCTGACCCAAACTTGCTGTTTCATTTGAAACCACTCGGTCTCCGGACCGCTCAACCACCAGGTCTCCGGACCGCTTATGGTCTCTGGACTGCATGGCTTCGGATCATGCAGGTTTGGGCAAGCTGCAGCTTGCCTGCATTTGCAAGGACACGCATTGTCTTGCCTTTGAGTTTCACGGGGGGTCAACGCACCTCTGCTCCAGGCGCACCGTGCCCTGGAAGCAGTGCTACTTTCAGCAATCCCGGTAAAAAGAATCATTGTTCTTTTGGGTGGTCTTGTTTGGGTTCAAGCTTGGAGCAGTGCAACATACCTTAACTCATCTGTATTGGGATTGCAGTGACCAGGTTCCAGTCAGGAGAGAGATTCCCAAGCCAACTCTCACCAGGCAGCCCAAATGCGTGCGCCGAAGACTTGGAAAGGCTGGTATGAGGGTTATTCGGATCTGCGATACGTACCTGTGTGGTTTTGTTTTGCTTGTGCTGGCACACGCGGGATGTCCTGAGGGCAGTGTGTGGCTGAAATTTCCAAAATTTTGGAGCTCACAGGCTGGGAAGGCTATGGCTTGTTTTAAGATCCTTGTTCAAAAACTCTGAAGGCTGACACATTTAAGGTGGTGTCTCTCTCTTTAGAGGGGGTTTCCCAAATGGATTCGATTCTACCTGGGAGGCTCCTAGCACTCGTCCGTCCAGGAAACGACCTCGTCCTGCGAAGGATTCGAAACCTGAAACGCTGCGTGGAGGCGTGTGGCTGCAAAATAATGACCCCGAGATATGCTTGCAATTTGGCTCCAGGTTGCATTTCAAGCGAGCCAACCTTTGCAGGGCTAACAAAAAACAAAAAAAAAAGTAAAAAGGGGTCCCAAAAAAGGGGTCCCAAAAAAAAAGGGAAAAGGGGTTTCCTTTGGCAAAGCTTGACATCGCTTGAAATGCAACCTGGAGCCAAATTTGCGGCGCATATCTCGGGGTCATTATTTTGCAGCCACACGCCTCCACGCAGCGTTTCAGGTTTCGAATCCTTTGCAGGACGAGGTGGTTTCCTGGACGGACAAGTGCTAGGAGCCTCCCAGGTAGAATAGAATCCATTTGGGAAACCCCCTCTAAAGAGAGAGGTGGACCTGTCAATGTTGATCCATTGTTGACTCAAGGTGATTCAAAGTTGATTCAATATTGATCCGTTGTTGTTCAAACTTTCCAAGCAACAGCCAATGCAAAATGGTCTACAGACTGCATTGCATTCATACATGCATATTGCAGGCATCTTCAATTGCCAAACCATAAGCAAACATATATATTGAATATATATATATATATATATCATTTAAGTATTGGGGTTTGTTTTCCAACTGGCGGAAGCTGTAGAGTTTGGGTCTGTCAGCCAAACACAAGCACAGCTGTATCACCCCCGCATTGGGAAGCAAAGCTGTACAAGAAGCGGAAAAACGCAAATGGCTCCTGCGCTAAAGTGGCTCTAGTAAGGGCCTGCCCGAGCCTACACGCTAGCGTGGCGGGCTCAAGGAAAGGCGGAAACCAGGGCCTGAGAAAGCCTCCTCATACGCTGGCTGCTCCATAGGAGTGGAGTCGTAAAAGTCTGCAATAATGTAGCGGTTCAGACGGTCAAGCTGCGCATGATGCGCATGTAGCTGCCAGCCAGTCAAATGCGCAAGCGAAGCAATACTGTCTTCTGAACGCTGCCTGGCTGACCGCAAAGCATCAAGGGCCACCCCGCGTTGATCAACATCATCGCGCAACTGCAGACATGTGTCGCGAAGCTCCTGCAGCCGCGTGTCCAAATTAAGAAGGACCTCATTGCGCAGAGAAATGCGCGCTCGTCTCATCTGCCACAATAAAAAGCCATATGCGAAAGCTGCGCAAACGAGGAAGCCCGATAGGAAATGGTACGTGGCACGGCCGACCGGGTTGGCTGTGCTTGCAGTGGTCACGATGCACTGCTGGACATCAGTCATGTCCAAACTGAGTAGAGACCCTACCATCCTCTTTGAGGATGACCGTAAAGCAAAAGGTGAGCGACGGACCCGCTTGCCAAGCACGTTTGAGAAGGGGATCCTCAAAGAAAAGCACGCCCCCCACAAAGAAAACGGGCCTTATCAACAAAGGGAAGTGGAGGGAGGGGTTGAAAATGCAAGCTGGATGCTGGCTGTTGCTTGAGCCCAAGTGGCGTATGTTGTCAAGTTGAAACAACAGTGAGTAAACACACTGACCGTTCAAACTTTCCAAGCAACAGCCAATGCAAAATGGTCTACAGACTGCATTGCACTCATACATGCATATTGCAGGCATCTTCAATTGCCAAACCATAAGCAAACATATATATTGAATATATATATATATATATATCATTTAAGTATTGGGGTTTGTTTTCCAACTGGCGGAAGCTGTAGAGTTTGGGTCTGTCAGCCAAACACAAGCACAGCTGTATCACCCCCCTGAAAACTGCCAGAGGAAAGCAAACCTCGCCCATGGAAGCCCAAATGAAACTGTGAGGTTTGGCAATTCAAGCAAAGCAACGCTACTGAAAAGAGCTACATGAAAAAGTCATTCATCGGTATGCGCCATGGGAGACGAACCTCCGATGGCCAAAGCGTCACTGCCTGGCGTCGAAACCACAGCTGTTCGAGGTCCAGGGGAATTCGCCGACTAGGCGGGAAGCGGTCGGGTAACTCTGATGGCTTGCCTGGCCACCGGGAAAGCATATCTGCATCCTCGTTGAGTTCACCAGGTATATGCGATACGTCCAAGGACACGCCCGAATAACAGCTGAAAAGGGAAAGCCTCTGAACAAACATGTTGAGGGGATACTTGTTTGTGTAAAGGCGATTGCTGGCGCTTTCCGCTCCCGTATTGTCGGACCATGATTTGATGCGCACACGCATCCGGCCGCCCGGCAGTGCTGCCGTCAGAACATGCAGTAAAGCAATCTGTGCTAGGGCCTCGAAAGATGCAATGTAGGACTGCGACTTGTCAGACCCCGTAAAGGAGAGGTCTCGCACGGACCATTTTTCGCTGAACCAGAGAAAGCCCTTGCTTGGAATTTCCAGGAAACCACCAATAGCGAAATAATCCTGCTCGGCCATTGCGTCTGCTGCCGCTGTGGCCGGGAAGAGGAAGGGGGCCGACATGGGAACCATCAAAGGTGGGTCCTGTGCCCAGCGAAGCCAGTATCGAAGCAAGCTGCGACTCGGGTATGATAGCTTGCGCCTGGAGTTGGCAGGATCTGCCACACGTATCCATATTCGGCGCTCAGTGACCGGAACGAGCTTGATGTCGGCAAGGGAAGAGATCTGCTTATGGTGCACCGAAAGAAGCTTGGCCCCCTTAGAAATAGCAGTACCTCGGGGAGAAGAGGTAAAATGCAGGTCAGGTGCAAGATGATGGATCAGTTCCGGCCAATCGCCGTGCGCGATACTGTAGTTGGTGCCGAGGGGCGTGTGAAGGTCAGAATAAAGGGAACACCTCCACGGACGCGAAGCTGGATATAGCTGGCATAACCACTGCAGCAAGCCAATGACCGGATGAAGATCTTGCTTCAAGATGCGCTCACTAGACAGGAGACGCTGTATGCCCGAGCAAAGCTTCTGGCGCTTGCTGATAGGCACCGACACCGCCCCTGCTCGGAAGTGAAATGACCAGCCAATCCAATCAATACTGTGCCCAATCTGAACTTTGCGCCATGAAATGGGGAAGCCAAAAGATATCACAAAACGCCAGGGTGACTGTAGCTACCATGCACACCGCCTGCTCGTCCGTGGAACCAATGAGGTCGTCCACGTACATGCCGAGCATGTGGCGAATCCAAATCAGCATGTGAAGGACACGGACAAGGAAAGCGCCGACCCTGGCGAACCATAGGGCTGAGAAGTACAAAGTAATACTTGGCTGGCTGTCCCGGAAGTTGAGTGCGGAGGCCCAGAAGGCCGCGATCTTGCTCACGCACACGAACTGTTTTGTGCGCTGCCTCGATGTCGATCGAAAAGGCGCTAGCAGTTCCGGCAAATTCACGCATGGGAAAGGAATGGCGCACCGAGGAAAGCATAGGCAGTGAGTAGGACTCATTGATGGTGCAAGCATCATTGGTACCACAAACGGTGTTGTCGACTACCAGCCAGAATTTACGCCCTTCGGCGCTTACCACATTTACTTGTCCAACCGCCAAGCGGTCCCCCCAACGCTCCTGAGCATGTGCTAGATCCGGGACTTCTTCCAGCCAGCCCGACGCCACCTCCTGCTGAATGAGTTCCGCCAGGAGGGTGGGGTTTTCTTCGGCCCCCGTCCAGTTGCCGAAGCAGATGTGAAGGTCGTCACTTGCTGGGTGACTCTCCTTGGCGCAAAGACGTGGGAAGGAGGAATGTCGGCATCAAATCCCGTAGAAACCCCACTGATCAGCGAAGGCCATAGCATAGTGTCTCGATCCTCCAGAATGGAAGACAGAGCTGTCAAGGCGTGGAGACAGTACGGCTGGCCGGCGAAATTTCAGAAGTGTACCCTTGGTCTAAAGCCCACGTAGCGAATAACTGCCGCATGTGGGCCACCACTGGCTCAGAACTGGCTCACAAACCTGAGATATCGCGCAGGCCTGTGACATCCAAGTGGGATGCTCGCAGCGCCCTGCTAGGGCAGTCAAGGGAGGAAAGGAAGTGGCCAACATCCAGGCTTTGTGAATAGACACCCCAACCGAGCACGCAGAAATATAGATAAGGTCCACTGCTGATTTAAGCAAAAGCGCTTGGACGACGGGCTCCTCCCAGCTCATGGCTGTGGGTGGCTGCTCCAAACTGAAATGTCCCCCGCCATCAAAGGTGGCAAGCAACAAATTGCAGCAACGTTCAAGCAAGTCCCGGCTGCTGTCCACTAGCAACTGATTGCGCGTGCTGAGGCCCGGGACTCCATTGAGATGTTCGGGAGTTCGCAAAGCCAGTGGACCTCCCGGTTTCAAGCGAAGGCGAGAGTAGAGGTGACATGGGGGGCCCGCAGCCCCAAACCTGACGCGTCCTGAAAAGCATAAGCGAAGGAGTTGCTCAAATATGGAATCATTGCACAAGTCCAGCCCCTCGCCCGCCAAAACGTCCACCACTAATACATGAGCACCTTTGGAAAGCATAGCATTGCCAAGAGGAAGGTTGAGCCAGCACAAATATCCAGGAAAATGGGGAAGATGGGGCTGCAGGAATTCCCTGAACCGCATCACCTGGCAAGGATAGTGAAACATATGGGAAAGCATCGTCTGAGCCGGAGACTGATGAATGCTCCGAAGCGGTCTCCGAGTCGGAGACGAGTATATGGGACTCCTCAGGCTGTGGTGACAAAGGAAAGCGGACCCTGAGTGTCACCCTGCTCAGGACCCGGGGCGTGTCAATGCGGCGTGCCTTTGTGCACGGTGGCCGAATGCTTGTTCTCCTGACATCCCTTGGGTCCATTGAAGCGAAGGCAAATGGATTTTCCATCAAGGGTAGTTGCCCATTGCTGACGCGGCGCCTGCTTGCCTGAGGGGCCCTTTCCCTTGCCAGTGGACTTGTCCCGCCCTTTGCCCTTGTGGCGATCATCCCCTTTGCGATCATCTTGCCGCACCCTCTGCCCTCGCGGGTGATGAGGGGTGGAACACCGGCAGGCAAAGCAGGGCGGGGCTGAAGCAGTGTAGCAAGCGAAGCACGGACATGTACCACTTCATGACCAGCCTTGCTCAAATAGGTCCCCAATCTCATGCCAGAGTTGCTGGTCCGCAAATTCCATTTCTTCCGGGTTGGGGCCTTGCAAGCCTGAGTTGGGTGGGAAACGGAACGTGGCCTTGGCGAGAAAAGCGCAATCATAGTTCTTCAGGACTTTGAGATAAGCACCTTTAAGCAAAGCAACCCCAACTGTATGCAAGTGAAGGATGCAGCTAAGCTGATGCATTCCCAGCAAAGGACCAACCGGCCTAGTAGGGAGCTCCTCAAACAGCAAATCTTGGAGTTCCATCCGGGCCTTCTTAGGTGCCCGGCCAAAGGTCTCACTGTCTTCGTGAGCTTTCACGGAAAGGCGATACTTCCACGCGCAGAATTGCCACTGCTTGTTCTGCAGGTTCCTGCGAAGCCAGGCAAGCATCCGTGGGCCTGGCAACACATCCGCTGAAAGCAGCTCAGCCGGGTAATTGAAAAGGAAATCCTTCTTCAATGTACCCAGCACTTCGGCCAAAACCTTGGGTGGAAAGGGGTCGAGCCACGATGTGTCCTGAGTGGCAGTCGGCTGCTCCGCTGCCTAAGGCGTAAGCAAAGCCGAGGGAAGGGACGCCTGGCATTGGCGCCACAGCAACCTCAGTGCAGCCTTAGCAATAGCGAAATCATCAGGAAGTGAAAGCTGATGCAGGTCTGAATCAAACTGCTCCAGGGATGAGGCACAACATGTAAACAGCTGAACCAACCGTCCATCCGTCCTAAATAAGCGAAGCTTGGGTCCCATCAGAGATCTTGCACGCGGACATAAGCTGGGCGAACGGATCGTCATCCCCCATCGCAGGAGTCGTGGGAAGCTCCATGTCTTGTGCACCGTCCATGAGCATGAGCTACCGTGAAGCTAAGCAAAGGAAGCAAAACGACGGAACGAGAAAAAAAAAACGATGCACGGAGAAAGCATTGGTTGATGCGGTGGCTGAGTTGCGGCGCAAATCTGTCGCAAGTGCTGCATGTATGCTGTGCCTTGCGGGGCATGCGGTCCCGTAACACTCTGACGCTGCTGGACCTGGGAGATGCATAAAAGTAAAAAAACGATCCGCTTGGGAAGGCAACCTTTTCCAGACTTGCGAAGCATGTGCAAAGCTGCTAATTCTGGAAGCAGCGGCGTGGACCATTCTGGTCTTGCAAGGCGTGCGAGGGGGGGGGGGGCGGCGCAAGCGGGCCCCCCTCCCCCCATCGGGCAAGCGCCCACTTACTGCGGTTCCATAGGAATCCTGAGGCTCCGCCTACTGCGCATTGTGCGAAGCATCATCAGGCTGATGCGGGGCGGGCGTGTATGGGCGCCGGTCCCACGGTGCGGCCACTGGTGGCGGCGGTGGCCCGGCTGGAAATCCGGTGCCTGCGAAGCATAAGGGTTGTCCTCAGGCGGAGGCACGCCCTCGCTAGGCGGGGCTGGCTCCTCGGTGTACCCCTCATCCCCCGCCCGCGAAGCATAGGGGCGCTCCCATTCCTGCCATTCCTTCATAATGCGCTGTCGGCGAAGAAGTCCATAGCAGTTGCGGCAGCAGTAGTAAGGAATGTCTGCTTATAGGGACCAATTAATTTTCGGATTTGGGTCCCAAAACCCTGCAAACCAGCCAATTCTCCAACCAGCTGAACGTTTTTCCGATGTCACCGGTCTTCGTCACCGCTCCGTTTTTGGTGCAAAAAGCGCTCAAAACGGTCAACTCCGAAAAGTGCGTTTTTTCGTGTCAGACGTCGAAAGTGGTGCCTGAGCCTCCAAGTTCGCTCGTTTTCGGTCGAAAACCGGCTCCAGACGCGTGCTCCGAATTCCGTTTTCTGCCCCGAAAAGCCTGCGAATTCCAGCCCGCTGAACTCGTCACCGCTTGTCACCGCTTTGTCACCACTCGCTTTTTGGGTGCAAAAGTGCGCAAAACCGGGCCCAGTTCCCGCGCTCCTTCTCCGCAAACTTTTTCGCAGCCCGACAGCCCGCCGAAGACCAGGCTCGGAGTCCGACAGCCTGCCGAGGTGGTCCGTCAGCCCGCTGAGCTTGTCACCACTGATGTCACCGCTCCATCCGGCTCCGTTTTTGGTGCAAAAAGCGCTCAAAACGGTCAAGTCCGAAGAGTCCGTTTTTCGTGTCAGACTGCAAGTGGGATGCCCGAGCCTCCAAATTCGCTGGTTTTCGGTGGAAAGCTCCAGACGACCACTTTGCTCAGTTTTCCGCTTTCGGCCCGGAAAAGCGGCGAATTCCAGCCCGCCGAGCATGTCACCGCTTGTCACCGCTTCGTCACCGCTTCGTCACCGCTCTCTTTGGGGCCGAAAAGTGCGCAAAAGCGGTTCCCGAGAGGACTCGGTTCTTGGCAAGTTTGAGTCAATAATGGAACCGGGTGATTCATCAATGGCTCATGAATGGGCAAGGTTGGTTCATGAATGGGCAAGGTTGGTTCATGAATGGGCAAGGTTGGCTCATGAATGCCCCGCAGGTCATAGCCGCTGAGACAAGTGTCCTTCGCCGGTCTCGTCATGTGGCCGAGGTGTCCCAAGCGTTTTGACCGACGCCATCGGTCAATTCATCAGAGGTCATAAGTGAAGGACCTCGCTTCATGCCCAGTGTCCGACGCCATCGGACACTGCGTCATTCCACACTTCGCGTACAGGTAGGGGCTGTTGCGAGTGATATATAATTATACCACCCTGCGCTACGAAGGCCCCGAATGACCCATAGCGACTCAAGTGAGGGCGCGTTGCGAAAGTACAACACCCCTGCGTTACGAATTCGTGTAACACCTACTCCTAAGAAAACATGTTTGAAGGACCTGTCACGGGCAACATCCCGGAGGTCCTGGACAACGGAGAGGTAACTGACGGCACGCACGTCACCGCAGGGCAGCTGGCCCTCGCTCTGACGCCCTACGCGCAAGTAACGGACCTGGCGGTGAACACGGCAGCCTCCGGCAACAACGCGGCTGCCATCCAGTCCCTGGACGACCGAGTCACCGCCGAGCTGGCCTCAAAGCTGGACAGCAGCGCGCTGGCGCCGGCAATTGCGCCCCTGGCCACGGCGGCGGCCCTGGCCACCACGGACGGACAGGTGGCCGCGCACGGAAGCAGCATCGCCGCGCTGCAGAGCTCGCTGACCACGGGTCTCTCCAACAAGGCAGACCAGTCGGCCTTCGACGTGCTGGAGGGCGTGGTGGCCACGAAGAGCACCCCGGACGGCGTGGACCTGAAGCTGTCCAACTACAGCACCACGGCGGCCATGAACGGCTCCATCGCCTCGGCCAACAACGCCACGCTGGCCACGGTGGCCGCCAACTACGGCCTCAAGACGGTGGTGGACCAGCACTCCCTAGACATAGCGGCAGGGATCAGAGGTCGACACCAAGGTGGCCAACGCTCTCCTGGGCGTCGTCACCGCCGCTGCGCTGGCCTCCGAGCTCGCGAGCCGAGACGCCTCCATCTCGGGGCTGCAGGCCTCCAAGGCGGACGCCAGTGCCCTGACTGCTTACGCCCTGCTCTCGGCCGTCGACACTTCCTCTGAGGTGGACTCTAAGATAGCGGCAGCCCTCTTGGGCGCAGTCACCACGGCAGCCCTGGACGCCGCCCTCCTCGGCAAGGCGGACGCAAGCGCGCTGGCCTCCCTGCTCTCCACGGTGGACGGGTTGGACACGCCGCTGGAGGTAGACACCAAGATAGCAAATGCCCTGCTGGGTCTCGCCACCGAGGCCTTCGACGCAGCGCAGCTTGCTAGCCGGGACGCCAGCATCGCGGCGCTCCAGGGGGCCAAGGCCGACGCGACGCTGCTGGCCTCATACGCCACGAACGCCGCGCTCTCGGCCAGCGAGACCACGCTCCAGAGCGCCCTCGACGCAATCCTCGCGGAGCTCGCCGCCCTGCAGCTTTCCGGCAGCGGCGGAGTTGTTAACGTGCCGGCCTGGGCGGGCTTCACGACTTGGGAGCTCGTTCGCGGAAGCAACGTCGTTCGCAACCTGCATCTGGGGGCTCCTCTCTCTGCTGCGCTGGCCAACGCCGACGACACGCTGAGCATCACGGCAGACTGCTACTCCACGGCGGGCACTGACGCTGCTATCTCAGCAGCCTTGCTGGCCGACTACACCTCGGCGCAGGTAGACGCGCTGTTGGGAGACTACCGCACAGGGGCAGCGCAGGACGCGGAGACGACCAGCGCCATCACAGGCGCACTGCTGGCCTACTACACCTCGGCGCAGGTAGACGCGCTGTTGGGAGATTACCGCGCGGCTACCGGACGGGCCCGGACCAGGACGTGTTCACAACCAACCAAATCACCTCGGCGCTGGTGGCCTACCGTTCAGCCGCCGACCAGGACACGGCAACGGCCTCGAGCATCGCCGCCGCGCTGCTCAGCTACTACACCATCGCACAAGTAGACGGCCTCCTTGCCGACAAGCTCGGCTTCACGGAGGCGGCCTCGGCCCTGCAAATAGCTGTGCGCTTTCCGGACGACGGAGGGGCTGACGAGGTGGTGGCCGCCATAGGAGAGCAGATCCTGGGCCCCACGGACGTCTCACTGTCAAACTGGACGGTTCGCCCCAGCAGCGGCTGCAGCGTGGTCCTGGCCACGCACACCGCGGGCGCAGTGAGCGTGGACGGCTACACCCTGACCCTGGCGGTGAACCCGTGGAACATCGTGCGCACCTACAACTTGACCCCGGGCCGAGAGCTCCTCTTCGCCTGCCGATACCGACTCGGCACGGCCTCCAACTTCGTGGTGTACATGTCCGAGGCAGACAACGTCTACGACCCCCTGTACGGCAGCTTCGTGGGCGACCAGGGTGCCTGGAGCACGGCCAAGATGTACTTCACAGTGCCTCCGAACGGAGTTGCGAAGCTGCACTTCGGGGCGCACTTCCAGGCGCCGACCAGACGGCAGGAACGGTGGACATCTACGGCCTCCAGACCCTGGACGCAACCCTGGAGGCCGGCAACACAGTGGAGGCGGAGGAGGACACGGCGGCCTCGGCCCTGCTGCTGAAGCACGAGTTCCTCGACGGAGGGGCCGACGACGTCACGCTGGCCACCCTGGGCGAGGTGCTGCTGGAGCCCACGCTCACCACGCTAGGCAATTTTCTGGTGCACTCCAACAGCCAGAGCTCCGT